>JACAXG010000036.1:3094266-3323651 GCA_018881555.1 Amblyornis subalaris | reverse complement strand
GATGCATGGATGGATGGATGGATGGATGGACGCATGGATGAATGGATGGACAGATGGATGCATGGATCGATGGATGGATGCCTGCATGGATGCATGAATGCATGGATGGAGAGATGGATGGAGGGATGGATGGATGCATGGATGCATGGATGCATGGACAGATGGATGGACGGATGGACAGACGGACAGATGGGTGGAGAGATGGATGGATGGATGCGTGGATGGATGCATGGATGCATGAATGGATGGATAACATGCTGGGTGCTGCAAGAGTTGCCCATAAGGTTGCCAATGTGAAGAGTYCTTTTATCCCCCTTACATACATCATAAACCTTAGAAAACTTTGGAAGATCGACAGAATAAGATCCTCCTAAGAGCCATACATTACTTTAAAGAACTTTCCTCCTGCTTCTTTCCCACCACAGGGCTGAAAGCCCATTCAGAGCTGATGCTGGATTCAATCCTCTCATTTATATGCTTGCAGAAGACAAGAAGCCATTCAGGGACAGTGAATAAGTGGTGGTGAAGGTTACTTGAAAAATAGCCACTTTTTGGGAATTATTGTGAAGACTTTTGTTTACGCTGGATTTCAACTCTTTCCCAGCCCAGCTCATGGCCTCTCTGAGTGAAGGCAAAAAGATAATTCTAACATGTATTAATCATATGTTGAATGCCTGCTTCAAAGCCTGTTACCTCCAGGTATACATCAAATGTAGCACAGTTGTCTGAAGATTCAGAAGGAAGACAAAGATGCTCTCTTTTTTTCCCCCACCCCTGAATATATAAATAATTTAGAAATAATTCTTTTTTTTTTTTTCATTATGCACCTATAAATGCAAGGTGCATTCCGTTTTTTCTGGAATAAATCAAGTATCCGCAAATAATTGGGCACCTCTAGAATGATGGTTGTATCATAGGAAAACAAATCCTCCTTCTCCAGGTGGGCAGAGCACAGTGAAAGGTCACTGTATTTATTACATTTGAGGTACTTTTGAGAAAAACTCAAATAACGACATTATCTTCTGAGCTATAAAGAATTTTTTCCCTKCAGGTAGAACAAACCCTACGTTTAAAACAGCATCATGAGAGCAAATGCTGATCTGACCAAGGCTGGAAGAGCAGACTGCACCTATCCAGCTGCTCCAGCACCAGGGAGCAGGGAGAGCTCTGCCTTTCATATTCATGAAGCCTCTTGTGCTGAATTCAGCCAACCCTCTCATTTCTTCCTCAGTGCACTTCCCATCAAGGGCAGTGTTAAGCCTGTATTCTCTCTAACATGCTGGATGTCTTCTTTAAATGGAATCTTGAAATAGAATAGACCTGGCTGGATTTTTCTTTGTCATCCACTGGATTTTAGGAGCAGGAGGGTGTTACAGGATTTTTTTTCCCCCCCAGTGATCCATACAGATCTCACTCATCCTAACGATGGTGGCGAGGGAAGGGAAGGAGGCCTTGTAAAATGTTCCTCTTTCGTTTTCAGCAGAGACTTTTTCACACTCAAACCAACTTTTCCCATGCTGAAGATAAACATCTGAACAGATGTGGTGGAGCTTACTGATACTGCCCTGCTGAGAGGAAAAACTGTGGAAGGCGCCTACTACTGCTTTTGCACGGAATTCCTACAACTGCCAGTCCCGGTCAGAAGTGGGATGCATTTTCTCCATAGGTCAGGCCCTTAAGCAACAAATTCCTCTTGTTAGTTCCCAGACTGTCACATTTTTGGGGTCTGGACACGGAATGTGTTCAGAAAACACATCCTCTTTCACTGCTGCAGTTGTTACCTGTGCAGCTGAGGCCCCTTAACAGCAGGACAGAGGAATTTATTCCTCTCTGAGCATTGAAGTGGTGGATAAAAGGAGAATTTTATGACAATATAGAGAGTCTTTTTTTTTAATTATCATTAACATATGGAGAGACCAGTTAATTTGCTGGAAAGTTTGGGTGATTGAGAGGACTGGAGAAATTCCTCTGATGGCTTTAGTCTGTTATAAGGTATAAGTAAATGCAATGTGGCCTCAGAACTGATGGGCAGAGAGCTCGGCAGTGACAAGACCTTCAGTAGAAGAAACTTACTGATGATTTTTAAATTATTATCATGTTTACCTCTAGAAAGTAGACAAGGAATGAAAAGTGTATTTTAGTGCTATACAAAAGCATTAACTAACAGAAATTTAAAAAAACCCAAAACAACAAAAAGAAAGGAATGCTTCTTTCTAAATAGATGAAAGAACAAAAATTTTATGGATAAAAATCTAGAAGCATCTTATTCATCTATTTTGGTACCTTAATATTTCAAGACTGAACCATATCCTCACCAGCTTGAGAAGCCTGGTCTTTGCAGAGAGGTGGAAGTTGCAATGGAAATGAGATTTTCTCCATGGCAGAACCTTTGGCCTCGTTGAGGAAAAGCAGCATATGCATCCAAACGAGAAATCCTGCCTTTTCTGCCCCGGGAGCACGTGGATTCCAAAGAAAGGAGCTGTTCTTTGTGCCAGTTTGCAGCTGATCGTGGCCCAGGCTGCCAGGAGCAGATGTTCTGACAGTGGTTAATCTTCACAGGCTCTGTGGTGAGCGGYGCCGAGCAGCGCCATTCCAGGCATCCAGAGCAACTTGTATCTCCAGAATATTTCAGCTACAAATCTCATCAATTCCCCAAACTTCTGGCATTTCAGGCCGTGCCAACTGATGGGGATGAGATGCCCTAGATTTACAAGCCCCTCCAGCTGAGAGCTGTCTGAAGTTATCCCGGTTTGAAAACCCTATTTTGGAAGCAGAGAAGGACTCTGCAAGGTTTCCTGCTGTTCCAGGGGAAGCAGGAGGTGCAGATGGAAGTTTACAGGCAGCATTATCCGCAGTGATACAGAATCTGTCTGAATTTTAAAAATGAAATCTGGAGCCAGCATTTTGTTTTCTGTGGAAAGCTGAGTGGGGAAAGGAGAATTTGGGCTGAACGCTCCATATTTCAACCCATCTGAACACAATAAGTCTTCCAAGTCTGCTGACAAAGTGATGAATGAAGTCTACTGCACGTAGTTTCTTCTGCTGGATATACATGACTTTTTTTTCCTCCTCAAATTATTCAGTCTACATACAGTTGGCTCAACATTCATTGAGCAAAACATTACTGCTCTATCAAAAAGCTATGATACAAGAATAATCATTTAGAGATCAGAGACATAAGTGAACTTTCATGATTAATAATCTCTTTCCTTTTCTGTTTTCCTCCCATAGCAGAAAAATCTTTATTCTATCCTCAACATCAGGTAAGCACAGAGCTCTCATTACCCTGGCAGAGAACAACGAGAACCTGGGGTCTCTAACCCTGTTAGCACAGAAAAATTCTTTTTCCGAGGTCAAGAATAAAGAATAAGAGAAATAAATGCAGTGTATTTGACTAATGGCTATGGAYGATCTGAGCCTCCCCATCCAGCCCTGTGATGGGAGCTTTCCAAAGGCTCAGTGAGGGGAGTTCACTGGCACCTGGAGTGACCTGCTCTGGAAAYACTGAGATTTAAGCATACATTGCAGCAACAGATGTATGGTTTGGCATTGCACAGYTGTGAAAAGGTCAGGAAAAATCCCAGGTATGCTAAAGAGATTTATAGCTTTCTTCTTGAAGAATGCCAATGGTCTCCATCTCCCACCACCCAGCTCCTTTTGCCGGTGCTCATTTCATCTTTCCTTGAAAGACAAATATTTGTGCTAAAGGAAAATGAAACATTCCTGCTGTAAGTGCCCAGTGTGTGCTTATTTCTTGTCTAGAGAGTCACAAAGGGAACATTCAGGGTCCTTTCATTTTCTCACCAGTAATTTATGTTTTCCTACCCAAACATTCTCTGTACACACATCCTTCTGGAATACAAACACCTCTGCAGCCTCAGCTGGAAATGCTTTGTGCAAGTGGTTAAGTATCCATTTGTTCCTTTATATTAATAAGGAGGATAACAACAAGCTAAGGATATTTTTATATCCTGACACTGAATTCTCCCTGGGCTATTTAGAGATCAGAACTGACTCCAGTTTGATGGCAGTGCTCCCTGCCCTTCCAACCCCAACCAGCCTGTGATTTTATGATCCCAGGAAAGCAAACATGGCCTGTCCCAGTGGCACATCCCAGTTGTTTCTCCTGTGAGGACCATCCCTGTGAGGTGTTGCTGGCTCTGGGTGAGAGCAGGCAGCACCAGACACCTCTGCAGCCACTGGTCACTGCAGCTGGCTCCTGCTGGGAGGTCCAGATTTTGTGCAATTCCCTCATCCTGGTCCCAGCTAGCACTGTGGAATTCTTTGAAATCCTTCAGCAGCAGCTTAAATCCTCCAGTTCCAAATGTCTCATGCAAATAAAGGCAATTCCCAGGGAACACAAGTGACACCAATAAGATAAATAAACATTTGGTGTTATCTTTGGTTTCTGTGAAAAAGCTTTTCCACAGGGTTGAATTCCTATTAAATCAGGGCATGTATGAAGARCACTGGTTTATTAAGAGACTGTGCTATTCCTCTTTTTTAAGACTGRGTTCCCCTTCTCCTGTAGAAACCTCCACGTAATCTGCATCAATATTTCCACACTGAGCCCTTCCCAARGACAGCAAGGACAGCAGCAATTAATTCCATCCTAACACACTTTTCTAGACACAGATTTTTCGACTGAGCTCACCAGTTCTGGGGGAAATCATTTTAAGGGACGATAAATACCACTTCATTTCTGTACCCAGCAGTGTGATATACTGTAAGCAGCCACCCTTCCTCCCCCTGGCAGGCAGGAAAATGCTGTGCTTGCAGGTACCTCGGAAACATCTCCTATTTCTTGCCTCCGAGTAAGCTCGTAATTGGAGTAGAAACACGAGGAACAATTTCAATGGAGCTGTAAAGCTCCAACAGGAGGGAAAAAAAAATCTATTTGAGGTTAGAACAAAATCTTTTTTTAATCTGGCTAATGCTACTTTTGTGCTGATGCTGATCATTATATTTATTACCAACCSTGGGACATTCCAAAGCATTGACACCTGACTTCACTTACCAGAAAAGCAATCACTTGCAGATATTCAACCTGGCGATTAATATGTAGATATCCAATTTTTAGTGGATTAAACCATGTTGTATCAATTCGGTGGTCTTTAGGATTTATAATCAAACCCTGACGACGTCTGATTAATGCCAGCACAGGCTCCCTGAACCTTACAATATCCTTGTTCCTTTGGAGCTCGGATCACAGCAGGCTGATTACCCCCTGATTATCCTGAGTAACTGGGGTCACAGGTTCGCTGGCACCACAGAACACATTTAATTCAATCAACTCAGTTAGTGGAGCAGTTGGGGGGAAAAAAAAAAAAAAGAAGATATTCCAATTGCTGTAATATAGCATTAGAAAAATTGCCCAGGATTTCTGTGCTCCAACTGATGAGCATTTTGGCTTAATTTCTAATTTAGTATTCTGCTGGGGTTTGCAACTTCAATTACTTGTGATATTTTCAYTCAGAGTCAGGGGCACTGAGCTTGGAGGGAGAAAGGAAAACCAGAGRGAGAAAAGATGCCTGCATTAACCTGTGGAATAAGCTTTGCTGAGAGCCACACACACACTGGCACAGCTCAGTCCTGCCTCTCCTGGTTACACACCTGCCTGGGGACTCACACAAGTCCTCTTGGTTCTCGCCACTTGTCCCTTTTGTCACTGCCAGWTTTTAGCTCTACTTTTACTTTTGGTGGGTTTTTAATACTGTTTACGCAGAATCACAGGATCAACTAGGTTGGGAAAGACCTTTGAGATCAATTAATAATGATTCTTGGATTAGGATGGACTTGGATTGGAGATTTCCRTTTTACTAACAATAAATTTTTTGCTTTATAAATGAGGTGGGCTTCCCCTTTTCCCATCAACAAGACTTTGAATGTAAAAATACATCAGGGTTAGCCATTATTTGCAATGCTCCTTTAGAAATTAAGGCAACTTTCCTGAGTAGAATCCTTTAATAAAGGAAATGAAGTCTTACACCTCCATYTTCTCTGTAAGCAGCGGAAAGTTGCAATTTAATTTTCTGCTTGCCCACAGAGGAGATCCATTTTCTGTGTGTTCCTTTGGGGTTCTTTGGAATGAAAAATGCTATGTGGTTATAAAACATCCTCTTAATGAAGCTCACGCTCAACTGTCTCTGGAATTGATGAATTTCCTCCTAAACCCCTGTGTACATCTGCCCACAGGACAAACCCTGGCACAGCTCAGGCTCCATTACCTTAGGAAAAACCCAAAGTAGGAGCTGCAGGGTAGTTGCAGGTCAGAGTTTGGTGTATTAGAGATCACAGTGTGCCTAAATGGGACATAAAGCCAGGGAGCCTATAGACTGTGCCTGTAGATCCCTACACAGTGYCTATAGACTCTCCCTTGTGCATGAAATATTCCCAGCCTGTTCTGCTACAACATCCAAAACAAATAAAAAGACAACACCCAAATGACTTAATCAATTCTCCACATCAAACACAAAACCACAGGTACAGAAGAAAACAAACAGCAGCAAAATCCCATCACATCAAAGTCCTCAAAATCCATACACTCTTCTCCTCCTGTGCTGAGGATGAAAGAAGGAGAAAGCACAGACAGCAGATGTTTGTTTTGTCATTTGCTCTGTCCTGGAAAAAGAAATGTGGACAATAAAGGCGATTTAATTTTATGCAAACAGCAAAARACAGTTGAGATGTGCAAGAAGTGTCCCCACAGGTGAGGCAGGGGCAGGAATTCTTCCACCTGCTCGGCACTGGGGAGCCCAGGCTGGATTATGGCACCCAATTCCTGCCCACGGTGTGCAAGGCAGAGAGCAGTGGGAGATGCGTAAAGGCCATGGCCTGGGATAATTCTGCACAGCAAAAGGGCTGTTGGGGATAAAAGGATTCTCTGTGTGTCACCTGCACAGGGACAAGGCCACGAGGAGCTGGGCTCCAGTGGAGGCCAGGGAAATGCTCACCAGAGACGAGAAAAACCTCTCACCAGCAGGGAGGCTGAAGTGGAGTGCTGGGAGATCACAGAGGCTGTGACCCCAAAGCTCTGGAAGGAAAAATRAGCAAATACTGGAAATTATACAAATGGGAGGGAGGGACCTGAGGATGTCTTGAGAACCCTTCCCTGCAAATTTCAYGGTAAGCCCAAATCCAAGAATCTTACAGAGAAAAACACTTCTGCCCAATTTTCTAACCTTTTTAAGGCTCATGATGCTCATTAACTTCCAGGAATCTTGCTGGATTGCCATGAATTATTTTTATGTGCCCAAAAACAAGTGATAGGACAGAGTTTCCTGAGATTCTAAWCTCCACATCCTACAAGACTCTTCCATATGCTGGATTTGGTGCTGACAGCTGGAGATACAGGGTGTAGCTGCAAAATCACATTTGCCCTCCTTTCTGCAGATAAAATTGTGCCTGTAGGACTTGCTTTCCCTGCYGGTCATGTCCTCTTTTGGCAACAAAATGTAAGGAAAGGGGAGAGGAAAATAACTCTGATCTCAGTTTGGGGAAGGATCCAAGGGGGACAAGAGTGGCAGAACAAGATATTGAAATTTAATTGTTTTGAGGCTGCAAGGTGGCCACTGTAGCAAAATTCCTGCTCCACTTAGAGCTCCTCCATTTTTATTAGTGAATTAAACCTCTTCTTTTGAGGTCCCTCAGGAACAAACCGCTCCTGCCAAGYAGACAAGATTTCTGAAGAAAATCATGCTTTTAACAAATCTCAA
Organism: Amblyornis subalaris; assembly: GCA_018881555.1. Taxonomy (NCBI): domain Eukaryota; kingdom Metazoa; phylum Chordata; class Aves; order Passeriformes; family Ptilonorhynchidae; genus Amblyornis; species Amblyornis subalaris. The sequence goes on along the minus strand of JACAXG010000036.1, from coordinate 3,315,936 downwards.
CCATTACTTCATCATTTTCCTGAATTGTCTGGCAAAAAAGGAATTTAAAGGCCTGCATTCAAATTCTGGAGAAGCTAAGAAATGAAGGAAGCAGATTGATTTGCATTCTGTTCCACTCCTCTCTTTGCCAAAGTGATTTTTATCAGAAAAAGGAACTTAAAAAAAGAGAAGACGACTTAAAAACCACAATCCGAGCCTGAGAATTCAGTTTTCAACATCAAACCATTGGAATTTTTTTGATTTGCTTACAATACAAGCCCTTAGAGATACGGTTTAGAGAAGAAATGCTGCCAGAACCCCTAGAACGTGTCATCCACTCATTCCTCACATGGAATTAAAGCACAATGCCACGCTTGCCTTGCCCACAAGCCTTGCCAGCACGCGAGGATTGYGACAGGCTGAGAGCGCTGTCTGCGATCTTTATGCTCATTTTTTTCCATGGCAACGTCTCTGTCTCACGTGCACGGCTCTATCCCATCCCGTCTCCGCATTGTCTTGTTTGGTTTGTCACTGCCAGGGAGCACCTGCTGTGTCCCCAGACACACAAACCACGCTCGGGGTGTCTGGTGCTGGCTGGCACTTGTTCCTCAGCCACAAATTCCGCTGCGATCACACCCAACCTTCTCATCTCTCCCCTGTCCCACGCATTATTTGTCCCTTCCTTGGTTTTTTCCCCACCCTCCGGCTGAGAAATTGCATCTCCTCCGCTGGCACTGCCAATGTCAGCCCCAAAGATTGAATGAAGCTGCTCTGTGCCACCTTGTCCTGCCAGGGAGAAAGGATGATGCCCTTGGAGTCCTCCTGCCAATCTCCAGCACAGGCAGCATGGGAGTTTTCCACTCGGATCTGGGTGTCCCAGTGCCTGGGGTTTGCTGAATAGCCTCGAAGAGATGGGATTTAAATTGTACTGAGGGTATTAGTCTAAAGTGAATGAAGTGGAGAGTACACTTCTCCTTTATATCCCCAGAGTGATAAATGGGAGAATATAATTTTTTTATTTTTTTTTTTCTATGGCGAAGAAAATGGGAAACCAACAYGGATTTCAGGCACATGAGAAATAGCTTATGAATTTAGATGATAGTTCAGCAGAAATAAATTGTACATCTGTTCATTCATTTTAATAAAGCAGGGAAATGACACACTGCTGGAGCCTTTGGACAACGCTGGTATTTTTAAATTATGATCCTATAATAATAGCATTAACATTTGTAATGCTGCCCATACTTTACGAATTTAAGAAAAATAAATTTATGGGATAAGTGAGCTTCAACCTGCAGTCTGGACTCTGGGCATTTAGAAGTGAATGAGGTGCCTCCTGAACACTTCCAAATTAGTTCAGGAAAGGCACTACAATAGCTTTGCTATGTAACACAGATAATCCTCTTTGTATGTGTTGATAAAGCACGCTTATTATTTCTGAATAAATAATTCAGATGTGCAACATGTGGCTGAATTTCTGCTGACTGGAACCCAGTGCTTGCATTTATAGGCAGCTAAAGTAAAGTGTTTTCCTTGAGAGTAGCCCATTAAAGAAACCAGGGAGATGCTTTTCTTGGCTGTAGGGATGCATGGAAACATGTCCTACCTGCTGCTGAATTCAGGCAACAGTGGAACCTTTCCCGGCGTCTCCCACAACACACAGGTTAGAAATGGAAAAAGTCATGAGCTGAATGCAACTGCTTCATTGTTTCTATTTTAACATTATTTACAAAGCTGACAGGCAAATTTAAGGAATAAACAAGTGAGACTGCAGGGGATGTTGTGTTTTAAAAGCTTATGTTATGATTTTCTAAACTGATCTCCATGGGAAACCATAAATTAGGAGTTCAATAATAACTGCCGTGTTTCCTTTAAAAGCACAATTATTAAGATCATTAAAACTCCCTTTTAATCGATTGCATTACAGCAATTGCTGCTGAAGCATAGAGAATCTAAAACTGATTAGTTGCTCACGTATTGCTCTTTGATCAGCTGAGAGAACCCTCAGAAAAAGGGAAACGTTCAAGAAAAGGGGAAACAGGAGACTCTGACATCCTTGAAAAGTGGGAAAGGTCAGCTAAAATCACGTCAGAATCCGAGACCTTGTTATAATTCTCCCAGCACTGTTTCCCACCAACACCAAACGAGTGAGGGGTGCAGGCTGAAACAGCTGATCTTCCCGAAGCTGAGACTTCCCAGAGGTGGTGCTGGGACCCAGCCCTGCTGCCAGAGGTAGCCAGCGCTGCCATCCCTGTGTTTATCCAGCAGCAGCGAGCGCGTCCCTGTGCTCGGGAGTGCTCACCCCACTTCCAGCAGGCACCGAAAACAACCTCAACAGGCAGTCAGGCTAAACAAGACCCGTTGTAATTTGGTTCTCTTGTGAGTACAGGAGAATTGAAGACAAGAAATACCTCTGGGACACGYAGGACCCCATGGCGAACACTTCCCATCGAGAGAACCTGCACGGATTTATTGATTGGAACTGCATTTTAATCCACGAGCCTGGAGGAAAGAAAACAGTTCCTGGAGACTGTCAGGCAGCCCCAGCAGGGCGTGATAAAACTGTTTGTGCCAGTAATGCCAGGCAGTGGCTATGTCAGAGGAAAAGGACATTAAAGAGTTCAACATCTGCAGGCAAAGTTGAATTTATTTACTTATGGCTTCAATTATTATTTAAGATGGAAAACTTGAAAAGGTCAGAACTGCTAACTTAGAAAGCCTGCCCTTCATTTGTCTTCAAACACGCACTGGTTTCTTAGCTTTGTTCAGCACTGAATCAATTAATCAGGTCCGGTGTTTTTTGTTTTCAAATGCCAGTTGTGTTATTTCTAAATATGGAAATATTTGATGTTATTTCCAAATGGACTTGTTGATCTTAGAGCTCTTTTCCAACCTGAATGATTCTGTGATTCTGTGAAGCAGACAACTAAAACCAAGTTTCATTTTTGTTTTGATCCACATTAGAAAATGCRCCTTTGGGACAATAAAACATGAGGCCCTCAGTTTGGGTAGGCAAACACCTGTGGGGCTGTGTTTCTATTTCTATAGATAGGCTTATGTATAGAAACCCAGATTTGCTGCACTCCCATCCCCACGGAGCACTCCATTTGGATGGGAGCCACAGCTTGGATACAGGCAGTTAAGAATATCAATACTGCAGATAAATCTTCTTCCCTGATATTATTTCAGACAACTGTTGGTTTAGATTTAAGCTTATATAGCAGGATTGATTTTCCTTATGTATCTTTCGAAAGTTGCTCTCATAACTCCTTTGATTTTTCCCGATTTTTTTTTTTTTAGCTAAAAGATTGCTTTCAACCCTTTAAAATTCTTGAGGACAGCAGCACTCTCCTCACCATCAGTCTTCCAAATGAAACAAAAYCATTGATCTAAGAACATCTGACAGTGCCATGTAATGTATGGGCACCGCCAGCCTCGGTGACTGCAGAGGGGCAGAACAAATGAGCTGGGGAGGAGGAAATAAAGTATAAAAGCAACAAATGAGGGGATGTGTGGAAACAGACAGGGATGGGGCTCCATTTATAGAAGGCAGGCAAAGAGTGTACATGGACTTGTCTGAGTCATGAGCAGTCAATCAAAGCCATTGGAAACAGAAAGGWGATTCCCAAGGGAAGCAGGCAGTGAGGGGATGGAGAAGAGTTCATGGGGGRATAGTAGCAAGGAAGGGAAAAAGGAAGGTCTTCCAGAAGTAATAATAAGGGGGGAAAATCATGGGGACAGAAAGAGGATCGTGAGAGGACAAAGGTCAGAACCAACTTTTTGTGATAGAGTAAAAGAAAAGTTTTCCRTATAAAAAGAGAGCAGGGAAAGTGATGAAAGTAAGAGCACGCAGGGGATGTCACACTCAGCAGAAAGCAGTCAGTGGGTTCATCACTGAAGTTACTCTTGGCAGTTCTGAGGCAGGAACTGGAAACACGAGCAGAGGCTTTCAAGGAATGTGAGATGTCCATGCCGGGAGAGTCAAAGGACAGACTCAAGGAGTTTGGAGAGGAAGAAAAGTTTAATTCTTGAAATTCTTGAAATTCAGAGACTTACAGACTGACTAAAGAATAGGCTTAGAAGGGAGAACACCCAGAAGATGAGAGTTTGCTGTTGGTCGGTTTGGAGGGCTTTGATTTGTTTTAAAAAAAGAAAAAGATGCAACAGGCAGAAGGAACTTGGAAGGATAAACTTCAGCACTAAGCAAATTAAATATCAAGAAGACTAGACAAKTAATTAGCTGGAAGAAATCTTCCACAATATGGAGAGAAATGAACAAAAACCTCTCTGTAAAAACTGCATCAAGAAGAGAACAGGAGATAGGATACGAACTCCAAAGAACWGGCTGTAGAGCAGTAGTGTTGGAAGGAAACCCTGGGTGAGGAAAACAACTGAGATTCAGGGATTTTTCTGAATCTAGTCAAAGTTTAGAATGGGAAAGGGAGGATGACATCAATATTTCGTGTAGAGCTGGGCTTATACTTTTTTTTGGTGACATATGGACTGAGAACACAGGGGAAAACATTCGTAAAAACAAATAAATATTAAGTGACTGTTCCACAGACGGCTTGAGAAAGGGCTACCCTTTAAGCAAATAAGCATCTGGAACTCCAAGGCAAACAAGTCCTGGAAAGAAGCCAAAGTAGAAAGTACAAGGATATGAATAAATTCCACTTCTGAACCATTTTCCTCAGCAGAGACTATAACTGCAAGGAGTCCTGTAYGAACCCCCTGATCTGCTTTTTCATGCAGGTATCAACACTGCTTTCATTCTGGTAAGTTCAAGACACAATCAGCACAATAACAATTTTATTCTTTCCAAATGAGTTTTTTTCACAGTCACTTGMTAAAAATTTTACTTGAATAAACGTGCAGCTCCTTGTAGCCTSGTGAGGTTTATCCATTGTCTATTTTAACGCTGCAGAGCAGAAGGAAAAAAGATATTTTGTCTAAATAATCCTGACATTTTGATTCGTGTGCACAGATGGTTAGCAAATTTTGTAGTAGCCAAATCAGTTTTAGTGTTGCTGAGAAAAATCTTCAAATCTCACTTGTCAGTGAAAAAATTGATAAACTGATCACAAAACTCATTCCACTCTAGTGGAATGACCCAAGCAGTCACATAACTATTATTTTTGAATGAATAGACTTCAGCTTTATAAATTCCCTCTGCTCATATAAACTGCAACTATGATACCAGCTCACACATATTGTGTAATTGCTATTAAATAGGGTTTTGTCTGCTGCAAATTGAATATGTTAAGATCTATAGTGTGTTACCGCGTTTAATCCTACTTTTAAAACAGAACTCCCACAGATGCCAGAGGCATATTAACAGTGTGGGTTTCTTAACTCGTGGGATTAGAGTGATATTTTGCAACACATCTAACAATTCCTCTATTTATTGCTCCTCAAATCAGCAGTGCTGTGTCAGACAAAGAGATTTAGAATTCTTGGTGTTTCTGTTAAAATTCCTCATTCCACAGGTGAGAAACATTAATCCTTTATATGCATGAAATAAAAGGTTCCTCAAGACACAGAAAATTTTTGCTGGCTGCACCACAAAGGTAATTCCTGGTCATCTGTTCCCCACTGCCTGACCACCAATTTACATTCTGAATGACTTTAAAATCAAAGAGGGATGATTAGATTGGATATTGGGAAGGAATTCTCCCCTGTGAGGGTGGGGAGGCCCTGGCACAGGTTGCCCAGAGAAGCTGTGGCTGCCCCATCCCTGGAAGTGTCCAAGGCTAGGTTGGACAGTGCTTGGAGCAGCCTGGGATAGTGGAAGGTGTCCCTGCCCATGGCACATGGAATGAGGTGATCTTTAAGGTCCCTTCCAACCCAGACCACTTTGGGGTTCTATGAATGAGATATTGATGATTGAGGAGTCACCCTGCAATGAACACCATGTGTAGAAATCACTGTTTCCACACTTAGGATTTAGATCACTTGGATGTTACAGACTCAAATTAGGTCTCCCAACAGAAAACCCCAAGGTTAATTTGAGAAAAGAGGTTGATGCCTCCTTTCCTATCTTGATCTGAAAGCAACTGTGGGAAGTTCCTTGGAAGTCTGTGTGTCACCTGCCTGCACTCAGTGTGGAACTCCTTGGGCACTTGATGCAGTGGAATGTGCTATGAACGCTCTTGGAGAAGAGGGAAATCTAAGGAATTTTCCATGGACTGTTTCAGCAGTACATTTAGAGGAAAAAAAATAATGTATCAGGGAAATGACTCAAAATTTTAAATGTATGTTACAATTGAAGTCTCTAGGAAACAGTCCTAATTCGATTTGAAGGCAACTGCAAAATTCCAGCTGGCGGGTTTTATTGTTTAACTGGAGAATCACAGAGCCACTCCTGGCAGTGACTGCTAATAATTATGTTTATACAGCTTCCCTGAACAAGTGGTCCAAGACTAGGTCTGGAGACATTACATTATCTTTGTTTAGCTTGTGCTTCTCTCAAGAGCCTTTGTTTGAGCCTTCCTTCCTTTTTAATTCCTACTCTCCAGCTCCTTACCCAAATGTATTTGAGCTAGAGGTACTTCAAACTCTCCCTGCTACTGTTTACTTTGTAATCCTGACCTTAATATCTGTCGTAAAGTTCACACTTCATAGCCCACATTGAGGCAGCATATTAACCTTCCCTCCTTGTAGAAGAGAGCAATAAATTGTGGGTTTATGGCTTTTCTGTAGCTCGCAGTGTTTGGGTATTCGCTGCTAGCAGAAGCAGATGGAAGAAGCCTTGGGAGGATAAGCAGGCATTGGAATGGGTTTGTGGTGAGAATTTGCCAGCTGCAGTGAGAATTGCTGTTATTGCCACGGAGCTGCTGCTGACCTTCCGAGCAGAACCGAAAGGAAAGGGCTCCCGCTGAAGTTTCCATCAGGGTGGCTCAGATCAGCTGATCACAACAAATCAGGGAAACGAAACAAAGGGCAGGAAAGGAACAGTGACAAAAGCAGGGGGGAAAAAAAAGGACTGGAAAAACGCAAGTTTACTGTGTGAGCCTTCTTGGAGAGCAAGAGTGCCAGGAGGAAAATCAGGTGTGAAGGAGCAGTGCAGTGCCTTTGTGTTCCTCCCCAAACTCACACTGTTTGAATGATCATTTCTATTCACAGAACCTCTCCGGTACTGTACGAGTGTTTCTCAGCTGCTCCCGGATTATAAAGCAGGCGCTCTGTTGTTTTATGTCCCGCTGAAATGTGTTTATCTGGAGATTAAACAGACAACTTCATGTATTTTGTGACCTTGGTGGAGAGAAACAAAGCAATGAACTCACCCCTCACGAGCAAAGATGAATGTGGAAGTCTGCTGCCTACTGCTATGCGGCGCATCCAGCTCTAATTATGTGATAAGTGGATGGACTCGGTGTTAAACATATTTTGCAGAAGTTCTTGAACAAAGTGCTTACACTGGTTATGCAGATAGCTCGCTGAAAGCCACATGAATACAGATGATTATGCACACGGTATGAATCTGGATGAGTACAGGAAGCACTGGTCTTCCAAACATTGTTTTGKTTTTGGTGGGWTTTTTTTTGCTGAACAGTCCTCTGGTTCAGTCGAGGCACAGAATAATCACTTTTTTTTTTCCTTTCTCTGAAATTATTCTACTCTTGTAATGCTRCAGCGGAGGGTTTGTTTTTAAGGTCATTGGTAATTCAATCCTGAGTGGTGCTGAGCATTTCTCATCACATGAGAATCCTCAAGCCAGCTAATTCTGATAAAAACTGACAAACAATATTGAAGAAGAAGCCAAAAAAATAACAAAAAGGGTAATTTCATTATCCAGATAGCCAGATTGTTTAAATAAGTCTTCCAGATGCCCTTAGTTTGGTACCACCACAACACAACTCAGAAATATTAATAAACCTTCTTCTTGATCATGGGCATTTTCCCAGGTCATTTGAAAGTGTTTAGAAGAGAGACAGATGTTTGGAATCCTARTGGCACTGAGAATCAAAGCAACCTATCCTCCTAAACCCAGCTTTTTGAACTCCAGTGGGCACTAGATATCTTTACAGCTATTTTATTAAGTCAAGTAATCTCTTCTTTTTTTGTTTTTCACAACTAAAATTATTTAGGAAAAAAAAAAGGAGGAGATGTCTGCATGTCTGTTATTTGGATTCTTAGATTCCTAAACTGCTTAWGTGATTTTGAAATCTGTTCTGTAAGTCATGACAACTCAGAAAACTCTGGGTACCTTGAACTACACCGTGGGTGAGACCAATGACCAAGTATTAACCACGAAGAAATGGTCACTGAAAATTTCAATTTCATTTTTGCGCTGACAGCAGAATGCTCACAGCCTTCATTTAGAAAATAAAATACTTGCTGCTATTCAGATGCTTGCTTCCTTCCATAAACTCTGCCTTTCGCATATGAAAAATACACCGGGTAACATCTTTCATTGGATTTCAAGGAGACTTTTGGGCACTTGGAGGTTTGTCAAGTGTGTTAGGGAACCGCTACAAGAGGATGAAGTGGAAGTAAGGCTGAGTGAAAAGGTCAGCGCAAATATTTATCCGGTGTAGAGGGTTCTGAAGGTTAAGATATGCTCCAGGAGGCTTTCTAGTTGTATTTGCAGCTCTAGAAAAAACAAGGGTGGCCAAAGAGCTCCTCTCTGGTGATCTCCTGCCATCACGAAGCTGCTCTTTATGCCAAAGTTTACTAACAGCTGCTGAGGCTTTGCCCTGCTCTGTTGAGTTTCTGTGTGAATTCTGATTTCTCTGCGTGTAAATTGTCTCACAGTCCAGAAACGGAAGCCAAATGGAAATTCCAATATGCATCCTGCTCATGTGATTTTGCTGTAATGGTTTTATCCATCCCACAAAACTATTTCTCGTGACAAAGCAGCACTGGAGGCAGTTTGGGCCAATTTGAACAGGCTGCTGGAATTTTAGATTGCTTCCCATCGCTTTTAGGCCATAATAAAACTCTGTTCCTTGACTCTCAGCCTGGCAATGGCTGCTCATCTGTTCAGATCTGCTTATTGTGCTCAAGCAGCTCGGCTCAGTCATCTTCCCTTCCAACATCCAGCAGGAGGGAACAGTTTGGGATGTGGGAAGAATCCAACTGGGCTTGTCCTCACCGACTTGCTGAGCCACCCTGGCAGCTCCTGCTGGGTTTGTCTGTGTTCAGCCTGGTTTGCACTCTGATTTCCCTCCCTCCAGGGAGATGGGGGAGGGCTGGAGCCCTGGCCGTGCTCCCCAGCTGTGTGTCAGTCAAAGGACAGCACCTCTTTTGCTCTGTTTTCCACATAATTGTGGTTCTCACTAGAAATTTCTCCCAATCATTGTGAGGTCTGTGGAGGGAGTTGAGGGGGAATCATCTGCCATTAACATATTTGTGTCCAAAGGTGTGCTCCAGCTCACTGGAAGTCATACACAGAAAGGAATATATAAATTAGGAGTACCAAAGGGCAAAATTTTGCCTATAAGACAAGAAGGACCAGGGTTGGCTTTCAGATCACAGAAGAAGGGAGCTGAGATTTGCTAGCTTTAAACATCCAGAGTGAATGGACAGATCTGGTCTGTGTTGCCAAGGTATGTTTACCACAGGAAATAAACCTGTCATGTCTGAGAGAGACATTTTTGTAAAAGAAGTATGGAAAAGTGATCCAGGAGGAACCCTAACACTGCTTACAGCTCAAGATTTGTTCCTCGGCACGGTTTAGCCAACACCAAGAATTAAGACAGGGACTCTCCAAAGCTTCAAGCCTGTTTCTCAGCAGTCTGAGCTGCAAAATAAATCTCCCCAGATGGTGCTGTGAGGGTCCCACATCCTCTTTGAACCACGAGCAGACGGAGACACAGATTGTCCTCCAGGGGCTGCTTCACCCGGTGGGTAACACAACTGAGTCAGAAGGCAGGGCTGGAAGTCCTCATAAATCACAGTGACAAGCAACCCATTCACTCACAGGTCTCTACAGGAACTGATGAATCATTTATTAAAGCCCACATTAGTCATTTATTACTCTTYTATAAACCATTTATCAGCTGCTATTCAAAATGGGAGCAAATCGTATTTTTCACTTAGGACCCACAGCACTGGTGTATCTCAGATCTCACTGTGCTGGTGTTTTGTCAAATTACACAAATTTTATTCTGTTCACAGGAGGCAAGATTTCTTATTTTGCCAGAAAATTCTTCTCTAAAGATATATGTATTCAAGAAATCTATACTTGGAAAAATATTTCCCCTAATCTTGTTCTCCCTGGTGTGACAGAATTATTTCTATTTTTGCATTTCTTTGTCCCAGAAATGGATGAAATTGAAGGTGAGGATGGAAGAGGCAGARGGAGGAATTGTGTCAGGAATGGCTGTTCCCAGGCCAAGTGAAGTTTCTCTTTCTTATGTGCCAGTGAGAGCACTCTGACAAGTCCCACTTTCCAAGGAATGACTGGGGATGGGCTGCTGTCCCAAACCTGTGGCTAAGGAGAGAYGTGAGAACTTGGGGGTGCTGTAAAAAAATCATCCCCTTAAGCCACATCACTGCATGCTTCTCCCAAGTGCCTGACAGCATTTACCAAGGAAAGAAAATAGATCTGATATTAAGGAAAAATAATGTATTAAAGAGCAGGAATGGAAGCCTTAAAAATTCAGGGCAGAAGATAAAGGCAAACAGAATCAGAGGAATCTCATTTTTGGGTTTCTACTCTGCAGCCAGGAATGGCATAAGTAGGATTTGTCAGACTATTCCTTTGGAGAAGGAAGAAAAGACAGAGAGAGATCAAGTCCATATCTTTCTCATGTTAAAACACTGTTTTTAACTTCCCAGGTCTTAGGGAATATCTGGTCAGAGCCATGCCGACAGGAACAGATACAAGAGGAGAATTTGCCAGCTTGTGTCTTTCAGCAGCTGCCACACTGGCAATTTTTCATCACACCACAGCCACAGCCACATTAACTCTGGACTAAAATCCCCTTTTTTTGCAGGCAAACAACACTGCTGTGGTCTGTCACCCATTGTTACAGTGACACAAGGAAATAATTCTCATTTTTGTTAATGCTCTAGGTATAAAAAACATTACTCAGCACCATTAGTGTTCACTCAGACCAGCTCATTCCCACCCACTTGGAATATCCTGCAGGATGCAAGCCAGGTAGATTTTCCAGAAGAATCTGTGCCTGCTCCTTGCTTTGCTTCATTCCCTAATTTCACATCAGCAATCTCTTGCTGCTGAACAAAATTTGAGCCTAAGGCCTTACGCTGCCAGGAAGGAAATGCCAAATTTCTTTGCCGTACAAAACAATAACTCACAAAATTAATTTAAAAACTTTTTCCCATTATAGAAATAAGGTTGTAAATTTTAAAAAGAGGCCACTAGCTTTACAACTATCTCCATTTTCAGTCTCTATAATTTAAATCTGGCACAACACCCCAGCCGGTGTGACCTTTTAAAAGGTAGACCTTGCTACCTSACCTGGGATTTTTGGAGGAACTCTTTAAAACATCGCTCTTTTTTGGCATTAAAGATGAAATTATTAAAACCCCTGGAGGGAGCAGGGTACTGTTTGCACACCTGAATGGATTTTTACTCTGCTCAGAGCCTATTATTAGCAGGGTAAGTAGAGATGTGGAACAGAACAAGACAGGGAGCAACCTGGGATAGTGGAAGGTGTCCCTGCCCATGGTACCAAGAACTGAATGATTTTTAAGGTCYCTTCCAACCCAAACTACTTTGTAGTTCTTTCTGAAAATCCTCAAATAAAGCCTGCCAATGAGCATTTTGAAAAGGTGTTTAAGGACCCAACCTCCAAGGAATAAATCCAGCAAACAGGAGTACACAGASTGTATCATTGCTTAGGGGCAGATTCATAAAACTCTTTCTGAAGGAAAAAGTGGAAGAGATTGGTCAAGTGTCAAAAGATAAAAACTCCTCTTCAATATGCAGAGACATGTTCACTCAAGGCTGAGATTGGCTTGCACTGAGGAACCAAATATCTGTCAACACATACAAGATTTCTTGGAAATAGAAATAGATAGAAATATATAGAAATAATATATAGAAACATAAAAATTTTCAACTTTGGAGAAAGCTTTGAAAAATCACTAAACTTCTGTGTTGGCATTAGCATTACTGAAATCATATCTACATCTTTGTTAGGAGACAAAACAACTTTTAGTGCACAGTCTGGGGTACCCAGTGTTGTACCTACAAGGGTCCAGGCTTTTGAGCAAATCCAGCTCTTCCAAATTCATTGCCTTCCACTGGGTCAGATCAGGCATGAATTTGGCCCCTGTGCTCACAGATGAGGAGAAAACATTGAAAAAAAAGGGAAAAATGYGTTGAGAAAAAGTATCTTTAGAGAGAAGGAAACTACCTGGGAAAACATGTCAGTGCCACAAGAACCCAGTCCCAAAGCAGCCAATCTCCAAGCAAATAAGAGAAAATTCACTCTGCAATCAAAGCTTCAGATTTGCCGAAGTTGAGCTTTCTACTTCAAAAGTTATCTTGTCAAATATGTCTTTTTCCTTCAGCTCTAATTCAAATCAATAGTATGGCATCCTGTGGTGTGCAACTGGTATCAAAATACAATAACTAAGCACTTGAGGCAGCAAAGCAAATAAAGTGGCATTAGATGAGCTGACAGACACCTCCCTCCTCTCACACTTCTTGTTTTAAATAGAGGATCTGCTCCTAAAGGGGCMTGGCACCACACATTAAAGGCTGATTTTTCCTGCCTTGCTCATGGAATATGAATATCACTCAGCAAGGCAGAGGGAAGGTTTCTGAGGTCATTAACATCTCTAAGTACCGAAAAGTTCAAACCCCTGTCAAACCATTAAAAAAAAAGTCTCTATGGGAAAGGCAAGAAAAATGTCTGAGACCAGACTTTTCAGAGAAAACAAGATAATGCTGCCTCTTCACACCTATTTCATTTCTGTGCTAAACCCCCCAAACTTTCAAGGGTACAGAGTATCTTGTACTGTCACTAGCTGAACTGAATTTATAAGCATTTCTGAATTTMCACAGACACAGAYACTAAAGTACCACTGTGGCCAAGCAGGCACATGAATTGTTGTGTCCAATTTACCAAACTATGAAGTCAAACACGGCATAGAATGACAGAAAGGTTTCTTCAAAAGAATTMTATAGAAAGATACRTAGAAATATTTCTTCAAGAGAAGAAATCTCCAACTTCAGAAATTCAAGTAGGTAGAACCCTGACTTGCATGAATTGCTATCAATATTGGTTAATCCAATAAATTCCTGTTTCTAAGTACACCAAGTTGTCCTTGTACGTTGCTGTGTTCCAGAAGGTTAAAAAAAATACAGCATTTCARAGACATTTTAAATATTGGTTGTCAGGAAACAGCTTTCAGAGCATTAAAAGCCTGATCTAAAAGGTAATTTTAAGGGAATTAATAGTTTGATCATAGTCACTTAATTGTCACCTATGTGCTTGAAAGCTTTGGATCAAGCTCTCCATGATACTTTTTAGGTGGCTGAACCACTACTGCCAAAGCATTTGACTGAAGCAATTATAGCTATTGCCACTGACTACTGAAAAATAACATTCTTTTTGGCATAATTGTCATTGTTTCTAATTTCCTCYTCTTTTTTTTAATAACTCTTCTCTGTCATATTTTAATTTGGTATCCACTCCACTTTGTATTTAAAAAAGAAATAATTATTCAAGTAAAATAATAGCAATTTCGCTACAAAATAATCTGTTGTCAAATTGCTAATATTAGGCCAGGAAAAGAAATTTATAGAGGTAAGAATATACTTCAGGTTAAAACCCAACATTTCTACAATGATAGGCTTTCCTTTTCTGCTTCCACAATTACTTTAAAATCAGGATCCCTCATGCTTCCTTCTCATCTTTTGGGAATGTTCCTAAAGAGTCTGTGGAGCCCCGGGAAACTTTTATAACAAACTCCAAACTGGCTGGTTTTGGGTAAAACTTTAAAACCTCTCTCCTGTTACCCCCCTATGCAGGCAGGGAATACCCTCACTTTGGTTTGGGGCTTTGTCAGACTTCTCAGCATTCTTCAACAGAATTCAATTTGCAGGGAAAAAAGCTTTCCTTGAAAATTCCACCTGTAGGTTAGATTTGAAGCTTTTAGGACCAGAACTATAATTTCAGATCCCCTCACACAGCTGGCTCACAGAAAAGAATAAAAATGCTGCTTTTATCCACAGTCCTGCCCATCCAAAGCCTTAAGCTGTTTTTGCTATTTTCCCCCATAGGAGCAGAGGGAGAAAGTTACCAGCAGCAAATTTATKTTACAGGTTTTCACCCTGCTAACCAACCTCTGGGTGACACCTCTTGACATGATTTTTTTTTTACCTTGTGGTTGCACTTTGGTTTGGAGCTGATGCATACATTTATTAATGTGAAAAAAAAGAAAAGAGCAGCTCCAGGAAAGTCTGTCACACTCAGCTGAAAACGTTCTGTACGTGTTCTCTTTCCTTAAGAGACTTCTTTATATTTAGAAGTGAGCTAATTACAAAGACTTGCACCGTTTTGTAGGGAACAGATGGCAAATTCTTACCTCCTTCTTGGTGAATTCTGGGGGATGGTCGTTTTTGTCATCGATGAGGATGGTGGCAGTGGCTGTGCCTGTCAATCCCACGTCCATCCCACCCATGTCCTTAGCTTCTATAACCAGCTCATACTTTGGGCTTTCCATAGTCTGGAAAAAAAAAAAACAAACAACAAAAAAGGAAAGGTTAAGAGAAAACCCCACACAGATAACATGCTATTTTAATTAATATTAAAATAATAAATTTTTAAAAATCTCAAACTTTATTTGGCCTAATAAAACATAGCAGAGAAACAGATCTGTTATCAGAGTGTTTTACTGAAACACAGGCACAGCTTTCTGTGAGCTTCAGCTGCTACCCTGGAATCCTCATTTGCAATCCAGCATGAAGGTGAATATTGGTAAACAGTACATAATTCATCCTGTTATTTAGGAAGATTAGGGAAGAGCTAAGAAATTAAAACACACTTGCTCTTTAAGAGTAAGCTCTGCCTTCAGTGCACCAATGTTTAGCAGCTTGCTTCATCAGTGTTATGATGGGAGCATAATTAAATACTAATGTCACAATCTACATATAAATTCACTTTATTAAATCCCCTTCATTCTSTGTATTAGCATTTAGACTGGTAATCTAAGTTTGCTCCACTGCAAGAAACAAAAAAGCAGTTTCCAAAATGGGCAGACACTTCCAGTTATTGCCCAAAGCCAATGTGTAGAGTACCATTAATGATGTGTATTGGTGATATCTGAGTCCYGTGTCATGGGTGCTTATCTGGCTGCCTGCCTCCTGCACACCCASACAGCACAGGTCCGTGGCAAAAACCATCTCCATTTCCTCCCCTAAAACACAGCCATAACTTGGAAAAAAAAATTTGTGGCCACTGTTCTGCAATGGGAACGTGAGAGSGTTTGGAATTCCCCTCTCTCACGTCAGGGATGGAAGCACATCTGTTTGAAAGCTGGGCCGTGGGTCAGTAACAGCTCTGTCAAAGGGAGCTCTTATCAGCATCAGAACCTGCTCCTGTGGAACTCACGGAGAATCCTGGCATGGATTTCACCGGAGACAAGACAGGGCTCTTAATTAAAAGGAGTTTTGTGTGGCTGCCTCGGATGGACCCATCTGCCCAAAGACCCCGTGAGCAGCATCCTCACACAGGACACAGATGGGGAAGTGCTGCAGTCACCTTTAAAATGCCGTGGTCAAACACTCCACGTGCCCAGGGATGTTTGTTCAAACCCTCCTGGAAAAATCAGCCTGGATCCCACGGGGAAAGGGACACAACCACACTGCTGCTTTGGGATCCTTCTGGAGATGTGTCTGCAAGAGCCCAGGATGCACATCCTCGGCATCCCTCACCCCATGTCCTCTATCTAACACTTTTCCAGGGAATTGACGTGCAGGGAGACAGCCAAGCAACCTCTTGGGTCACACTCTGCAGCCAAGGGRTTTGAAAGCTTTTCCCAAAAGGTGCATTTTGCATTCTATGTTTTCCTGGCCACATCCCACCAACYCTGTCTTTGGAGCATGTGGAAGAAGGAGATTCCAACTCCTTAGTACTTGGATTTTGAAGCATTTTTAGGCCAGGAGAGAATCAACCACCTCAGTTGCTCATCAGATCAGCTCTTATGAAACAATATATTTGCATGTACAATCAACAAGTCAAGCCAGAAGATATATTTCCTTCTAAAAACACATGGACTGCTAGGAAATCAGATGCCACTGCCACACAGGGGATCCTGAGAAATGTATTTCCTGAAGTCTTGCAACGTTTTTTCCACGAAATTCATCTCAGAAGGCGGCAAAGCAAGAACAGGAGTTTGATTTATAACATCATAAAAATACACGCAAAGAAGTATTACTGACAAGTCTCCAACACAAACTCATGTTATGGAGGGCAACTAAATTTACAGTTTTCATCTATTTATTTTCTAAAATGTATTCAAAGCATTAAAACCTGAACGAGACTTCTCTCCCCTCCCCTYGCTGCAACTTTTTCATTATTTTGATTAGAAAGTTGTTATTATCGTATGGAAAACTTGCAAAGCCATTTATCACTTCATGTTTATAAGCCTCTTTGCTCAGAAAGAGGCCCATTTTTACTCACAAATTGGCCTTTTTTCCTTTGAAAACTGTCCCATTTTCTATTGAAAGCAAGCCCATTTGCGCTGGAAATTGCATCCACTACAGCAGAAATGTCTGTGACGGGAGCCCAATGTTTAAGCTCTCAACGAAAAACATTGAATTTTGAGTAGTATTTCATATAATTATGAATACTTCACACTTTCCTGCTATGCAGCACTTCCTACATCTCGTTCTGTCACCAAATATTTGCTTTGTTAGGGGGAGCAGCTCCGAACAGATGCGAACCCCGAGCAGAGGCGTGTTCCCATCTCATGCTCTCTTTGCACCCCCAGATTGTCTGTGAAGGACCTTTCAGCAACTCTCCTGCTTCCTGCCCAGCCAGTTCAGGCACCAGCAGGGAATATTTGAGTCAGTGTGCTTTGCCACGCTGCTGGTAAATCCTGGTTTTCTCTGGACAGAGCACAGATCCCTGTTCTCCCACCAATCCCATTCCTCAGCAGATGCTCCTGTGGAGGGGCAGTGCTGGGGCATCCTGCTGGTTAAGGCTGCCCTAAAGGCTCTCGTGGCACCTCCTCAGCACTTCCCTCTTCACAGGGCTCAGATCTTTCACCCCAGGGTGGTCTCTCCCTCCTTTTTGTCCCATCTTTGAGGAATAAGTGTTCCTGGAAGGGGGCAGTGGAGAACAGCAGCCTTCCCTCCCCATCTCCAACCCTGCCAAGCTGTGCAGGTGAGTGATGAACGCAGCACCCAAAATTCGGATCGTTTTGGGACCCCACAGTGGCTCARGCTCTTGTCCCACCGTGTCACTGCCTGTCCCTAAACCCAGGCCTGCTGCTGAGTGACCTAAACCCTGAAGCACACCCTCCAATTAACACCTCTGGGATAGTGACATATCAGCAACAGAAATATTGCAACCACTCCCAAGCAGTGGGATCTGCAGCTGAAGAGGATAATAGATTATTTTAATAAATGAACATCAAGTCGCTGCTTGTGTGGCTTATTATTTATCAACTGTGGCTTTGTGGAGTGTGACACTGCGGAGAGGGTTTGCATGATTACAGCAGGAGGACCACTGCTTTCCCCATAAATTTCCCSTGCAGTCATTTAGCCACGGCAGGGGTGGCACTGCCGAACTGTGTGGTTTGCCAAGGAGCTGAGCTGTGTCTTGAGTGCTTTTCTCCAAAGGTCCCCTCCCTGCCATTCCCACCAGGGTTAACATTCCGAGCAGACCTCACTCCCCTGCTGCCCTGGCGGAGCTGGCTCAGCACCACGGAGCAGGGAGAGGCCAGGAGAGGCACTTTTCCAGAGTTCAGCTTCCTGACAAAGCCAGCAGGATCTGACCACAACACAGGGAAATAAACAGCTCAGTGCAGGCACACGCAGGTGGGATGGACTGAGGGAGCACTTCTAGGAAATGCTGAACGAAACCAGATGATGATGGTTTTTAATCTTTTAATATTTCCTACAGATGCAATAAAAAGCTGTCAGTGACTGAGGAGAAGCATGCCCTGGCTATCAGTATTTGATGCCACCAGCAGTGACAGGCCAAGCCTTGGTCCAGGCTGTCACTTGCAGGCTGTAGGGCATCCATGTGGCATGGAAATTCAGTTGGAATTGAGCATCATCAGTACAGCAGGACTCAGAAYGTAAGGTGGCAACCACTGGAACTGCTTTTGGATGATTACAGGATAGGTTTAGGGCCCTTGAGGCTGTGAATCCCTGCCCTGCTGTCAGCAGCAGGACTCCAGGAGCCATCACTGCAGCGTTTCCTCCTGGCTAGGTGGCCCCAGGAAGCCCTGAAACCAGAGCCTTCCTCCAGGGCTCTCCTGTAAGACACCTGTGGCTTGCATATTCCAGAGAGGGCACACTCAGTACCACAGCACCAAGCCTTCATTCAGTGCTTCAGTCCTCATCCAAAAAAAATTGGGAATAGGAATCCCCAAACTCTCAGAAAGTGCTCAGTTGCTAAGATCAGAACAGTGTTTGGGAAGCAAACAGCACACGGAACAATCAGAATCCTGTAAGGTTTCAGGGATCCTTTCAGACTATCTTAATACTAAATACCAATAGAGAGTTTTCTCACTATTCCATGGATATTTGTATTTCTGCAATGATGCAACAGTGCCTCAACACTGCTATTTATAATTCTGTTTATAAACTCTGTATTCGTGCATAATACTGTATCAGGAGTGTGCTGCCATATCATATCTGGTACTAATGACTTTATAATATAATGCTAACCAGAAAGAAAAATTCTTTGGATTGAAATAATTTCAGTTGGCGCTAAATAACTGCTTGTGTTCATTTAAGATGATAATTGCACATAATGCATACTGAATATGTCCTATTAAGACATAATCAATGTTCTTGTTGAGTAACAATATCAACATTGAATCTAACATTATCCCGGAGTATGCTTGTCAGGATTTTGACAAATGTAAAATAAAAAAATGAAGCAAAGTGACTATTAGCAGCTCTAWCAGACATAATGCTTTGATAATTATAATATCAGCATTTATTTTAAATGCCAGTTGCTGCTGCTTAAAAAGGGCAATATACACAGAGGCTTTGCATTTAGAGCTTGAATTACAGCTTGATGAATATAAAAACCCAAACTATTTTGTAACATAAATCCTCTTTAGCTCACCAATTCCCAATATTTTTATATCATAAAGGAAGGTCTGCGGTTTAATCACTGTAATAATGTACTTCTGTTATGAGGAAAATCAATATCTATTTACTACCCGTGGGAGACATAGAGCCCCTAGGTATATCTGGAAGCAAAAGGAAGACTAAATTTTCCCCTTCAGCAGTAGCCATTAAAAAAAGGAAAGAAATGGCTCCAAAGTGCTTGATACAAATAGGTTTCCTGGCCAAAAGTAAGCCCAGGGAAGAGAGGAAATATTCATTATTCTGAAGAAAAACCTTGATTGTCATAAAAGAGACAACAGCACTGAAGTCAGTACCCCTGCACTGACTTCTACCAGCCAAAGATATTTCCCTGAGTACAATCCCTTTGTGACAGGGGGATGCTGATCTGCAACAGCTACTCACCAGATGCTCATGGTTTGGGAAAAAACCATCATTTTCCATGTCAGCTGTGCTAGAAGGATAAAGTACTATAATAATTTTTAATAGCTTTGGAGAATAAGAATCACCATGTCCCAAGGAAAATACTTGCTGTCAAATATACTGAAATCACACTTTTCTTTTTAAAACACAAGCTATGTTTCAGCTTTCCTTCTGGACCTATAGATGTAATTTCTTTTCTTTTCCTTTCTTTTTTTTCAGGGAAAAAATTCAGTTGTTCCTCATAATTAAACAGTACTGCAGAAATCTTTCACTCCAGTGTGAAAGCATCAATTTTTATGTAACTCCTTGTGCTGATTTTAGACCACTTAGTCACTCTGTTATTATTCCATACTCAGAGGTGCCAGGAATACAAAGGCAATGCTCATCTCCCCCAAACCCTGTGTCAGCAGCAGACGACGGCTGGAGTGAGGGGCTGCTCCCCAGTAATGGGCTTGACTAAAGGAAAAAGAACAACATTATAGTCTATAAACAATTAGAGAGCCCAAAGTGTGCAAACATTCCTTTTGTGTGTGATTGTCACTGACTGGTCCCTTCCTGGGGCTGTGCTGGGTTTAAAGCTCCRCATAAACCCTGACACATTCCCATGTGCTGCACATTCCTCGAGTCAGAATTCCCCTTTTCACAGTGCCTGCACCAAGGAGAAGCCTCAACCATTCCTCTACATGGAGCACTGAGGATTCTGGGGCTTTAAATGGCACCTGCCACTACTGTTATTCCTTTTTGATTGCATCCCTATCACTATTTATACTTCAATTTTGGTGCTAGATGGAAAACACTGTAAATTAATTGTATATCGACATAAATTAATTGCACCCAAATAAAAAATATTGATTGATAAAGTGGCAAATAATTGCCTTGGTGCTTAACATTTTCCGAAGCTACATGCTGAACACTGCAACAATGCTAACAAACAAAAAAATTCCAACGGTTTTTCCATTAAAATCAGAATATATGGTTAGAGATATTAAGGGTCTGACTGACAAGTGTAGGAGCAAGCATTCTCCYCTGTCCTGATGAATACACTTATAAAAAAATACTAAAATTACTGTATATTATCCCAATTTATGCTTAGTTATTTTTACAAAGGTAATGATTTGAAAAGAGAATATAAAAAAAAGCTGTGTCTCAGAATAAATAAATGTCTGTATCAGGACACCTGGCTGGATGAGGGAAGGTAAGAATCTGTTCTGCTGTTCCAACAGGACATTCAAACTGATTGTCTCCACCGACCAAATCTCAAGTGAGCTGTCAGGAGCACCCAAGATAAGAATTCCCTTCTGGATTACAAATATTTACTTCAACAAAGTTTGGTTTTTTTCCCCAAATCGCTGTGTTACTGCAATAAATGTTCATTTSGACAAATCAATACATTTCCATGAAAACTGGTCTCCTGCAACACCCAATCAGCTCTATTTGCAGTGTTAATTATATATTTCGTTTTAACAGTTGCAATTTGCAATTCAAATAATCCACCAGGCCAAAAGGTATTTGCAGAAAAAGCGGTCAAATAATTTTCAGCCATTAACATATTAAAGTTGTACAGTCTGTTTGCAGACAATTTGTGAGGAGAAAAGAGGGCAAAGTTGTCCTAATAAATTATTAGTTGCAAATTATTGAGTTCTTAGCACAGGTAGAAATGAGTCTATTTAAATCCAAAAACATAAAAGGAGAGACAAGTTTCTCCCGCACAGTGACCTAAAATGGCTTTTAGCAGAGGCAGCTTTTCAAATATCTCTCTATAAAAACCCCTCTGCTGAGAGAATTCCCTGAGTATGTGGAAGGAGTAAAGGTCAGATAACACGGATCAGCACAGAGATGAGCGACGGAGTTCTGCTGGAACTCTGAGAGAAGAAAAACCAGGAGCGACCCCACAAGCGTTCAAGCCTGAAAAGATTCCCRGGGCAGCATAAATCAGCACAGCTCCGCCGACTTCACGTGGACTTCCCAGGTTTATTTACACGTTTATTGGGCTTTAGCTCAGCCAGWGTGTGAATGACCATGCCCTCGTGCTTTTGTGCCATAAGGCATCTGTGAAACTGGCAGGCTCCCATAGGTTTGCACTCACACCAAAGCAGAACTCGGGGGAGAGGCTGCCTCCCAAAACATCCTGGCACCGAAATTGTGGGAAATGAAGCTTCCAGAACACACCCTTCGGAAAAAAGTCCCCGAATTCTCCAAAATGAGAAGATGAAGGTGATAATTCCTGCCTMGTTGCAGGCATAATCATATAAACATTAGGGAAATCTGGTGTTCAGTAATCACAAGAGGGTGTCTGTGCCTCTGTGCAACACAGATTCTGGAGACTGATGAGAAGTTTGAGGCAGGAACCCACTGGGGAGGGGGATCAACCCATGCCATAAATATTTCGCACAGAAGCAACAAAATGCAGCTGATCAGCACTCCCCTCTGCTTACTGGGAACAAACTGCTTGCCTAAATGGTGCCAGTGCCTGTTATCAGTGAGCTCATCCATAAACTCACATGGTACCTGCAGCCCAACCGGGGGAACCCTTCGCTGAGCAAGGAAACAAAAGGCTGGGAATCAAGCAGGTTTCTCCATGCTTGAGTTTGCTCCTGCTTAAGTTTGATTCAGGCTCAAGAAGTTTTGAAKTGTTTCCTGGAGGCTTTGGAGGAGSATATTGAACAGTCCTGGAGTTTTATCTCGAAGGTGACAAGAAGTAGATCTGAGCAAGGCAGAGGGAATGGCTTTAGGCCGAAGGAGAGCAGGTTTGGATTAGATATTGGGAAGAAATTCTTCCCTGTGAGGGTGGGGAGGCCCTGGCGCAGGTTGCCCAGAGAAGCTGTGGCTGCCCCATCCCTGGAAGCGTCCAAGGCCAGGTTGGACAGTGCTTGGAGCAACCTGGGRTAGTGGAAGGTGTCCCTGCCCATGGCAGAGGGTGGAATGAGGTGATCTTTAGGGTCCCTTCCAACCCAAACCATTCTATGATTCTATGAAAACTTGAAGCAGTTCAGCTTCAGGTTATTTTCGATATTTTTCTTGCCTTGCAAACCCAGGTGTGAAGCAAGCAGCAAACCAGGATCACAGCCTAAATCCTGACACCACAGCCCCTGTACTCCCAGACTGCACTTATTAGCACACATATGCTTGAAGGAATGTATTGCAGGAATCTAAGTGAAACCCAGAGATTATTTTATGATTTTCTGCCATCAAGCAATCCATCAGTCACCAGAGCTGAATTTAGATTAATTAAGTTTACACCACCGAGACCTGCCTAGATTCCAATGCAACACTTGCTCTAATCTACCTCATCATTCCCAGACACCACAGACCCACACAGAGCTTTTCTTCACCTTTTCATCAAACAGCACATCCTGTTGGATGTTCAGCCAAGCCAAGATCTTGGAAAAGAAYAATCCCAGGGGAGCTGCTTGTCCATGTGCCCGTGTAGGGTTTGTGCTCACTGCTGCATCAGTGCTGGTCAGGACAGACTTTGGAACTGAACTTTCCCTTTGTTTACACCGACTAACTCCACTTTGTGTCWCTGAGGGGGTGGCAACTGAATTTCTTCCAGCCAAAATTCAACTGGAGAGTGTGCCCTGAGCCTCACCTCAGTCCTCACTGTCCCAAAGGCTGCGACACCACAGAGTGTGGAGGTCACAAGACAGGGATGAACCACCTCAACCTTTTGTAGAGGCTTTTCAAGGAGGTTCTTCATCCTCACACCCAACCAGCATCTCTACATCCACAATAGGTTTGTATTCTTCCTGTGCCCAGTTTACTCTGAAGGAAGTGAATAAAGCTGTTTGTTTGCTAAAACAAACCAATCTGTGACAGGTCRCTGGGAAAGGATCTTTGCACAGCAGCTGAAAATGAAAGTTTTCCTTGAGTTTCAATTTGCAATCATCTAACCCAATATTTTCTGCCTAGGTAATAAAAGATAATAAGTTTTGTGATACCTACCTAATGCCAAATCTTTCCATAATCTGTTATCAAATGAATCAAAATGAAGCTTACTGGGTTAACATCAGAAATCACATTCTCAAAAATTAGGCACACTTAGATTATATTTCCCTCCCTAAACATTCCAATTCCCCCAACAGAAAGCAATGTTATAAAGGTCAGGATAGAAATTGTGTTTCTGCTGTGTAATCTGCTTTGCAAATTTGTACCAGTGGTCAAAATGCCCAGAAAACTCAATTACTGACTTGTTATGACAACCATACATCAGCAGGCCTGGGCAGACAGAGGTTATTTCTAAAATTAGTACCCTAATGCAAAAGGCATATTCTGTGATTCCAGATGTACAACCTTTGCTTGATGTTTATATTGTTAAATATTAATGGAAGCACTGCCTATTATTTCAGGCAAATTATCAGGGACATAATAGTCTAGTTAAATAGGTGCATTAWAAGTTGGAGCTGGAGGGGGAATAAAGCCTCCGTGTCCGTTTGAAGCRCTTTCCCTTTAAACGTGGTGTTCTAACCCAAATAGTCATCAAATGTTACTTTTAATCACTATTATCATTTTTCCTTTAACTTTAATTTTTATGCAAATCTTATTTTAGGGTTTAGTGTTCTATTGCCAGCAATAATTCCAGGTAGCTGTTGAAAGAGAGGACCCTGCTGAGAGTGTAATGAATCAGTAAATGATACCAGCTTTGCTCGTGGACAAAAACAATTCTGGTGGCTGCATTTATACTCTCGTTGGGTTGTACCTGCAGAATATAAATTGCTCTAATTCTAAATCATCCAAGGGAAAACGATGCAAAATGGATTTCAATTACACTATTGCTGTTTTACCAAAAAGCTTATCACACTATGGGGTGAAAAAKCAACCCCTCCATAGGATTTGCCTTCTGATGAAAGACGGAACAATGGAATTTTACATTTAAAATTTCTCCAGTCAATTTCATTCTTTTCTTTCTTACTCCTACGTATCTTTTTATCAGCTTCCTTTCATGACAAAAAATAATTAAATGCCTTATTTGGAAGCCCTACGCTTTCTGCTTTGGTTAAGAAGTTCTCTTTTTGCTCAACTTTCASAGTCATACTTCTATTTTCCAAGAGCATCTGCCAACCAAACAGTTCCCCACCGTCATCCTTAAGTCAGGCTTTGTCTTCTTGCAACCAAACCAAGATTTGTAGGTAATTCTCACATTCAGACTTAGCCTGTCACTGCCTCATGCAGATTTTGCACTGCAGCACAGCTGCTTTTGTGAAACCATAAGTTACATGACAGAAAATATAGGACAGGCTGCTCAAATAAGAAGAAATAATACTGCAGTATAAACTTGGCTTCCCTGCTGTGCTCGTGCTACTCAGTGTCGGAAATTTCTGGAGGCCTGTTGCTCTGTAAAGTAGTTTTAAATACAGCTTTCCTTTAGGAGAACTCCCAAGACACATCGCAAAGAAAAATAAATTATTGCTAATCTGCAGAATTAAGAAAGAAAGAAAGAAAGATAACGGTTAATGACTGAGAGAAACCTCCTGTTTTGTATTAAAGGAGGACAAACTGCAATTAAGTGAAAAACATGCACCACCATGAGAGCCAGAGGGGAGGGGAATGCAGGAGTGGGACASAGGAGGACGTGGGGGTGAGCAGAGGTCAGGGGACTACAATGGARGGAGTTCAGAAAGAGTTTTGCAAACTCCAAGTGCCATTGCCAGGCACTTCTTGCAGACTCAAAGCAATAAAACCAACAAAGGGCAGAACGGTATGGGAGGCACCGGTAGGAGGAGGAGAAGTGGGAGGAAAGAATGCTTGAGCCCTTTGAAGAACTGGGAAGAGACATCCCCAACATTATGAAAAGAGATTTTCAAAGGCAGGAAGTGCTGAGCCGTGCCTGTGGATCTGAGCGGCGCTTCCATGCTCRGATCAGCCATGGAAGTTTTATGCCTCGGGGGCAGTTTTCAGAGTCACAGCGCTCTCCTGTCCCCTCGTTCCTTGCCCTGGAGGCGAAGGATGAGCAGTTTGCTGCCTGTCCAGCAGTGTGCTGTGCTCCATGGGGGCATGGCATGCCCTTAAACTGTAMCTTTGGGGTGTCAGCTCTGCCAAACCCACATCCAGCCGCTCTGGACAGAGATGTGCGCAGCCCTGAGTGCCTGGAGGCTGCTCCAAGGAGMGGGGATGGCTGAAGGGATCCGAACATCCCTGTACCCCCCAGCACAGCATTTCAGTGTAGCTCACGTGGCACACACAGAACAGTAGCACAGACAAATTCTGGCCACGGTCAGAATGTTTTGAAAAGCAAGTTAGGCCACAAGGAAGGCAAAAAGCTTTTAACAGCGTGAAAGAAACTGGGTCAAAATCATTTCAGCACAGCCYATCTTAGACATGTGTAGATAAATGTAATTTTGTGTTGCTGTCTGACCTCTCATAAAGATCTGCAATTAAACCAAATAAATGACTGAGGCACCTTTTCAATTCTTTRCGGACTGACATTTTCCATGTCTGCAATGGGCACCAGGGGAGTGTGTGAAAGCTGCAATTTGTGTTTCAGGGTGTCCTCCAACACCCTTTGGACCAACAGGACATTTGATACTGACCTCAACCAGACCAACATCTAATTCCTGACATTTCTGCAGGCCAGGGATTATGTGACATTCTGGAATGCCCCACAACCTTTACTGAGTCCAAGAAACTTTTATTCACATAATTAATTGATACGCATAAATCTCCTACTGAAACCAACGCTGAGCTGTGGGATCAGGTTCATGTGCTGGAACTACTTCAAAAAACTTCTGTAAAATGGGAATCAAAGCAGGCCCAGCAACTGYAGATCTAATGGGATTTAAATATAATTAATATCGAATACTAAAAATTATGGTGTATAATCATAATGACAATTCGAGCTGAACAAGAGCAGCACAGTAATGAATGTATTAAAAGCAATGCACTTTCTCTCTCACTCTCAACGGAAGTATTTGAAACTATGTTTTAATACAAATCCACTATTTGAACTGAGATTAACAAATATTAGTCTCATTATAAATTTTAATATTATTTGCCTAAACTTTATTGAGAGGGAAAGAAAAGGCAGAAAGAAATTTCAATTTCACAAGAAAACTGTAAAATTGAATTTCCTTAAAAGCCTATCTGGGTCACCTTAAGTTAAACAGATTTCCAGAGAAATGCTGAGTTAACATTACAAGAGACAGAACCAATTGGAAGGGAGGCTACCAGTGAAACAATTAGCTTAATAAACAGATGGAGAAAACACTTCTAAAATTACTGCCTTTGTCAAATGTTCAGCATCTTAAGCCTGGTAAGATTCTGTTTATCAAAGCAGGAATGCAATTGCTGGTGAAAATGTGAAATAAAATTTATATTATTAGATATGCGTTAATGYTTTAGAGCAGAACTGTGGCACACAAATGAGAGTAAAACAGAATAAAAATAAATATCAGCACCTAGATTCCTCTCTGGGAATTCAAAGGCTGGCAACAGATAATCCAGGAATAATTCAGTTATCTTCCAGTATTCTCCCTCTCCCCAAGCCTTGCCTTCTCTGTATCTACCCTTGTTTCAAAAATATTTCAAAGGCACTGAATGAGCAAGTGGCACATTCCAGTCAGGAGAGATTTCACAATGGGAGACAAAGCTGAGCAAGGTTCTCTCTCCATGGGATCAGGACTGTCTGCGGTTCTCCAGGCTTGAGAAGGAAATGCTGAATGAAATGCACAATTCCCAACAAATAATGACGCGTGCCACACTCCAAAATCCATCTGTGAGCTCTGAACATGCCCTGGAGCAGAGTGTGGCCCAGGAAGGATGTGCTGCACTTCCCCGGGACTCAGGAATGCAAGGAAAGCAGAGATTAAGGCCAAGAAACGGAAAATCTTTGCTCAATAAATGGTTAAGTCAGCAGTTTGCACTATCYCAGTGCCCTGGGACAGAGACCATGAGAACAGTTCCATAGGAACTCTCACATGGAAGCCTGCTCCAGCTGAGTCTTTCCTGGATATGGTGCAAGTGGAGTTTTCCTGGGAAAAGATGTTTATTTGCCTAAAAATGGGGGTTTTCCTTGTGAAGGGAGAGCTACAAGAGAGCGTCTAAAGATAACGAGTTTGGACTCCAGTGATCTCCCTGGACCTGAGGTTTTGAGTTGGTTATAATAAATAGATAAATAGATAAAAGGGATTTATGATATCCMTGGAATGTATCAGACACATTTTTTCTTCCAGTGATTCTGGTGGTGAAGAACAGCATCAAACAGCACCCATTTGAGTAGTTATTCAGGTCATTTATCACTTTGAGTAGACCACTGAACCATCCCTACACAGACACAAGCAACACCTCATTATTTGGGCCATTATGGAAATTTTCCCCTACAACACACTTAGGAAAGGAGCACTTTAAAGGAAAATGTCACAGCACCAGGAAAGGAAAATATGCAGTTTTTAAAGTGCCTCCACATCATGGCAAATTACAAAGCATTTTTTCACGAGTGCTGGCAGAATGAAGGATTATGTTGAGTTTAATCACTGCTTTTGAGATATGGTTCTAAGCGTTTTGACCAGAATTTTATGCAACTGAGACATTCTTCCATCAATATTGGGACTAGACACTTGATCCTTCTGTTAGATGCATTCTAATGTCTCCAAAACCAGCCCTACGTGAAAAGAGCATCAAATCCTGCCCTTAAAAGTTTATTTACAGATGCCCTGTTTACCAAAGGTTGGCATACTTGGTCCTGAGATCATCCAGAATGTCTCYCTGCAGGGATCAAAGGAAATACTATGGAATCTTTGAGTCTCATGGAACTGGTGGCATTTTTGCCAGCAATCCTAGAAACAATTGGCTAAAAATAAAAACATCCCTGAATATTGGGATGTGCAGTGGGGACTGGGCCAGGAGGGCTTCAGTTCCACTTGGAAAGTTAAATCCAGCAGGTGCCCACTTTGCATGTTCTGTYGGAAAGAACTACTCATGTAAGGTGTTCCCAGGGCCTGGAATCACATTCTGCTCTTTCACTGACTTGTTTGCCCATGTAGACAAGCTAATAATAGCTTGTCTAATAAATAGAATTTGACTATAAAATGAGATTTTTGATTACAGGTCAAAAAAAAAGGGACAGGAGAAAGACTCCACAGAAATCCAGACTTACAGTGAATTGTACTTCAATAACTCCCATGTCAGCGCTGTATGGGTTCATGTCAATGAASGTTTAGGAAATAACAGTATAGGTCAAGTAACTTTAAAAAGAACAAAGGTTTCATCCTTACAAGTGCCTTTTCTTAGCAGGACTTCTTTACCCAAGCCTCGCACTGCAGTGAGGATTCAGCCACCAAAGGATAGGACATTTGAATCTGACAGAGCTCTGTGCTGCTCTCGCTGTGCCAGCCTAGTCAGTGTGCAGCAGGACACCCAGAAGTAATGAAATGTGTCCTTACACGAGGATCCTGCTGCCTACCACAAACWCCCGTTGACCGGGTACAGCACCCGCCACGGGCGGGTTAATTGATACAGTGATATCAATTATCACTCTAAACGGCGTCTGATAAACGGCGTCASTCGGGGTCGTGCTGAAAATCGCTGGTGGCCTTAGAAGCAGATGGGGTTCCTAATCTGTGGCTCTAACCACTTCCTCCCTTTTAGCTATAAATGGAAATGTTAAGCCTCCCTTCCTGTTTTTATAACAACTCGCACAATTTCCTGGATGGCTGACGAGCGTGGCCCTCGTGTCCCTCCCCAGCTTGCCTGGCTGCCCAAAATCCCACAGCCTGGAAGGTCGTGTTCCCCACAAATCCAACACTGCAAGAAAAGAAAGCAGCATCTGTCCTCCTTGTTTCTGCTGGTCGTGGTTTCTGTGTTTCAAGTGGTTTTCTCGTTGGAATATTTTCATTTTTTACCGAGCGTTTCAGTAAAATCAAACGTTTAATTACCTCGGGAGGCAGCAGGGATGTCAGGGTTTCGGATTAGGTCAGCTGCCGGCTGCTTGTCACCGAGGGACTCTAATTGGAACGTTTGCCTCAGAATTTTAAAGGCAATAAGCTTTGGGGATATTTGCATTTCTGGTTTGGTTTAGGTGTAGCTTTGCTCATTAGATCTTCTAAGGAAACAGCATTTTCATGCTTATTTTCCTGACACTARCTTTAAGTCCTCTAAGCCGCTAGGAAGTCGTTTGTTTCTACCATTTAATTGCTATTTTTTATTTCATGCAACAGGGCTCTCTGATGATCACATAAAGGTTGGGGTATAACTGYTCAGATGCACTGTCTTTACCTGGAGGATAACAGCTGAGCTTCGCTGTATTTGGGAACAAAATAAGAAAAATAAAATTGAAATTCTTAAGCCACCTGCCCTAAATTTCTCAATGGCCAAGTGACACACAGCTATTCCCTGAAGAAGCAATAAAAATATTCTAATATTGAAAAGATCATCACACACACTTGAGAAATACTCTCTGTGTGTCAACCTTTGAAGGCCTGAGGAAAGATCTCTGTTATTCATGCTATTGTAAGCTCTGTGTACCTTCCAATTCTTTATATAGAAAGCTTAATGGCCATGGATTATTTGCCTCATTGGTTATGGTGCTAGGAAATAAAACAATGGGAAATATTCATTATAATGCTCTCTTGTATTGAACTTCCACTCGGCTGAAGTATTAAAACAAGCTGCAAGGAAAATTAAACCTCAGAAAAAAAATGGCAGGTTTATTTATGAACGTGAAAGACAAACTAACAGCTCTATCCCTCTTGGTTTGCAGTGGTTATACTGTAAGAGCTCTTTGCTCTGGGCTTACTCTGCCTATCCAACAGGTTTTTGTTCACTTCCATTACTAGGTGGCAGCCTAAGAACAGAAACTGGGGGCATGTGGGAGGTGAGATCACAAAAAACCCAGTAACACCACCAACAAAAACACCAAATGACTGGAGAATATAAAAAAAAAAAAGAAACTCATTGTCATATTCAGTATGTCAAGAAGACTCTTTTGTGCTGTCAAATTTGAAGGTGTTAGTAATTAGAACATTCAAAACACACTGGTTAAAGGGCAATCTCAGAAAAGACGTTGATGGAACAAAAGGTTTGCCTTAGGCCTATTATGGTGAAAATGTGCCTTTCATTTCTTCATCAGTTATTATAGATTAAGGCAACATGAGGGTGAAATTAATGGCAAGCCTTGATTGGAGACAGTCAAAATGGTGTCTCTGGTAGATCTTTCCCTGTGATATTCTCAGGATCCCCAGAGATCCGATGGGATCGTGTAGGGCAGCAGCCCTGGGTGCACAGCACAGCCAGGGACACTCCAGCCTGCACARCCTCATGGAAAGGTAAAATTTGCACTCCAGCTGAGGAGGATCCAACCCTCCTGTCCTATCCCTCGGGAAGCAGGAACAGCAGCTCCAGGAATACCATCAGATCCAATAATCAGGGCACTCTCTGAGGACAAAGAGGGCACTGGGCAGTGAGTGGTTCATATCCGTTTCAAGCACTGGGGTTTATTTATGGCAACCATGGAAAAGGAACTCTGTAAAACCAGCCCACTGTGGAGCAAACTTGCACATCTGCTTTATGACCTCCTCCACTCTCTCCAGGTTAGTGGAGGTTTTCTTTTTTYACTTGTACTATGTAGATTAGGCAATAAAGCCAAACCTAAATGCCAAATACAGGCGATGAAGACAGGTAATTTTTGAGAAACATCTGCAATATATTTTGACAAAACCAATATCAAAATGTCATCTCAAGCAGTACAGATATATTCACTTATGATATTATTTTATTGTGACTAAAGATCACAGATTTATCAGTTGATTATAGTTTGCTGTGTGGAATCAATAATGTCAAACAGGCAGAATGATTCCTAAAAGCCTTAAATTATGCTTAGCTGAATAGCTAAATATAGGCTTTAAATGCAYGCATGTGAAAACTGTACATTAGCTATAGCTGGATATTGACAATTTATTAGCTGAATATTCACCAATTACTTTTTTTTGACGTCCTAATGGCCACTGCTTTCTGCTGTCAATAATCCATGGTGCAATTCCAAAACACTGCTGTTGGTCAGCACTGAACTGAATGCACCTCACTCGGGAAAACTGGTAAATAACTCCCCTGGAACTGGAATTCCTTCAGCCCTGGTCAGTGCATTTGATGACTGTCTCATTAATACAGCAAAAACGCTTTGGGGGATTTATGGTGGCAGGAACTGATGATTACATCCTTTTTCAGATTTAAGGGTGGCATGAAAGTGCCATCTGAGATCTGGGAAGAGCGATAGGGATTTAGTCTTGCTTGCTTCTTCCTGAAGATAAGGTGACTTCTTTCCCAGCACTTTTACATTTCATCTTTAAAGTGAATTAATATTTTTAAAGGCCAAGCTTGTGGTTTCATTTTTCACTTTGACAGGTTCTGAAATGCAGATGGATTTTATATAATATAGAATATTTCTCTTGTTTCAGTTTAGTCATCTTTTGTTCTAATGCCATAGAACAAACCACTGACTTTTCAAATGACCCTGTAAAAACGGCAGATCAGAAAACAAAGCTGTTCCTGTCCAGCTGGGATATCACCTTCTCATCTTGAGGAAGCTGCTTTTTGTTCTTATTTTCCTCCTTTCCAGCAGCTTCTTTTTAATCTACCCTAGCAAGGGGTTGAACAACAAAGGCTCTCTTTGAAAAACCCTGTTGAGATTTATAATAGTGAAAATTCTCAGCACTGCAGTTCAAGGGTGACGTGACAACAAACTGCTTGTTTCACCTAAGTCCTTTCACTTTTTCCTACTTGGTGGTTGTTTTTGAGGCTTTTTCTATGCTAAGAGGAAACACCAAACACTGAGATTTGAGTAAATACAATATGTAAATACAGATGCCTGTAGAGGAAGATATGATTACTATATAAGTGAAGAGAGGGTACCCAAGTGTCCTTATGTACATCAGGCCAGAGGAACTGGAAAGCACATTCTAGATAATAGATTTGATATCTTGAGGAGAATATTGTTTTATTTGCCACCAAAAAAGAGATTTTGCTTTCATTTTGGGAAAGAACTCGCAGTTTTAAACACACTTTTGCCTCCCAACTTCCTGGATCACCTTGGTGCTCCGAGGGGAAGAACTGATGGAAGCCAACACAGCCCTGTGGAGGTATTGAACTTCCACTTGATTTTGTAGAGCTGCAGATAAACAGTCTCCTTTCCGGAAAATGAAAAATATGTTTATAAGAAAYTTGTCTACATAATGCATGCAAAAGTGCAAAGGAGGTGTCAGAGGGGTTTATCTGATACATACATTAAAGCATTAGCATGAGGGTGCTGACTATGCACAAGATATAATTTCTTGGTCTAGAAACTTGCTCTAAGTGCCATAATTTTGATTTTAAATTAGCTATTAAATTATAATATGTGGTTTACTAAACAGTAATTAAAATCTAATTTTTATTAATGCTGTGAATATTAATCCATCCCAGGTTCATTTGTTTTACACAATTCTCATGAAGCAATGCATTGCTGCTCTGCTAAAATATTTTCGTGCAGCATTTCCTCCAAGAGGGACTGGAAAAGGTCCCTGTATGTACCCAACAGTTCTCAGTGTGATTTATTTTTGAGAAACTAACACCATATGGGATCTCACAGCATCCACTGTAATGGTATTGGGCACCAGCTTATTTTTCTGTGCTGTTTTGTAGACTCTGAGGACATGAGGTGAATGCAAAACCTGCCTGGAAGGTATCAAAGTGATGGAGCATTAGGCAGGAGAAGAGAAAACTTCTCCAAGTGATGATTGACTGGGGATRTGTTTTCCTGCAGACATTATGCATTGTATAATGAAGCCATAATATGAGCATACATTACTCTGTGTCTTCATTAGAAATTTAAAGAAGCTGTAACAGCACGGAGTATAGACCACAACGTGCACAGCAGAGCTCAGTGGGTGATTTATTATCATCTTAAACAGAGGCAGAATTGGACTTGACACTGCAAACTTTGATTCACCTGGATCAAGACAACTGCATGTCACTAATTCCTGCATTAAGTAACACCCAGAATACAAATTAGCATTGGAACAGTATTTTCCAACTGTTTCCATTTATTCTAAAACAACAAGCAAGGCACGACAAGGTGGGAATTAATTAAAAAAATTCAAAAAATTTCGGGCCAGCATTTGATATATCTATTGCAAAGTCGTTCAGTCACATTACAAAGATAAAAGGCTAAAATTTTATATTGCTTGATTAAACAGAAAACACAAACCAGTTGGTGTAAGACACAACACTGAAAAATTTATGTAACAGCAGGAGAAAAATGAAGCACAAAGTATTTAAATGTTTCCCCAGGTCACAGAGCAAATTTGTGTCAGCAAATGATTGTAGAATCCCCACTCCCAGGACAAAGCTGTAATTGCAAATCTGTGCATCTTGGAGCAGCGTCTGATCCCTCATACAAAACAGCTTCTTATTTAGCAAAGGCATTCAGTCCTTTCCCCTGCCCTGTGCAGGGAATAAACCGAGGCATGGACAGATTTCTGCTTGGGAATGGGAGGATGAGGAGGAAAAGAGCTTTTTAAAGAAGTGCCATCTCTTTACTCCAAACACAGAAATGTGAAATCCCTTTCAGCCATGGGCACCTTTTCAGCTGCTGCAGTCCTGGTGGCACAGGGAGGATTCATGGCTGATGTCAAGGTTGGAAATCTCTCGAGATGTGTCTGCAGCTTTCCAACATGGACACAGGAAAGTGAATAAACCAAACAGGATTGCCCTGCCCGYGGGCTGCCTGTGCAGCTCACCTGCACACACCTGGGCGGAGCCATCCGCYGCCACCAAGGTAGACACTTCTTTGGATTTCCGTTTTATTCCTCTTTTGGGAGCCTTTGTGGAGCTGAGGGGCTCTTTGGCTCGGGTTAGTAAGAGCCTTTCTGACAAGTGAGCTCACACCTTGGCTCTGGCAATGAATGAACAGGCAGTTCCCAATAGATGAACAATTTCTGGGACTGAAACTCATTACAAAGTCTGTCTCTGCTGCCTTTAGTGACAGGCCAGATGCTGTTCTCCAGTCTGTGCAAAGCAGAGAGCTTTGAATTGCATCTGGTTTTAAAGTTCTCACACTTTGATTCTGTCAACCATCATCAAATGATGTAACAGGCACCCTGTTTTCTCAGAATGGAAGGGATCTCAAAGATCATCTATTTCCTCCCCTGCTGTGGGCAAGAAACCTTCCATTAGACCAGGCTGCTCCAAGAACCTAGCCTTGAACTCTTCCACAGCTTCTCTGGGCAACAGAGGAGTTTTTCCTCCCTTCTTGGGAGAAAAAAAAYCCCACATTTGTACAAAAGTCAAGAATTAAGAGTTAAGTAGGTTCACAAAATATACTGAAATATAAGTGAAAATATCAGACTTAAGTGTTTTATGTTTTAAAAATAGTATTCCCTTTCAGATGTGCGTCTGAACCTCAAATACTGCTGCCTCAATCACCACCTCCTATTTTCTTGCCTTCTGCCTGGACTCAGTGATATTTGTCACTGCCTCCTCTGATAACAAATTCCTCTGGCTTAATTTCTCTTAATTTATTCACTTTTTTAAAGGGCACAATAAACAATAATGGCCACTGAAAGACCAAAACTGAGGATAATGAAGATCCAGTCCCCAGCGGCGCAAACCGCAGTCCATTATTAACCTAATGATGCAAGACTGTTTAAACATGATAAAGCTCTGTCAGGAGTTAGAGCTAAGACTAAATAAATATAAAGCCTGCCTCATTTAGATCATTTGGTCTATCGTTTCATCTAAGTTATGTGAGAAATAAATTAAATATTTTATGATCTATGCTGTCAGGAATTCCTTAACGTTACACACAACCATGCCCTCCTCACTCTGCAATACAAGTCTTAAGCTGCACTCGTGAGATGAGTCCATATTTATCATGAAGGGACAAAGGGATAATTTCAGTAACATGTGCACACAAGGGAAACATCTTGGTTGGCAGGACAGTACAGCCAGCCAGAATGGTGGAATTTTCATGGACCAACTCAGTTACAAACACTTTGCAGAAGAACTGAATGTCAAACTTCCTCTGAAGTGCTTTGGCTTATGCAGCCTCCAAGGCAGAACCTGACACTGATTATTGATCCTGGCCTGCTATGGCCCTGTCTCTGCTGTTGCTATTTTGGGAAAGAATTGCTCTTCTGCTCCAATATCCACTGATGTGCCAGATTCACCGACACACCCCCAGGCACATCCAACAGCAACCAGCCCAGCACCACCAGTGATCCCAGAGTGGGAAAGGGCAGCAGAGGGAGGGAYGTTGGCTGGTGCCCTGTAAGGACCAGGGCTGTTCATGTGGCCCTGTTGGACTCATCAGCCCTGCCTGTCMGATAATTAGTGGCAGCTCATAATGTGTTGAGGCAGCTAYGCTGATTCCAGTCCCAGCATCAACTCACTCCCAGCTGAATGATGCTGCAGCTCCGTCTCCACTGCTCTGTGCTCCACCTCAGCTGCCTTTTTGTCCAGAATGTACTCATCAACCCACATAAATCCAGCTCTTTCCTTTTTTTAATTTATTTTCTCTCTTGCCCTTTCAAAGATATTTGAGTCATGAGGCTTTACAAAAGGTAACTGAACAAGCTGGTTTTAAATGGACAAAAATGAACTCAAGAAAAATAAAAGCAGCACTGCTAAAGACTTCTTAATTCCCCCACACACAACCACAGGGTAGGAGTTCACCTCCTGGGTCTGTTGGATAATGCAAACTTATCTCAGGCTGTCCTGACTCACTAAACTTGCCAGCAGAAGTCAACTTCAGGTTACTGCTCYAGATCATTTATCCAACACAATTCCCACTCTGCCCCTGCTCCTGCTGGATGCCTGTGACTCAATCAGGAGGTGCCACTTGCCATTCCTGGTGTCTCAGTGGTCTCCACATGAGCTGCAGCTGCACTGGGCACCATCTCGAGCCTTATGGGTTCAGAATATCCTGGTAAAAGTCACCTGCTGCAAYGCACTTCAAAAAATAAAAATATGCTTGAACTC
Organism: Amblyornis subalaris; assembly: GCA_018881555.1. NCBI lineage: Eukaryota > Metazoa > Chordata > Aves > Passeriformes > Ptilonorhynchidae > Amblyornis > Amblyornis subalaris. The sequence goes on along the minus strand of JACAXG010000036.1, from coordinate 3,279,362 downwards.
AGAAACAGGAAAATGGGTGGAAAAATGGAGAGATTTGGTATTTGTCCACTCTACCAGCAGATACCCTTCTATAGTGGTCAGATTAGCTTCCATTCTGGACTTTCATTTATTATCSCTTTGCTACTTAAATGGGGTGGTCTGTAAATCTCTTTAATATAAAATATGAACACAAAAATTTGTTGCTACAAGGATAAAACTGACTGAACGCTCATGGATGCCCAAGGCATCCAGAACTTGTGAGAAATTATAACACCTGCAGAAAGAGAAGAGTGGTCAAAGCAAGAGGTACCTTTTCTCCCTTTCTCATTTCCCCTCCTATTAGTTATAAGAAGTTAATAAAAATAAAACCTAATCCTTTGCTTTCTAAGAGTTCTCTTTTAAGAGCAATGGTTAGAACTAAGTGCAAAGAGGGGATCTTTTAAAAATGTGAAAAAGAAGATTGAAGTAAAAAAAAATTGCAAAGCAGATATTCTGGAGGGGTTTGAGCACTTGTGCAAATGTACCAGAGAGTTCTCCCAGTGACCACAAGCAGAAGACAAACCCTGGCACCCCTCAGTGCAGTTTAGCTCCACTATTCCTGTGCTTGAAAGCAGCAGTTCTGCTCATCATCACCAACACCTCTCTGAGGACAAACCAGAAACTTCCCCCTCGTGCCACAAGGTACCGAGTTCCTAACTCAGACCACGCTCTAAGGCTGAAGGCAATTACAGATCAATTATTTTAGTGGAAAACAATCCAAATGTGCAGGCTGCCATGCAGAAAAGAGTGCATGTGTGGGAGATCACAGGGGGGACAAAGACTTAAAACTGGTGTATTAACTTCCTGAACTTCCTATCACTTACTCTTATRTCCCTCTCTATTTCAATGATTTCCTATTGAATTGCTCAGCAGTGCCTCCCCATTATGGTCTGAATATGTATAGACACAGCAGGTGGTTTAAAAATAGCTGCAAGTGTCTTGAAAAAAAATCCATGGAATGTATTAGGTTGTTTAGGGAGAATTTTAATGACACCTCCAGCAATTTACAGTTGACGAATTTTTATGTTTCCGCGGTGCAGAAAAACCCAAAATGAATTATCTTGTTTATCACTGGGAAAAGGACAGTAATGAAACATGCTAATTTGGGAGGCAAAATTAAATTGCAGCCAAGGCAGTGTTCAAACAGGTGCCATCCCAATTACATTTGTTACACCTCGGACTAATATTCTGCGATATTAAAGGCGGAGAGGTGTCCCACACTCACCCAAGGAGATGTGAGCAGGCTCTGCACAGCTCTGCTGCTGCACAGGGCTGGATGCAGGCTCCACACTGCCTGAAGTGCATCTCAGGAGGCTTTGCAAATGACACAGTGTGGGAATTTTCTCCACGGGATATTAAGGAATAGCTGCATGGCCAAATAAAAAGCCGCTCATTCCCCAAACTACATCCTCGGCTCAAACTGGATCCCTTCAGATGTGTGTCTACTAATAACAATGACCTCTTCCTAAACTACGTTTGATGGCATAAACTATAAAACAAAACAAAGAAAATTAAAACAAACTATCAAACAGCCTGAGCATCCTCTAAAAATAACTTCTATTCTCACAGCAGTATTAATGCTCTTCTGGAAGATGCACTTTTGATCCTACCATTTGCTATCAGTCACTTACACACACTCTGCAATTTTACTTCTTTSATTAGGAACTCCCAGGTTTAATTCCAAGGAAGTGTAGTACGAAACTATCTTATGAGGAGGTGATGTGTCACTCTGTGGAGACACATTTATTGCTTTGGATCTGCAGTCCCTCCTGGGGCCACCCACCATCATTTCTAATTATCRCCTCCAATCATACAAAGCACATCCCCTGCTATGCACAGAAGGCAGGTGGGTGAGTGGAAATCTATTATAAAAACAGCCCTCCAGGGAATGAGAATTACACCAGGCTATTTTTCTTGATTTTTCAAAAAGCAGTGCTGGTAGTCACAGCCATTCTTCCAGAACAACTTGAAAGCTTTAGGGTCATCCCTACGGCATGAGGAACAACCCCCCAGCAAGAGGTGGTGGCTACACCGCAGAAAGAAGGGGTTCTGTGTTTYAAAGTAGTAAAGAAAGGTAGAAAAACACCAATTACTACAGGATGACACACATGATAAAATGCCTCCAGGAGAACACAGTTGAATATCTATGAACAAATTCTGGGAAAATGTTGAGTGTAATGGCTCACAAAGCACCTTTTGAGTCTGAAATGAGGATTTTGGTTTCTAAAGGCTTCAGAATTCACTATTTGGCACAAGGCTGGACACATTTGTTAAAGTTAAGCTGGGGCATTGGGAAGTATAGGGTAACTCTGGTTAAGGAACAAGCAGAAAGTTCTGTATTAGCGTGTGCTACTGTCCATTCCAACCCAATTTATTAACTCTCATTTAGCATAGACAGCAAGCTCTTCCCACTCTGCTGCCCCTGGTATCCTCTTCAGTTTCCTCTACAATCTGACCTTCCAGAATGCCCCAACCATGGCCCAGCCTGCTGAGAAAGTCCAGGGTTTCACCTGGATCTGGATTTCCCACTGGCTTTGCTCTCCCTATGTGCTGACCATAATTTCTTACAGGAAGAATTAAGAAGTTTTTATCTCATGTTCATACAGGCATGGGATATATTGGGGTGCTAGTCCAAGACTGAGATTATGACATTAACAAAAATGTCTCAAATGGGGAAGAATCACCTATAACAAGGTCCAGGTAAGACATGGCAACAAGAGCTGCAATAAAAGCACCATTGGATTTGCCTCTCTCATGTGATGAAGATATAGACTGGACACCACGACTTGCCCTTGGTAGCCACCAGATAGGAGCCAATGCCTTCTGAAGGTGTCTGCCACGGAGTATTAACTTTGATAACATTAATCCAAGGGCTCAGCTTGAGTATTAACGTGGAAAATGGATGCCTGCTGCTGGTTTTGAGCTGTTTAGAACACCCATTTGAACCCTGCACGGCTGACTGGGGTGGAGCAGCCAAGCCCCCCGTGGTAGAGTGTCTGCAAAGGTTTCTTAGTTTAACCATAATGAACAGCACAAAAAACTGAGATGGTTTAAATCTCACATTGCTGTTATTTAATTTGTAAATTTTTATATAAAAGCCTCATCACAGAAGTGCTAGACTGCTTCTTTTCTGTTGCCTGCAATGTTATAGTGGTACAATAAAAAGAAACTGAGTGGATCTTTTATGTAATCTAAGCTGTTCCCCCACATCACCAAGAAGGGTGAGACACTCATTTCTCAGTAAAGACATAGGAGGATGTATAAAGAGCTCTCTTAGTCGTAGACATGATAACAGGGAGAGTACAGGTCAGGAGGATGCTGTATTTTCACCAGACTGTTACAAACCCAGGGTTTCAATGTACAAGTTTTATACAAAAGAGAAAAGGGAGGCAGATGGTGAGCAGGAAAGAATGAACAAATACAGCATTCTACTTTTTATGGGTCAGGGATGAGAAAAAGATAAGAAAATAAGGCTATTTCAATGTTCTTTGAAAATCCTAGTCCTGGTTCCTCCACTCTCTTTTAAGAATAGGATTAAAATGCCAAGACTTTCTGGGTRGGAAGAATAAAAAAAAAGGGAAATGTGTGCCCTTTCTGAGAGTTTGTTCTSGACCCTAAAGGGGAAGATAACCAAATAAAATCCAGGGGACTAATCTGGAAAGCAAACTGCATCCATCCCAAGGAATTTGGATAGGGATGGACGTGGTTCAGAGGAGCAGGTCTCTTTGCACTGTGTCTTCACTCAGGAGTGTGACAGGCRCCCAGGTCAGGCAGGCTTCGAGGCAGAGACAAAATCATCACTCTGAGCTGTGTCACATTAAAATACAAACTGCAGTGGCTGGAGCAAAGCTTGGGGTGTGTGCTGGGTGGGTACTCTGAGACTTTGCATTTTTTTGAGGTGAAAATCCAGCTTTAGTGGGYGAAATGGATTTATAAAAAGCTTTGGAGAAAAAAAAGTAGTTCACTCCCTGAGCACTGTGCACTCCTGGTGAGGATCAATTTTGCTCTCCCTCCAGCAACTTTCACTKCCTTCTCAATCTATAACAAACTCGAACAGACCTCCCAGGAATTCCCTTTTTCTCCATAATCACTCAGGCTTGGCTGAAGATCTGCTCCCTGCCCTTTTTGCATGTCCTGTTGCTTCCTGCGTGTAAGGGCTCAGTTTGCTGCCTTCCTCCCATGCCTGCACTCCTGACAGCTCTGTTCCCAAATTTACACACCTTGTTGCCCTCCCCAGGGGAAGAAAAACCCTCCTGTCACTGTTCCATTCCTTGTGCAGGAAATAAGACAATCAGCACCCCTTTAGCTGCCGACCTCCTGCAGTAACAAACCAGGCTGTGCCCACCCAAGAAWAAGCAAATACAGCAGAAACACCTCCTGTCCCGAGGGGTTGCTATGAAGAACCTTAAAAATGCTGGAACCAGGAACTGAGAATGAGAGAAAAGAGAAAATAATCAGCATTGGGCTGAAAAGAAAAGTGTGTTACAGCTGATCAGCAGCCGAGAAGCCACCAGTGACCTCTCTGAACTCTGCTCAAATACAATTTAATGTGCTGATCATGTTTATTCATTTCATTAAATGTTTTTTCCATTTTTACTGTAGGACACTGCCAAGAGCTCCAGTGTAAGATGCAATCTTTGCTCTCCTTGTAACCAGTTAGAAATGGCCTCAAGTTGTGCCAGGGGAGGTTTAGTTTGGATATTTGGAAGAACATATTCACTGACAGGGTGGTCTAGCATTGGAACAGGCTGCCCAGGAAAGCGTCCTGGAAGTATTCACCATCCCCAAAAATATTCAAAAAACACGTGGATGTGACACTTGAGGACATGGATGGACACGTGAGTCCAACCACCAGCTGGGTTGAAGGTGTCTTCCCACCTTAATGATTCTGTGAGTATTAAACAAACTTTCAATCAGAAAACACGGATCTTTGAGGACCACTGTTTTTAATTGGAAAGCACCAGCTTCAATGAAATATGCATCAAGAAAAGTTTTGAACATCCAATATGGTCTGTTAAAAACAGACTGAAGTTCAAGTCCTTATGCAGAAAGCACAGAGAAATCTTTCCACGTGCACATTTTGACCATGTCATTGTTGCCTTTCATTTCTTAACAGCCTCCACKTCATCCTTGTGCTGATCCAGATCATCACTGAAAACCAGACAGTACAGTAATGGTGTGCTGTCTCCTAGGCTAAAGAAACTTTCCTTAAAATCTCTAATCTAGAAATTCTTCTTTTTTTTTTTTTTTCCCCCTAATTAAACTTCTGTCTTTAAAGCTTCCAAGTAAGGTTCAAAAGCTGAAGAGCTGTCATAGGAACCCCTGCATTCTGATGAGGTTCTTTAACTCTCGCACCCGGTAACGCGTAAGAGTCCAACACAAATCACACATTCAGTCACTCCGCTGCCAGATGGAACCCATTTGTGGAGTGCTGGGAAGACAAGGACCTTCATTTCATCGGAGCTTTGCCTCTCATTAGTTACAGGTCGCTCAGTCACAAGATGTTTCTAACACCCAACGCGAACCGACGGTGACGGCACGTGCTGTGAGGATGGCAGCGCTACCCTCGCCGAGGGGCAGCGCCGCTAAAGGGGCTCTGATTAATATGCAACCCAGCCCGACTGGATGCGTGCACGGCAGAGCAGCCCCCGCCTCAGCACGCTGAGAGGAGGGGGCACGCTCTCCCGAGCTGCTCTTGTTTCTGGAAGCAGCAGARGCGCGCGAGGCTGCGCGAAGGGAGAACGCGGACGGGCTCGGCGCCGTTTGATGTGCCGTCTTATGTCTCTTTTTACTGCGTTTAAAAATTCCATTTCATTACGTTCATAAAGGCTGGATCCATCCCGCTGCCGAGCCTAACAGCTGTGTTGCATATAGATATTGATACCCACAGGCAAAACCYTTTTATGGGACATCTCGTGGGATCAGATAGAGAGGCTCCAAATGTTTCAACTAAGCCGTAGCTGGGATGACAAATAAATATTTGAGGCACACAGACATGTACTCAGGCTTCTCRCTTTTGATTTCTAAATAAAGTCTATAAAATATGTAGCTGTGCCTGCAATCAAATGCCTCGTACCACACACACCGAAACTTATTACCTGACTTTTACAGCAATGCTGTCATCCATTTAAGCAGACAACTTAACCTAAGATTGTATCAGTGATAAAGAAGATTAGGTTTAATATTTATTACCCTTCCTGACTTTACATCTAAAGCAACCACARCTGTTGATTTCTGTTGCACAAGGGATTATCTGTGTGGGATTTCAAACCAAGTTAAACCAGAAGCTGTCTAAAATTGCCCAGAAAGCTTTCGTTTGGGAGTTTTYGAGCCAAATTTTCCCTTTATGCAAACTGACTGTCAACATGGTGGCCTCACTTGTGCAGGTGCAACTTTTACTGCCAGATGAATGGAAAATATACCCCAAACTATTGACCTCTTCATTGCAGTTGACTTCCTGCATTGACTGAGTGCAAAGCTGAACTGCAAAAGTATAAAATAAGGCAAGAAGTCACTAATTTCTTTCCATATTAATCACAACATTAATATGAACATCTGTAGGGCATTTAAGAAGAGAAAATGAATACTCAGAGGGTGTAATTTAGAAAAATGTGTAAGTACAGTTGTGTTCAGCTTTACTTGCATATTTTCCTTGTATTTTAACAGTGATTCAAGTAAATTTTAYTAATTCAAATTTCCTAGCTGATTCTGGCCTAGACATTCAATATTTCCATGCTTCATCCTTCCTCTCCCTCATGTATGAATTTGGTGCAATGAGAATTATTTTTGCTCTCAGAGACATTGGGAGGGATCCTCACTATGGGGCAAACAGCTGGGAAATCCTGAATGAGCGGAGCCACAAACAGCAGAATAATTTGGAATCTGCCACCACCACTGTTGAAAGGCAGTGGTGATCTCAGCTTGGCTGTTCTTTTTGTCCTTTGCTGTTAGTTTTAGTGGCKATTTCTTTCCTAATGGATTGCTGCAGCAAAGGACTAGAAATGAGTAATAAGAGTAATTTGCTGTTTCCATTGCAAGACAATACAAGTTATATTTTCGGTGTCTAACGGAGAGCAGGGCAGGGGGAGCAGAGCCAGCAGCGAATCCCAGGGAAGGTTAAAGGGAAATGCCAAGCCTGCAAGGAGCTCCCTCAGTCAAACCCAGACAGGCAGCAAAGTTCAGAGCCTGGTGAGGGTGAGGGCAGGGGAAAACGTGACTCCAGGTTGTGCAATTCCAGGGCCAGGGCACCGAGGAGGTCACAGCTGGAGCAGAGGGGAGAATGTCTGGACATCCAAGGCTTGCGAGGCTGGGCAAGTCCCCAGAGAGGGCCTGAACAACAGAGACTGTTCAGAGTTTATTCTGAATTGTGCTCTTGCAGAGCACTGGAAGCTGATGAGAGCATCACTGTCCTCCTCGCGGTAATCAAAATGTCAGGTTTTCTCTCTCAGTCAGATCCCGTGGTTTTCAGAAAGCATTTTCAACCTGTGCAGTTTTAGGTCTCGTGTCAGCTGCCACATCCCCGTCAGCCCAGTGACATCTGGAGACAAACTGGGTGCCTGGCACCCCTGGGTGACCCACTGGCACTCCAAGCACAAATCCCACCAGCACAGCACAGGACAGGCAGTGCTTGGAACACCAGCTGGGTACAGCCGACACCAGCGGAGGCACTGGATGGTTTTGGGGGAAAAATCAACTGGATTGGGAATATAACTGAGATCTCATTCCAGAAACTGTGCCCAAACAGTATTTGTTTAGCATTATCATCCTCAACAGAGTTTATACTGCTGTGGGGTCCCTGTCTGGAGTCTTCTTTTTTTCCCTCTCCCCCTCACACTCCTATTCATAGCCAAACACCTGCAAATGTGTTATTCTCACATTTCAGCTCGAGAACAGTAGCCCAGACTCATTTCTGCTGTTACTGACTCTGCTCTCCTGATTGTTAACCTTGATCCTTGGGTTTGTAAATCCAGTAGCAGAGAGAAGCTGTGCTTTGTGTTGAGCTCACACTTGGGAATGAGCTACTTCACCAAGCAAATATTAGAGTGTGGTTGTAATTAAAGATGTCACAGTTATTCTAACTTTGCATAAAATTTTGCCTGTTGCAACTAAATTCCTCTAAAATATACAGCTAAAGACACAATATCACTAATGAAAGGAATATGCACAACTCGAGCTCAATTAAAGCAATTTCACGATGTTAATAAATTAAAGTCTGTATCAATGAATAAGAAATAACGTTCCTAGATAAAAGTCAAATTCAAGTTCAGATTCAGACACAGGAATCAGTTTAAAGCAAATTAACAGTGCCTAATGTAAGGAAACGTGCTTTTTACTAATGACTGACTGTCTTTCACTTGAAGTACTCTATAGTGCTGGGTCRGCACAGGGAATGGTCATGCAAGGAGGACAATCAGCACCTTATTACCAGCATTTGTGGGTTCAGGTCATGAAAATGGTTCCAAATACATTAAAACTGTTTCTAGCCTACTGTACTAGAGAGTAAAAAAACACCTTTGGGTAAACTGTATGTTCGGCATAAAATCTGTATTTTCATACACTAGGAAATATTTCAAATTTCATTCTTATATTAAAAGTTTTACAAAACTGGATTAATTTAACAACAGATGGAAGACGGTCTGTAAAGCTCCTACATGGGCCAAACATGCATTTTGTAAATATTTTACTGAGCAGTTTAAATTARGGTTCTGTTGAAGTAATGTTGGAAGTCGGACCCTCAAATAAGCTGGTTTTATACATCTACTAAATGCCAGCAGGTAAAACAAAGGAAGCAAAACAAGCACCGGGAAGCAAAGCAAGCACCAGGAAGCAAAACAAGTGCTATGTTCATGCTGTTGAATGAATAAAGTAGATTTTTGCTGTTCACAGGCGAGATTTTTATTTCATCACACTACCGTAAATCCAATTCAAATGGTGTTAAAAGACTCAAAAGGCTTAAAAATRTATGTGAAAACAAGAATTATGTAAAGCATCCCCTAGATGGAGCAGGTTGGCAAGGGCCATGCATGTGCACGGGCACCAACCGYGCTGCCACACTCAGCTTTACAAATGCCTCACAACCAAATTTGAATGAAAGACACTCATTTTGCAGTCCTTAAGCACATGAMTGATCATATTCAACGCTGGCCACTTAGAAAACCATCAGTACAAGGCCCAAGATGAATGAAGTTTCTGAGACCTAGGTATCTCTTTTGGTTATAGCACTTCAAAGTTCTGAAGACAGAGTATAATKTTCTATGTCTCTAAGTTCTTAGATCTACAGGGAAAAAAAGTAATCATGGCTGTGAGGCAAGCAATTATATTTATTTGTCAATTATAAAATTAGATTTAGGAGTCACTAAGGAATACCAACTCTTAATGCCCCATAAAGCTCTGCTAATAACTATAGATACCCATGATTTTGACCTTTCTATTATTTAGACTTCTATTTCCTTCGGTTTCTATGGCCTGATAAAAATTAATGATGCTTCACCCTTTAACTGAATTTCCCATGATCAAAATGACTTCCCAAAATGATTGTGTCTGTGTTTTGTTTGTTGTGCTAAGCTAACAAAAAATCATATGGCCCACTTAAAAGCAGGCCATGCAGGAAAGTTTTTGGAAGGTAAAGAAGTGTCTGAGACAGACGAAGAATTCCCTCTTTTCCTGCCCTTAAATAAAATCCCTTCAATAAGCACACTCATCTAACATTCTCTAAGGAGAGGGTTTATATGAAAAGCCTCATGAGAATTTACAAGCTTGTAAAGCATTTCTRCTCAACTTCCTTCTTTTTTCTTTTTTCTTTCCCCAAAAATACTATAAATACAGCACACAGTCTCAGGTGGCAAAAGGAAGGGATAAAGATAGAAGCTGAGTATTTGAATGAAATGGGACCTCTTTCCCCACATTTGAGTTCAGGGAATGAGCATTTCTGACTAATTAACAGAATGCAATAAGAAAAGCAGCAGTTTCCACAGGGTGGAATATTTACTTCTGTCTTATTTTAATTCTTTAGTACAAATGGGGCAAAATTTTATTTATGAYAAGGATTTTGTGTTTTTCACCTAGGTCAGGAGTGTAAAAATGAGCTCTGCCATCATCTTTAGAAATGCTCAAAACTTGACCTTTGGCAAAGGTTTCACCATAATTGGCCTCAGGGTTGTCTTGAAAGACATTTTACCTTAAGCCACTCTGAGGTATTTTAGATATTAACTTAATCCTACAGATTTAGTAAATTTGAAGGAATGCTCTTATGTAACTGCTGCATGAACACACCTGATTTCCAGTACTTTCAACATTCAAAACCACACTTACAGCAATCAAAATTATTCCTTTTGTAAATAACTGGGCTTTTTGAACTTGAGGACAATGAGCAGAATATATATAGCATAAATAATCATAATACAAATATATAATTATATGAAACACGATATCAAATAATAGGGATCATTACCATTGTGCATACAGTGTTTGAATTTAAGGTCACTCAACCACAATGACTCAATTCTGGGAAAAATATTAACCCTGAGTCCAGGAAAAAAAAAATAACCCCTTTTTAACAGCCAAATTGCATCTCAAGCTGAGATTCAGAGTCCAAGACTGCAGCCCAAAATAACTTTCCCTGTGCATAACAGTCCTTTTGTACGTGTTCCAAGGAAAATGACATTACTGTCTTCCATCCAAGAACAACTCTTCATCCACTCAAACAGCTCCTCACAATAACTGAGGACACAGAAATCCTTATTAACGTGTGAGGGGCTCAGAGACAGCTCGGAGAGGGGATCTGTGTAGGGGACACAGGTGAGAGTGTTCTCAGCTGTGTGTTTAAGGCTGAAACACAATGGAGTCTTGGCCTTCACACGTGTTGTTTACAAAKAAATGATATATAAAGAAATAGTAACAGAAAAAATTCTGCTCTGCCAGGACCTTGACCCATTTGATTTAATACTATTTTGTCCTTAACAAACTTCCTTTTTCTTGTCACGGTAAAGATTCCAAAGATTTCAGCTGGTGGTAAAATAAACACAGTTTACTGGTGAAAGCTGTCTTTAAGGCTGTGATCCGTGTTCAGTATGTTTTCTCCAGGTAAACATTTKTCAGATGTTTTCCGTTATTTCCTTATCTGCTAATGTGGGTGGAAGGAACAGGTCGAGTGAACCCCAGGCTGCAGAGTGGTGCATCTCCAGATGAAACACCCACTGGGACTCGTGAGCACCTATCATTCCGCATRTCAATAGCTGATTAGCCGGAAAGAGATTTCCCTGTGATTAAAGGGGATGTAATAAAAGGTATCGCTGCCTTCCTCCTTCTGTTAACTCATTTGACATCCTTCATATCCTTTGTATTTGTAAGACACGTCTTGGAGGAACATTTTCATATAAATTATATTTTAAAAGTATTACTTCCCCTCCACTGACACGTGGAATAYTGATATGATCATTCCATTGCCATTTCCTTTTCACGAGGCGGCTGAGATTAGGAAAATGCAGTCGGATCTGACATTCCAGTTGTCTGAAATGAGATCCTTACATCTCCYTTTCACCAGCCATGTGGAAAACAGTCCAATTTCAAAGGTGTTGAGCGGTCCCACCTCTGGGCAGAGTTACACTTTCGAATCCCTGACCCTGTTTATTTAAGTGATTAAAAATGGAGGAAAACATTTAATTTTACTTGTCTGAACTGGAATTTTTTGCCTCCAGTCTCTATTGCTCTGCATTCTATTGGTCTCACCCAGGTCAGGCAAATATKCACTATATCCATCAAATTTCACTTGGATTGGGGGAATTTTGWCTTTGCTGGAAAAACAGCCACAATCAAGGGCTTTATGTGGGCCAGAGATTCGTGGAGCTGCTGGAGGAATGTGCCTTTGGCATCCTGGCAGGCTTGGACACATCTCCAGGGGAGATCAAACCCATGCTTCCAAAGCCCATGCTTCCAACAACAATAACCAAAGGAATATTCAATGTGAATAAATAAATTCAGTACAGCTAACACCAAAAAAATAAAAAATTAAATATTTTTTTCAATAAAAGCATCAGAGATTTCCCACCAGGTTATTCTTCTCTTAAACCTTAAGCTGTGAATGTCAAAGCAAACCCTTGCAGGGAGCCTTGGAACCAGAACTCCTTTGAAGAGGAAGAAATTACCCTCAACATGCGGCAATATTCACGCCAGCCCTGGATGGGGTCAGCATGCAGCAAAGCAAGTGCCAAAAGGCTTCTGTCTCCACTGAATCCCTCATTGTGTGTCACAGGCTTTTACAAGACTGAAATATTATTTATCTGCTGCTTTTCTTTATGTGACTCAGGCAAATCCCTGATTCCAGGCACCGGCTTTACCAGATTTTCACTTTTCGGTGACATCACCATCACTTTTTTCACCATACTGGGACCTGGTTTGCAGGTAACAAAAGGAGCTACAGCAAGAATTCCTTAATACAAGTCTCAGAAATATTTACATTAAAATTTATGCCTATATTTCAGAAAAAAAATTACACCCTGATTGAGTTCAAAGTCTGGAACTAAACCCAAAGTTTTTGTAAAGTGTCCATTTCCAGCGAGCAGATGTGAGCAAATGTTGTAAGTCTATGAACAAATCTGGAAACATGATTTTTGAGCTAACTGCCTGAAGCAATTTTCTGAAGCAATTTTCCACAGTAGAGAAGGAGCTCAGATGACTCATAAACTCTAAAACAATGTGGCTAAAACTACATTTCAAACCCTTTCTTGTTTCTATTCTCCTGCCATGCTATATCTGTTGATTTGCATTTTCTTCTGAGGCGCTYAATTTATATCTTTTAAAAGACTTCAAAAGTCGGATGCTATCTAGAGACAGAGAGGGAAGTTTGTGCTAACTTTAAATAGCACCTTATTATAGGAACATCTGGATATTCAGAAATGAACTGTTCCTCACTAAAGTCATCAAGGCTCTTCAGAGACAGCAGGGATGCTTTTCACCTCTTTCCTTTTCCATCACAACCACAGATACACCTCACACCTCTCTGCTCATTGATTTTTACTGTACAGTCCTTCAAAGACTCATTTTAATGGGTGTTTTAAAATCATAGAAATCATGATTTAGAAGGAAACTTAAAGCCCATCTCATTCCACCCCCTTGCATGGGCAGGGACACCTTCCACCAGAACAGGTTGCTCCAAACCCCATCCAATAAGGCCTTGAAAAGCCTCTAAATTTAGGATATTAAAAATTTGGAGCCCTGAAAATTATTGTTTATATTTGGTACACCGTTCATAAGTGGCTCTTATTTTGATTTTATTCAAGCACACACATGGAGGTTGTTGGGTCTTTTTCTGTTCTCCTCCAAAATATACCTATGAACATTCCTTTAGAAGGGAATTTCATAGTTTAAGCTTAGCTAGAAAAGGTTTCTGGATATTTTCCTTTGGCCAGTTCCATTCCATTATTCGTAAATACAATTAACACAAGTGAACTAGCCAAAATTTTAACTTAACTAATTATTTTTTTGTGCTTCGTGGTCTTCTAAAAATCTCTCTATCCCTATTTCTCTTCTCTGGCTGTTTTTCCCAGTTTTGCTCCAACATATTCCAGAGTGGAAAGTGGAGGTATGTTTTATTATTTCGGTAATACATTTGTAGCTCCTCAAAGTTTCTTTATATTTCTTTTTTCTTTAACTTTACTGACGTTGAAAACTTTGAAAAAATATATTATTTACTTAAATATATGTTATTTCTTGGAAAAAAAAGAGATTCATCAGAGGGTGAGAGCCACCAAAAAGGTATTATTTATCAGACTAGAATTTTAGAAGAAAAAGGAAAACAAACCGAACCAGATGAGAAAACAGCTTTAAGAGAAATAGTTCCAAACCAATCTTTTTTATTCTGTCATCATCCATCCAGTTATTACCTCAAGACATAAATTCCTGGCATTCTGGCTACCCAAAGTTCTGTTGTCARACACACAGGGATTAGCAGAGGAGTAAATCAGTGAGCCAGCAGCACAGGAGTCTCTGGCCCTCCCAGGGAGACAATTATGTACAGGAAAGGCTGCTCCCACAGATGGATTACCCAGGAAAAGGTGGATGTGTAGAGAGGCCATTTGAGGTTTTCCTTACTGCAGGAAAGGTCTGAACAAAGATAAATCTTAGTGGTGCTTTCCTTGGTCAGCCTCTACCAATTTCAGCATGGGACTTCCTCCAGGATTTTGGAAAAGCAAGAATGGATGRTTCTGCACTAGCCTAGCACCCTGRTAAGAATATCAACAACAACAATAAAAACAGGGAATAGGAGCAGCAGCTGGATGTGCTCTCCTTAATGCATGTTACTGAAGACCCACATGGRTACRGACAGCAGCAGGAGAAGCATCCATGGATCTTTTACAAGGAGACAAGAAGCAAAGCCATGAGTTCTGCTACTGGGTGAGTCTCTTTGCAGGTGAAGCCTTTCCTTTTACCTGGTGAGGATGTTGCTGTTTTTCTCTGCTCTGACAGAGATTGTTATTAGGTTATATAATCCACGTACCACAGAAATAAATTCTTTACTTTCTTGTGATTTTCYGATGTACTCCGAGCTAAGAGCCAAAATGCAGAAGTTCCTAGAATTATTTTCGACGGAATTCGAGGGACTGAGAGTTTGAATACACATAATTGTACCTCTCCAGATGTTTGCACAATGGCAGAAAGCCACACAGCAGGATTGCAGGGAGAGGAAATGACCATGCAAAACCCAATTTGGCCTGGGCTCTTTTCGGCTCCAACTCTTTGCATGCTGCTTTATTTTGCAGTAGTTGATGAGTGCAGTCATTTACCCCTCCTGTCTGCARGGAGAGGGAAACTCTTTATGCCATGGAAAGTTTTCAAGCATAGTGTGGCTTGTCAAATGTCAGTGGCATTTTGGGGGCACTGTTCAACACACCTAYGAGCCAAACACCCCTTTTCTCATTGAGCATTCGAGTGCACATCTTGCTCAAGAGCCTGAATTGGGCACTCTGATTCCCTTCACCAACTCTTGAGCAATTCTTATTTGCTGCTCATTTTCTTCTCTACTCATTACTTTCTCCCAGAATTCCAACAAGAGCAGCCATTCATTTCTCAGCCTTCTATTTGAGCAGATTCCTTTTTGCCTACAAGTCTTAAATCAGCTGTTGCATCTTTGAGTGGTTACTGGTGTGCCCATGTACAAATAGGAAATGTATATATATGCAAAATGCTATAACACTTTTCCAGTGTTCTCCAATATTTATAACCGAGTGAAAAATATGTTCAAAATTATATAAAATATTCTGTTACGTTTTCTGCAGTGCATTGTATGATTTGTTTTACAGATACTGTCGAGTATTTTCTGAGATGGGCTGCACAGAAAATAGGAAAGCATTCAGGATGTTACCTTTCTCACTCCTGTTTATTGAAACTTAGAATATTCTGTTTGATCCATTACACTTATCAGTAATAGTCTGAATTATACTACATAATTTATCTTCCCTGGATAGGATTGGAAAAGACAGGCTTTGCTCAAACTAAAGCRCACGGCATCTTCTGCTTATCCATTTCCTCAAAATGTCATCTAAATTCTTAATTTATATTCCAAAATCTGTGTCAGTTTTCGGTCTTCCATCTTCATAAAACAAAAATTACATACTTCTTTCTATCATTTCTGGGATGAGAAAAGAAAACCTTATCTTGCTTTATCTGTTGGAAATGAATATCCTCAGTTTAATTTCAACTCATCTCTTCAAGTAGGAGTAACTCACCAAGTCACTGAGATAAAATCAAACTCCCCTTTGCCTTCCCAAGTAACATTGACGTGTCAGATCGTGCAATCAAATCCTGTTTGCCTCATATGGAGGCTGATAAACTAAATATGAGATATGAACTACAGGGGACAAATAACAAGCTGATACACTGATGCTCGTGGAAAGTACCTAACAAGGACAGGAATTCCTATTAAAACTTTTTGAACTCGGGTATTCAGTATCTTGCCCCTCCCACCCAGAACGAGACAAGACCTGCTTTACAACTCAGATTCTGATTTTGTTTTTTAAAGATTGCTTCCTTCCTCAAACTAAGTTGTGAGACCCCATTTGYAGCTGCTTTAAAAGAAGCTTGATTTAATTCCATCTACACCTTTCCATGTGATGGGATTGACTTTTTATGCCAAGATATGACATTCACAATGTAACAGGGTGAAATTTCATGTCCAGTTTTCCAATTAAAGGCAAGCCAGTTATGAAATATCTTTTAAAGAACTCTCAATGAAAAAAAAAACCAAACTCAACAAACAAACCATATATATAGATTTATATATATAAAAATCCATATGTTCACAATTACTAGTTCAAGGATCCCTGCTAGAGAATGAATTTCAAATGCTCCCTACATCCAGTGCMCCCAAAGAACTGAATTTCTGAAGAATTCCTGTCACCTGAAGACACTTCTGAAAAACCTCACACAGCCCTTCACAAATTAGGCAAGATGGAAAATCCACTGCAGGCTTGAGGATATTGCTAATGGAATTTTCTCCCATGTAAGGAACAAGTTCCTTCTCCTGTTGGCTGGGGAAGAAGGGCCATGTTGTCAGTGGTGACAGTGCTGAGGGCATTTCTTACAGGGTGAAAGAGCCTTTGGCTGTGTCATTGCCCACTCAGGCACAGCCAAAACCAAACTGACAACAGCTTCTAAAACTCTCTGATCAAACTTAGATCTTTTTACTTCTCACAGAAAAAAAACCCCAGACTTGCAAAAAAACCAATTTGTTTTAAAGTGCTGGACTTTTCTAACTGAATCCCACTGTTTTCTCCTCTAAACCTCTCAGATCCACCTCTTCAGCCACATTGCTAAAAGCAATGCTTTTACCTATTGCTGCCCCAAAGTGCTGCCTTTGAGCCTGACAGACGGCAGACTGCAGCACCTGGTGATTATTTTTCTTTTAAGGTAGGAACATGATGCCTTAATGTTATAATTAGGCYATGGTGAGAAGTCAAGAGTCCAGCAAAAAGCCCTGCTATCTCCAATTCCCCTCGCAGCTGCCTTGGGCCTGCTGCAACATCCGAGGAGAAAAATCAATGGCAACAACTTTCCAGTTACMTCAGGAAAGCCTAAATGAGACCATTATTACCATCAGCACAGATTTTGCTGCCTTTCCCTTGTTTTCTCAAGTATTTAATCGCATTAGTGGAAATCTCTGGACTTCCAGATATTAGAAGTGCATTTTTGACAAATTCTCCTGAAAAAGTGTCCCTCGTTTCAGCACTTACCCTCCACCCCAGGGTTCACTGGAAAGGCAGAAATCCTCCGGGAAAACTGATCTTCCTTCAGTTTGTCTCTTCCGTAAGTTATGTATTTTATCAAGGGTGCATTAAAGAAAGCACACAGAGAGACAATTCAGACATTTTCTAAGAAAACAGAAATTAGAGTAAGGGAAGATAATGCAGCCAACAGGATTTCTTCACTTCTCCTGAGACAGCACTGCATGCAAACATGACTGTGAGCATCATTTTTCCTGAAGTCACCCTTCCTGCCAAAGATTTTAGTGCAGGCAGCAAGCTGCCAGTGCGGAGGTAGATGTCAGAGCAGCAACTGCTTCATTCCTGGAATTTTTCTAATTCTTTTTTGTTACTATGAGGACCCTTTCCCTCTCCGGTGTGCAGCTTCCCCTGAATTGGTGCCTGGATGGTCATTTAAAGCTGCATTCCTGACCTGTCTGGAGCTTCACTGTGTKGTGTGGGATGGATCAGGTGTCCAAAAGCCTCATGGCAAACCAGAAATTATTCAGAAGTGAGAGATTCGGCCAAACCCCTGTGTTTGATCCCTCCTGGGCTGGGTCGCTGTGTCAGCACAGAGAGCCACCCTCTGTGATGGCCATGCCATGGCTACTGTTGTCCCCTGTGATATTTAGATTAAGATATGAACAGAAGAAGCTCCCATTAGAAGAGGTCTGAAAACTGAAAATTAAAGTATATTGGAGGAAAATTTAATTAGGATCTTTTAGTTCATCAGAGGACTGTGGAATGAGAGTGAATGAACTTCCAGGGCTACAGAGACTTGCAGCTCCCACAGGAATATGMCTTCACAAGTTTCCTTCAACATTTATAATGAAAATTCAGCTGCAAAAAAAATGTGTGATAAACCTAAATTGAACTGAAGCAGCATATCTAATTTTTACAGTCTAGTTACTGCTACTATCAAATATTCATTTCTRCCAACAAGCAGGTAACTATGGCAACAAACACACCATGGCTGCATGAAAAGGTGCCGAGAAACAAAAAAAAAAGTGGAAATCTTTACATTTATCTCAGGTTTTTTTACCTTCTTTAGAATTACCAGCGCAGCTATCAACTGTTTAAAATATCTGCAAAGATTAATTTAGTAAAATATTATGAAGACACTGAGCAACACAATGGGAAGGATCCCATTCCTCTCTGAAAACTGCAATCAAAAGTAATTTCCAATTAAAATACTTTCTGACAAGAAGAAGAAAATTAATTTCAATTTTAGCTTTAGGAAGAAAGGAGAACGAGCAACGTCATGTTTCATTTTCTTCAGCCTGTCACTTCAATTCTCTTTTGACGAGGACTTATTTTCAGATGATATAATTACAATCCCGAAATGGCAGTTTTAAATATACATGACAGATGTTTATTAAGTTGAAACACACTTGGACTAAAATTTACTATTTCTTTTCGCTGTGGAAGGAAAGGGTGGATTCTAGGGCCTCTTTTCTGCTGCACTCCCTTAAAGCTGGAATATTTCCGTGATTGTTCATGGAATTCGCCCCCATTTCAAAGACTGGAAGGCTCCTTGCTATATGGCACTACCACACATCTCACCTGCAGTGGGAGTGCTGCCTGGCCTGAGTCTACTTTCAAGCTTTAACCAGTATAAATACCATAAAGCAAATTTAGGGTGGCAAAGATATTCAATTTTTATGAAACCATCTCATCTAGGGCAGGTTGTGGTCCAGGATTCTTAAAATCATTAAATGAGCAGTGTCAGGCAACATATTCTGAAGACATCCTATGTTGTTTGGCAGAAGAGAAAAGTCACCATTCATAAATATTGCTCCCTGTACCATCAGCCTACAAGGGAGAATTCATATTTCAGTATTTTAGCTGTGGGTATCTATTTGAGGGTGGTGGGGTAATATGGCACAAACTTAAAGTGTTTACAAATGACTTTTCTGAGTGAGCAATATCTTCCCTTAAAAATGATTTATCTGTGGTCTCCAAGGAGTCAGCTCATGCTTGTACTGCAGGGAGAATGATGCTTTATGGATTTCCTCTCAAGGCAATAAAGTTTGCCTTAAAAAAAAAATAAAAAAAAAAAAAGGAAAAAAAAGCCATAGCACAAGAGAGATCAAGTTAAAGATGTCACAAGCAAACTGCAAAAAGTAATCAGCAAAACTGAGTTAGGTGCACCAACAGCAGCATTGTGATCTCTGACAGGGAGTGCAGTGATCTCCCAGCAAGGGAGATCAATCATCTGGGCAACTTTCACAGCAGTATCAAACCAGTCTGTAATGTACAGAAAGAACAAGGCTGGGCCCTCTGTGGTAAATGGAACTTGATGTCTACACTAATCCACCACATAATTGAATGTCTTCATTTATGCCTTAGATTTTGAGCTTCTGAAATGTTTAAGTGTACATAATATGGATGTAATGGGCAGCATTTACAAGTAAAAACAGACTCAAAGGCTGCCACAACTCTCTCTAGGATGTTCCAGCTATATTTTAATTAAGACTTCATTTTTTGAAATTTGCTTAATATACAAAAATTAAAAACAATTAGGCAAAAAGTTCCATGAATGTATTACAAGCGGAACACCAGTGGATTCTCCAGTCCAAAAGAGACGCAGAGGAGAATTTGATTAACATGACTCATTATATTTATTCACATTCTGCCTTCTCAAATTACCTTTTAATTGATGCACTGAGTATGTAAACAGAAAACTAAAAGCTCATGTTATCCATGTAGACTAAGAGGGATTTATTTTAACCTTGAATAGAGTTTTATAAAATTCTAGAGTACAGACTGAGAACTAAAAGTTGAACACACACACATATTTAAATAATGTTATTGTAATTAGAGACTCCTGCACAAAASAGAGTTAAAATTGGGCAGAATTTGCGGAAAATGTATCATAATGCCATCAACTGGAAAATTCTGTCTGCTAAAAACCAGCATATTTTAAATAATTTTTGCTACACGCACTCTAAAAATAGAAAGTCCTAAGAAAACAAGAAAAAGAAAAGAAAGTGAAAATAAAATGAGAAAGATGAGCCTGTGGGCTGATTGCAYTTAGGCAATCAAAAGTAGCATCCCATTGATGCTAGAGGAATTATCCCACAATAACACACTGGGAAACTGGAATTATGCTAGCAGAATTAAAAATAACCACATATGTATTTAAAAATACACTTTTTATGTTAAAAAACATTTAAAAAAATCAGGTGAAGCACCTCTGGAGTAACTCTCGTAGAGTCCCAAGTACTCCAAGCTGCAACCCCAATACAACTAAGCAGTTATTCCTATAGTGAGTTTGAAGTAATTCCATTTCCTTTTCAGTACTAACTCTACTTGAGACGTGCTGGTTGCAAACTGACCCCTTCCAGATGTTTTCCTTTCTGCTCTCTTCAACACTGGGCATTCTGACAGCGTTGATATAAAAATCAAAGTTTTAAGACAAAAAGTTCAAAAGTCTTGCTTACAAGAATTAACTGCAGGGGATTTATTTGACTTAATCATTGGTGACTGACTTCTACATTTTGGAGTCATTTTCCTTGGCCTAAGCAAGGGCTGGAAAACATTGSCAGTGAGAACCTTTCAGATTTTTCTCACCTTTTGGCCCTTCCAATCCCTCTCCCTGAACTGAAACTCCTGCCCCAAACATTTATAAAATGCGTGGTATGTCTCCAATCTGGAATTCCTAAGTTTAACTCTCTTCCATCAYAGATGAACTTTGAAGGTCATCGTGCTCCTTGTACTTGCACAATGTGTGCCAGCATTTAGCAATTAACCAGCCCTTCTGCAAAAACTGCAGCTTAAAGCTTTTTTATTGTAAGTACACCACTTCTTGTCCCTCTTAGCCATTTGCCACAGTGGGATTTTAACACCTCAACATCCATAAAGATAATATTCCTTTCTCTGTTTTTTTTTTTTAATAAAGAAACTCTCACCGAAAAAGACATTTCCATTATCAGCCTCTATTCAAAATATGTGGGCAGCCCATATCATGTTTTGTGTCACTCTTTGTGAGTGTCTTGAAGATGATATGTTTTAAATCTCTCTGCAGTGCCTCAGTGTCAGAGAAACTCAGGGTTTTTTAGATGAGTGACATTTCCAGAGGATCRGCAAACTGTCTGCCACAGGAGGTAGTGATACCCAAACTCCAAACACAAAACATGAGAGGGAGAATACAAATATTCCTTAGTGCAGCTACAGAGAACTGCTGGTTTGAAAAATCATATTCACATCTTCTTGTGGAAAATAGGGAGATTTTCCAGGAAGCAAACTATGCTAGTTAAAATGATGGTTGGAGACATCAACAGCTCAGAATCAGCTGGTTTTCTCACTATAGTGGATAACATACTAGAGGAATGAAGAGCAGTAGCCCATCTGAAAAATAAATCCAAGATCCTAATGAAGAACTAGGAATACTCGATCTTCCTCCCTCGGTGTCAGAGGGAAACACAGACAAAGCAAGAAAAAAATTCTTTTGTGACATATCTTGGGATTTCAAGTGGTTCATCTACAAGAGGAAGGAAACATCCTTGCAGAAGCTCTGCCTTTAAGTGGTTGTTTACCCCACCTGCAAGCTCCAGTTTAAAATGTTTGAGTACATAGAGCAATTATCTCAAATTATGTTGGATGAAATCATAAAGGAGCACCTACACACGGAGATTGGCCAGCAGGCCTGGCCGGAGGATCACTTGTGCTGGCCAGGGCTTTCTACCTGCAAAGTTTTTCAACAGATCAGATTTTAGGACTGCAAAAGATGCAGAGGGGCCAAGGCAGGGACTGGAGGGCAGCTCCAGAGGGTTTGGCTCTGGGTTTGGCAATCACAGTGGGAAAGGGAAATGCAAGACACAGAGTACGAGCAGCAGCTTCTGCAGGGAGMTGTTCATTTACAAAGACACCAAATGCTTGTTCACACAACAATTTTCTTTTTTCCAGAGGTGGGATTCTTGCATGTTGTGCTCCGTGTTGGGAAGCAAAGCCATTCAGTGACTTATCTGCCTCGGGATCTGGGTATTGTATTCCCTGTCCAGAAGGAGACAGGATCATTGTGCTGAGATGGCTGCCTGAGAGCTCCTGGTGGGATACGCTCATCCCTCACGGATTTTTATAGAAAGTGAACTCTGCTCCTATTATTGTCAGATAATTTTCYTTTTTTAAAATAAACTCTGACTATCAAGCTATGTGTTGAATTAAATGAAATTAGAAATTATCTAACGATGTAATGAAAGATTTGTAGGAATTCTGCCACTACAGCTTCAAACAGATCAGTTCAGTTTTTTAATGAACATATTCTCTTATGTGCTCTCAATAGGAACTTTTASTATTTGTAACCTGAATGATGCTGCTCATATTTTGACATATAATTTTTACTTTTATTTCTCTCTTGCACAGCTTCTTTCAAGATTTAAGAACAGGTTAACAAGCTTTCTCATCAAAGACATAATAGGAATCAAACTAAGAATTACTGGTAAACTAAGATTTTTTTCTCACTGCAGGCATTTAAGYCCCAATACTGAAAAGTTTGTCGTAAAATTAAATATGATTTTACATCTCACTAAGAAGCATTTTCTATGCCTCTGTCCATTTGTCTATAAGTAGCATTATAATTGGAAGATTTCTTCTCCCCATTTCCCCACTTTTTCTAATGTTTAAGATACAATGAACTGTGGAATATTCTCTAAAAAGAGACCAAAGACCCAAGAGTTTTCCTCTGACTCAGGACCCTCTGCTCCTTACGTTTACAAGCATCAGAAACCAGAGTACAAGAAATTCATTAACCAAGGGGAAATGGTGAATGTCTTGTTTATCTTGTATTTTAAGCAGAAAGAAAATGAGATATTACTATATCTGTCACAAAAAAAACCCCTTAAACCATAGAAAGCCAGGTTCAGCTCTGGAAGTTACCATACTGCAAAACAAGTTACAGGTGTGCAAGTGGGAATTCTGTCTGAGAAGACAAGACAAAATGGTACAATTATTCCAACTCAGAGCTGATATGCTCCAAGGTATATGTTTTCCCACAATTGCTGTAAATATGAATATTTTAGAGGTTAATACGGAGATCAAATGTGGAATGCATTTGCTGAAAAGATTAATATCTTTTCATTAAAAATGAGAGTGCACTGTTGGTTCAGCATTTGCATTTAGATCGAGTAGGTAATAAGTATATTGACTGCTTAAGACACCTATCTCCAAAATGGAAAATATGAATAAAGAAGGCAGTGTCCATACGCAGGAGTGGACTAGATTTGTCTATTTTCCATTGCTACCCCCTCAGAGAAGTCAAGTCCTTTCAACACGAGCTCTGTGATTTACTCGTCACAGCAGAGCTGGTTCCTGCTGTAAAGAACATTCCAGCATTTCTGCCACTGCTCCACGCCAGCAGCGTGTGGGTGAATACG
Source organism: Amblyornis subalaris (assembly GCA_018881555.1). Classification (NCBI taxonomy): domain Eukaryota; kingdom Metazoa; phylum Chordata; class Aves; order Passeriformes; family Ptilonorhynchidae; genus Amblyornis; species Amblyornis subalaris. Next base: position 3,255,736 of record JACAXG010000036.1, on the reverse strand, counting down.
GATCAGGGGGCTGCTGCYGGCTGGAAAAATTGCCATCCACGGAGCACTCATCCATCACCCACGGACAGGAGAGGCACTTGCTGCCTGTTGGACGCGGCTTGGTGTTTAAATCTTGGAGCAGGAGGTTCTTAGAGAGACCAYGGCAGAGGCACAGAATATTTGGGGTTGGAAGGGACCTCTGGAGATCACCCAGTCCAACCCCCTGCAAGCAGGGGACAMRGGAACGTGTCCGGGTGGGTTTGGGATGTCTCCAGAGAGGGAGACTACATGTCCTCCCCAGGCAGCTGTTCCAGTGCTCTGCCACCCTCAATGTGCAGAAATTCTTCCTTTTGTTGAGGTGAAATTCCTTGTGTTTTAGTTTATAGCTTTTAGTTTACTGCTCCTTGTTCTGCCGCTTGGCACCACCAAAAAGAGTCTGGGACCATCCTCTGGGCACCCACCTTGGAAATATTTGTGTGGATTGATGGGATTCCCTCTCATTCTTCCCTTCTCCAGACTGACCAGGCCCAGCTCCCGCAGTCTCCCCTCATAAGGGAGATGCTCCAGACCCCAAATCATCCTTGTTACTGTGAGCACTTCACACAAACAYGAGCACGATGGGCTGATGCAACTCCAGGTTTCTCACAGTTTATGGCATAAGGCTTTCAGCTCCATTTTTCCCAAGTCATAAAGAGAGGAGAAGGTATATACGAGTCAAACCATGGCAGATGGATGCACCAAGATTGGTTCAAATGGTTACAGAACACAGCAGCTTCCTGAGCTCGTGGAAGCACCCCAGGGTCAGCCCCACTGTAGAACACACATTTTATTTTCCTCAGTCTCTCCCGGGATCTCTCACAACCACAGAACACTTGAAGTGTCTCTCTCTCGGTGTTCAAAGCACGTGTGGCAGCACACAGATCAGCATGCAGCARATATCTCAGACTATCTGTTAACTTTAGCTCAAATTAAGCCCAGCGGTTCCTATCAAAGGCAGGTTACTTCTCAAACTGCGAGAAGTAAATATTTCACTTAAGCCACTGTGGTGACATCTTTCTTGTGGTACTTTAGTCATAAAATTTATACAAATCACAGCACAGCACAGGGGKCTGGAACACTGGCAAAACAGCATTGTGGGTAAGCAGAAAACCCAATTACTGACCCACAAAGGAAATTTAAGAGTTGATTCTAGAAGACTGCGTGTGTTTTCTTCACCTATGCACATGAGGAGCATTCTTTTTCTCTCACTGCAGGGAAGTGTCACTTTGAACTGGAGTCTCCATCCCTGAAATTTAGGACAGTTCCTCAAGGTTTCTTCTTTTTTTTTCCGACTTCTTCCCCTCCCCCTGTTTTTCCTTGCTTTTTTACTCCTTCCTCGTTGTGCTCTATTTCGTGTCATTTAGACCATATACTTTGATGGAGGGCATCCTTCTCCTCTGAATTTATGAATCAAAATGTATTCTCTAACAGATACCTGGAGGTATAATTTGCCCCCTAACACTCTTCAATCTTTATTACTGACACATTCAAGGATGCCTAACTCCCACAAGAAAAAAAAAAACAACCACCCACATTAATCTTCAGAAATGTGTCCTTACCTGCCTTCTGAAAATGAAAATGGATGTTCTCTGAGAAATTATCCAAGTTTTGCTTTAAACCCCCAGGATCCTGCACTTTTGGAAACAATTTTGAATCTAAAAAAAAATTTATAAATAAAAATCTGCTGATATATGAAAACAAATCCTGCACAGTGCTAAGTGTTTCCTTGAGGGCAGGAAGAATTCCCTCCCAGCCTGCTGGATGGAATCTGTGGGATTCCTCCATACCCTTTTTCTGCAGACTGAGGAGAATGACTTTTTTTTGCTTCATGTTTTTGTAGGTGACACTCCATTATGGAAACAGCTCCAAAGCAACGCTGCCACCCATCTGTGCTCCATCAAACACCCAGGAAATTGCTACCAGCGAGCATTCCCATTTCCAAAATCCCCATTTAGAAACAGATCTAATAAATGAGAGTCACAGAGGAAGAAATTTTGAAGGCTTGTAGGAATTTGAAAAAAATTCTCTTCACTTTGAGCTGACCCTGCATAGCTAAAAGAAAAGCAGATGCACAGTTGGACTTGACCAGAATCAAGTTAATTCTTTCTCCTTTTAAATTTTGTTGTATTTTAAAAGCGTCTACTTAGAAATTGCTTTTATTTCTAAAGTATTATCAGAAAAAAGGGGTTCTTCATTTTCATCTCTTAAAATTATTAAGATAGATGTTTACTAATGCATACTAAGATTCTCCCACGTACTTCATTAGATATAAAACCTGAGCTCTCCAGTTGCCCAAACTTTATTTTACTGTAGTGTAAATACCTGTATTTTGATTCTTTGCTCTGGAACAAGAATTTCTAGGCTATGCCATAGCTCCCTTTCTGAAAATGTTGAAGCATGGAAAAACAATATGGACTCTCCAGTATGTGCAAAACCTGCCAGATGTTTCCCATCTCCACATCTCAGTGTCTCCCACTGGGCAAAACCCCCAGTCTCCTGTTCCCTCTGATGCACAAACATGAAATAAATCATACTTAAAATGAACAAAAAAAGAGCAAAACAACCCCTCAAACAATTTATATTCTGCTAATTTGTCTTAAATGCAATGGAGAGTTTCCCAAAAGCGTCAAGACCCAAGCGATGGTAAAACTTACAGAGATGGAAAATAGGAGTAATTTTAATCAGTGTTTTAACATGCTTTGAAAGAGTTCATATAACCCTCTGGTGCATATACAAATAAATAATGAAAAATAGTTTTCTCCACATCCATCCTAGACAAATTTTTACTTCAATTCAGCTTCTTAATTGGTGTCTAGGGCTACTGCAGTTTTAAAGAGCACACCTACATTCACAGGCAGTTGACCCAATTAAAKGTTTAAATAAAACCTAGGAGAAGCTGCTGGTTTGAGTTGGAAATCATGAATAATCAGATTCCCCAGGACCAGTTTTTGGACTGTGGGATTCCCCAGCAGAATCTCACCTTGCCCCCATCCCCTATGCAGAGTCTGTATGAACCTTCATGAGCTACACCCAGTGACCTGCAAATGCTGCTGACCCAAATCCCAGATATCAGATAGAACATCTCCCAAGTTCCTAAAACACATTGCGTGGAAGATAGTGATAAGTAGCCAAAAYGTTTAAGATTTACAAAAGTTCACAACAATAGGGCATTAATATCAGCTGCCAGCCCCCAAAGCAGTGGCACAMGGTGCTACCTCCAGCCCAACACCTTTCCAGAAAGTCACTTATTCGAATCTGTTGATGTGTAGACACCTTATTCCCTAAGCAGGAATTTAGTCAGACATTTCCTTCTCCTAAACCAGTCAGACATTTCCTCCTCCAGGTTTTAGTCCCATCTCTCTCCACCTCAGACAGACAATTTTTACATTAATTCAATTTCATGAGCTACACACAAATACGTCAGACTTATTTATAAGCATCAAGATTATGTTGGTACCCAGATTTTTTTTAGAATAAAATCATTAGGCTGCTTGTCCATAAAAGCTGCTATTATGGTTAAAAATAGAAGTTCTACATCTTTGACCATGGCTGGCAACTCCACAGATCCACAGATCTGAAAGGGAGGCGTGACTACCAGTTTCTACACCAGACACATAAGCAGGAAGGAGGAGAAGAGGTTGAACCCACAAAGATCACAGACAACACAGAGAACCTTGTGAAAAAGTGGAGAACATCCTTTTTCCCAAGCCTTTGCCCTGACAAAACAATGTGAGACTAGATTTTAACTGCAGATAATGTTTTGGTGTTAAAATTGCACACAGCCCTACATTTTGGCTCCTAAAACACACAGCATTTGGAACAACAACAAAAGTCACTTTACAGTTTCAACAAGATCACAGCTCGTCATGTCACCTTCAGAGCAAAGGTATTGAATTGACTGTTATTAAAAATCATGAGGAATTCAGATCCTGCTTTCAGGATGTACTACCCAGCCATAACACCCAGTCGATTGAGGGCAGGTTTCTTGCATGGAAACAGCATCATTATTTCATGAATCACCAGTGACCTTTGGAAGGCACTAGGAAAAGCAGCCATGTTCATTCCCTTCCATTGATTTTCTAATTTTGACTAAATTGGTTTAATCTGGGGAATGGTTATCTATTAGGAATAAAAGTATCTAAAACTGTCTTTAGAAAACAGTAAAAAGCTTTTGAGCTGAAACAATGAATTGAGAAGGGAAATTTGAGAAGAGGGAAAAGGTAGTGGTTGTATAAACCTTAACTTGGGCATGATTCTGTGGCCAGCCACCCAAAAATATGGGAAAATTAGAATCTCTCTAAATTAAAACCGCAGACCTACAGGCCCAAGCCTTAGTTTTACTGCACTGCGTGTCTGAAATCTGTGCCTGACTTACCCCTTAAGTGTTTTTTGTTGGAAAAGCAAGTTAAAACCAAAAATAATGTGCAGAATATTGAGATCATTGGACAGTCCTGAATCTAACCAATTTAGAAGACAAGCTCAGTGACTCAGCACATGCCTGAAACACTCAGCAAGAAAAGAATTTGGTTGTCTCCAGAAATCTAAGAGCACCCAGGGCTACTTCATCAAAGGAAATGGTGATAGAGTACCTGTTTAGGGTCATCATGGTATTGGTCCCAAGATTTTATGCATTCTGATAACTAAACCTTTGGATTAACAGTTTGCCTCTACTTTATTATCTTCTGAACATTAAGTGATCATACCTAAGATGTCTTTGCTATCAATTTATGCTCTCATAATGTTAATGATCTATAATAAACATAGATTTTGGCACAATGGTAATTCACCTTAAAACCACCTGCAGACTACCCGTCCCTCTATTATCCTTTTTTATATTTTCTTTTTTTTTTACTATGGGATACCAAGTTAATTAGTCCATTAAGTCCACTCATAAAAAGAATATTCTAGAAAAGGATTTAGAGCACTAAACAATCTCAGAGCAAGCTATATGCACAATTAGTTTTGGGTGTCAATTAGTAACTCTGAGTCGAACTCCACTTAATCCAGAGATCTTTTCTCTCACCGTACAACACTAAATGTCTCACCCAGAAATTATGGACTATTAGATTCATAAACACTGATCAGGGCTTATAAACTTCTTACTTCCAAATAAGAAATAAAAAAACTCTTAAACAACTTGCCAAGGTTCAGCATCTGAATCCCAGCACGACAACCCTCAGAACCTCTTCTCCCACCCCAGAAGAGGATTCGAGGCACAAGCACGAAGATGTGAGACTGGAGACAGCAAGGTGCTCGCTTACCTCCCGGTCCAGCAGCGCAGGGGACACCACGGTGACGATGTCTCCCTTCTCTGGGTCGATGTAGAACATGTTTGGGGAGGGTTTGGTGGGGGTCTGTTTGAGGATGTTGTAGCGCAGGAGGGCGTTGTCCGTGCTGGCGTCGTCGGCGTCGAACGCTGTCATGCGCATCACGGTGGTCCCTGGGGGAGAGGGGAACACAGGGGAGGCACTGAGCAAAAAACATCTCAAAGGGGGCTGCCTTCACCTGGCACAGCCAGGTGGGTCCAGTCTGTGAAGATCTCATCAACACCACTGAGCAGTTCCACCTCGTATTTAGGTTGCTCTTGTGTTCATGTTATTTTCACTCGTTACTCAGCCAACAGAAGATTTGTGCTTCTGGCTTGCAGCAGACACGTGACCCTAACATAAATTCCCCATATCCRTGTGCTTTGAGCCATCCATGTTAATTGTATGTCACCAAATAAACCACAGGTGTATCTCTTTCACTTTAAATTCTGCAGGCAGAAAGTCCACAGACAGGGACAATGAAGGTGACAATGCTGAAATAACAGAAAATCTCTGTTTGCACTGTAAAGTATTGCAGCTCAAAAATTTATTGGGCGTAATTTCTGTCAATAAGAAATGTTGTAATTATTAAAGCCTACATTGTTCTAATTTCAATTTGTACAAATTTATGGGCYTATGGTATCAGCCTCAATAAACCTCCATCTCTATTGCCCCACTGTCCTTGCAGGGATGAAGGTTTCCCTAACAGGAAATGCCCTTACACACAGCTCTGCTGCAGAGTGCAGTAAGGGAAATGCTGCTGYCTGCACGGGCTCCTAAATGCTGTACAGAGGAAAAACCTCACTCTGCTTCTTTATCGCAGTTAACGGAGAGAGGACTGAGCTGCTGCCAGTCCTGTACTTAGCAGTGGAACACCTCCTGCATCCCTGGATCAAGRCTTTTCCTCTCCCCCAGACAGCCTGAAAATTCTGTCATAGCATTTTATCCGCTTTGTACAGGGCATTGAGAGATGAAGAAAGGGTATAATTATACAGCTGGGCTGAACTGTGAGATCCTCACCCCTAGACCAAAATGATTTCTTCATTAGTTCATTTATAATTAGAAATTAGGCATTTGTTTGAAAAACTATCTAAGTGAATAATATGTCGCCACAGCGAGATGGAATATTTCTAGTAATACTAAGATGAAGACAGAATGAGATTCTACCAAATAATGAAAAAGTCATGATCAAATCAAGAAATTAATTCCAATSGTGGATCAAAGTTAAGTAACAGATTAACGCAAGATATTAGCAGACTTTATACAAATCGGGAATCTAGGAAGATATCCATTCTTTGGCCTAAAAATCCCAACTGAAACAATTTGTCAGATTCCATGATCTACACAATTTCCATTGAAGTAACTTTGCACTGACACCACATTATCTCGTGTGTGAACCAGAGTGTCAAAGTGAGTCATAATTCCTTGTTAGAGATTAATTCCTACATGGGAACTAACCCTTGCTTTCCCCCATGGAATGGGCAAGTATTATTTTAAACTATCRTGATGAACACATTTTAAATACAGCATTTTCATTTCTTAACAGGTCTGTAAGACCTTATGATCTGTTTTCAGTATTCACATAGACTTCTGTGGCAAAATAACTACAAGAGGTTAAAACCTTCTGATACAGACAAGGCCTAAAACATCAGATTAGAAGTGCCTCAATAACAGAAATATGTATAATTCATGTACAGYGAGTTTCTATTCTTTCTGAAGGTCTTAGATTTAAAAAAATCAAATAAAAATCAAATAAAAATGAAGTACTGTAGTAAAAACAAAAASAAACCCACTTTCATTTATAGGCTGATATAACAACTGCCTGTTCACTGTTAAACAAACTCAACTGCCTTGTTTAGACATATATTTTTTTTTCTTTTGTTGTACTTCCCAGAGTACAAAGTGTTGCCTCTTCTTGTAGTGACCTTGAATATAAGCTTTCAAAGGTTTTGCTTCATTGCTACTTCGGGCAGAGTTACCCCCTTGAGAAAAATAACAGAGATCTGACAGCATGTTGGTTTTATTCACCGGTGATTAAAGGTCAGACAGCTCTAAAAGAAGCTTACCACTGGATACCGTGCCATGTTTTCCAGTATTACAAGATGATCCCAGCCCTGATATTTTCACCTACTTTGTGTGAGGCTGTTTCAGAAGAAAAGAGAGAAAAGGAATGCTTTCTTTTTTAAAGGATGAAGATTCCCCCTCTTTTCAGAAGTACAACACAATGTACAGTTTTTTAGAAATTTATCGCATTTTGGAGAAGATTTTTGATATCAGTGTTAGATAACGTGTTTCACAAGGGTCCCCTAATCACAAGACTTCAGTGAAATAAATAAGGACTAAGGCAAATCTTAAAGGAATCTTAAAGAGTGCCCGAGTTCAAGTGAAATTAAATGGTTTTCAGTAGACAATGCTTTCCTGAAGAATGCACTTTAATAAGATGCCATACTCAGTGCAGTAGACAACAATTTGAATGAACATACAGTTGCTATTATTATTAATCTATTAGATGAGTCGATGCTCAGCAGAGATTTAGAAACTTATTATCATATATATTCAGGTAGAAATCCTATTTATACTGTTGTCCTAGATAGTTCTACTGAAATATTTCTGATGATAAGACAGTGGAAGGCACATGTAAATTTTAAGATGTGATGTAAATCCCCTAATCCCCAGTTGCYTGGGCATGGAACTGGTTTAATACAATGGCTGAATGTGATTGTGCTTTGCCAGCTGCAGTTCTGTAACCTCTCAACTCAGCAGACATTCTCTTGTTCCGTGCAATCACTCCTTTGGTGCACACAGACAAGAATTGCAGCAACTCAGACGAGCAGAATTTTGCATTCATTTTGCATAGAGATGCCAGCTCCAGGAAGAAAGCTGGGGAAAATTAGACACACTTTTTTTCTATGCTGCTTCTGTCAAAAGTTTTGAGATATCGGTTTCTGGCTACTTTCAAAGTGGCATTTAAATTTAAAGTTATTCTATTCTCACAAGTTCTCACAACATGTAGAAATGCACATAAATTATGGGGTTATCTTTCTGTATCATTATGGATTAGTGCGGTCTAGGGTCGTGTCTGGTTTCTGTTTGGGAACCAATACAGAAAACTAYACCCCTATGTGCCTGCATATTTTTGGCTGATGCCTCGAAAATCACAAGAGTTTTAATCCAGCAACTAAAATACCTGCCTGGAACCCTTTGGAGCTACATTTCCAGGGAAGAAATTTCCTATCCTAGTTGAGGTGTCCACAGAGAGAACACAAACGATTAATTCRGATTGGACCACCAGAAAAGACAATGGTTATATATAGAGATCTCCTTCTTAAAAATATAGTGACACAAATGTATGTTTTGAAAGGCTCTACAGCAGGCGTCCRGTCCAAAAGAGTTCCATTCAAGATGCACACTTCTTCAGGATTTCTCCTTCATCATGAAGTTTTATTCTTCATAAAAGATTCATTTCCCCAGACCCATAAACTGACTGCATCTAATTCAGTGTCATTTTACAAACACTTCCATTCCTGGCATCAATCAAATGCAGCTGGCTTTCCAACCACAAAACAACAGCTTGCTGCATTATCATGTTAAACAATATATATTAACTTATCAAGCTGGGGAGGAAATGTCTGCACAATCAGCAACTTCTCCGTTGTGCTGATGACGCACAGACCCTCCCCGAGGCAGCTCTCCCWGGAAAGGTGTAGCTGTGTCTTGGTGTATCTCAGTCTTCAGGGTTTATTTGTCACACTTCGTGGGCAGAATCACTCAGAATTCCCAGAATCACTCAGAACCTCACTTGTACCTCCCAGAGCTCCTCGTTGATCAGACGCAGATCCCACTCCCAGGCCGCTGCTCCAGAGGCTGGAGCTGTCAATTTGTTAATTGATCATTTGGCCCAGAAGTCGATTTGGAAATATTGGCAAAAYCTCCCCTTAGGCATCCAGAAGTCAAATATAACATATACACAATAKTGGAGTGATTGGAACAGTTGCTTTCTTGGGAAAAAGCCCTTTGGCATTTTGCTAATAACCTCTTAATAACCTTTCTATCTCATTCTTTTTTCTTTTCTTTCCTTTTCTTGTTTTCTGTTAAGATGCCAAGAGAGCATTACTACTAAACTTTTATTTATTTACTATATGCAGCTGCTGGGTTTAAAAGAAGGTCTGGAAAGGAGTGGAAATGAGGCTTATCTCCAGCCTGATGAAATGTGAACAAATGTCTCAAGCCAACAGCCTTAAGAGAAGATTCTGAAGACCAACAATAAAATAATAACCAGTTTAAGGACTGAAAAGTTTTAACTTTATAAGAGCTACAGAGCTCAAAAACTTCACTCTGGAGTTTTCTCATGTTATTTTCACTTTTTCTGCGTGTCTGCACTCTATGTTCAGTACATGAAATGTTGTCTACAAAGGGCCTATTTTCTTRATTAACATGACTGCACTGCTGAGTTGTGTTTCCACCTTCTTCACGAGTTCAGCTGTACCTCTGTACGTGGCAAACAATCAGTTGCACAACAGTATATTTTCCAAAAGCACAGCTATTTTAACCCAAGAAGGAGAACAAAGAGTGAAAAATGGGATGAAGAAAGAGGAAACCAAGAGGGTTACCTGCATCTCTAGAGCCCAACTTTCAGAAATTGGAGCAAAGTAGGAAGCCCTSCTGACTATGTTCTCATTGTAATTAATCATGTTTGACTGTCATTTYGTACTTTAAGACAAAAAGCCCCAGGGAGGCAAAACCAATATAAGAAGGTCTCTTAAGGTTCCAGTCAAGGGCATTTGAATTGTAACTCTGTGTGTTATTAAAAGGCCTTGCTCGAGAAGACATTTAGTAAGAATTATTGAGTTCAGGCTTTTAGCATACATTTGTATGGTGCAATAATTTTCTACCCTGCAAGACTTCTTCACATTCTCTATTTAGATGTCTGGAAAGTTCTTCYTAAACTCCAGACTGGATGGCATCCCTGAGCAGTACTCAGGGAATGCCACGGCACTGCAGCCAGCAGGACGGGAGAGGGGAACTGGTGAACTGTCAACCGTGGAACGAATAATAAACAAACTTCTCCCCGTACACAAAAGAAACTTCAGTAATATTAAGTAGAGATGAAGAACTGTCAGGAATTGTTACTACCTGTAGAGAGCTAATGCAGTCAGAAGMACATAAATTGAGTAAGAAATAATGGGACGTTCCCAGCTGAATGTTATGACAGAGCAGTGAAGATGTATGGGCAGGTCAACCTTTAGCAATACTGGTATTTAACCTTTTTTCTCGTGAGTAGCACAGTTGTTTTGGCAGAATGAATTATTCACTCCTGGGATGTTTTGAACATGACTTACACACAGTCCTGTCCCCAGCCACACTGCAGCCACTGTCACACTGTGAGAACAACAGGAAGAGCTCCCAGGGATTTGCTGCTCCGGGTCAGACAGTGATATATGAAATGTCAGTAAGGGAATTTGCATTAGTTAGTTGGAGGTAAGTGACACGGATGTTACTCTGGTGTGTTGTATTTTGTCCACGGAGCTATGGGTGTTCCTTTCTTTAGGGTAAAATTGTTGGTGAAAACATGGAAAATTGTTAGCCCCACGAAGGATTCCCAAATCCTTGTATATTGTCAGTACAYACAGGTTATGGCATCTTGTTGTACAATATTTATACTGAAATTTATGCTCTATTTTGTGCAGATACAAGAAATTATGAAGAATATTATTTGTCCTTTCAGAACACCAACATCCCCAGCACAGATCTTCTGTTGTACAGAACTGACTGTTCCCAGAACTCATCCTCTGGATGGATAAGATGATGTCTTTTAGAGGGGCTCACAAAAACAGACCTACTGCAGCTCTGCCTTCCCCTCAACACTTCCCCCCAACACCTCCCCCGGTTCTACTCAACATCACTGTTACCCCGCAGCAAACAAGCCTTCCTTGCTCAGACAAGGGGAATTCATCACACTTGTTCACTTACAGCCCCTCCAGATGGACTGGGAATTGCAAGTTTAGTGAAAGAGGACTGAGGACAATCAAGATGCAGCCAAAAAAACCCCAATATCCTTCCTCCAGATAGGAACAGGCCGCAGGTTTAAGCAAATCAAAGAGTTTTTCTTAACTAGGATTGTTCCTAAGTTCTGAATCTGTATTGAAAATGTCACACTCTCATGTCTGTTTCCCTTTTGCCCAGTGAAGTTTATTAAGAAAAGGCATGAATTACTTCTTGGATCGTGACCATAAGCTATAAAAAAAAGTCCCACTGTTMTAATATTCTAAGTGCCAATTCATAACATAATCTTATATGTCAGATAACATAATTCATAAAGCAATATAGCACATTCTCTTGAAGTAAATGGTTTAATGTAAATGATGATATGCATTGAACATCTCGCAGCGGGCGGACATGACAGAGCAGTGATTTATGTGTGAAAGGATATCTATTCAACATACAAAGAGCAAGATTCAGCCCTAGGCATACTCAGAGAACACAAAGGACCCACGTCCTCTCTGGAGTTTGACTGGCACTAGAAATCAATCAGAGAAATCACAGCAAATAGAGACTAGATGAGTCATTAAAACATCGTTAAAATCAACCCCATAAAAACAAGGCAGGGCCATTCTCAATAAGATAMACAAAGGCTTCTTTGCTGGAAAGCTCAAATGGAGAAATTTGCAGAATCCTTGTGAACTGTCACCACGAGTGCATTTGGGCAACAGCTGCAGAAAGACAGCCCAGACCCCAAGAGGAATGTGGCCAATGCCAGCCAAACTCCAGGCCACCACTGCACCAGGAGGAGGTGGAGGGTGCCAAGACCTTTCCTCCCCTTTTATGAAACTACCAAAGGTGAAAAAGATTCCACACATCCTGCCCAAAGTGCCTGGCTCATTCACTGAGCCCTTTGATCCGAAGTGCCTGACAGCTGAAATGTTTTGTCAAGGATGCTCACAACTCACATGATTCACYGTGCTGTTTTCCCACTTCCTATGTAAAATTGGAATTGCCTGCAATCATTCCAATTTGATTTCAGGCGTGTACAAGCTGTTTAAATGCAGATGCAAACTTTATAGTCAAGAACAGCCAAGCAGAGAGCTTACTAAAAATACACATTCTGCTCTTATCTCTATTTTATAATCCAAATGTTTTCTTTTTTGCTTTTCTTTACCTTTTCTTTAATAGTTTCCCATTCTTTACTCTTCTCTGTTTATCTGGGTGGTATAGTTCTGGCCAGAGAAATGCAAATTGTTAATAGACAGCAATTTCTGAAGTCATACAAATAAATAAAGCCTGATGTAAATTTCATATCCAGAAATAYCCATGAGAAATTACCTTCTGAACGTGGCAGAAAGCTTCCCCTAAACTTCATGACAGAAAATAAACCAGACAAAATTAGATTAATCATTTAACTTTCTCCCCCAAAAAAGAAGSTAATATCCAGTTTCTCCCAGCCTCTAAGCGGGTTGGCATTCTTAATCAAGATAAATGAAGAAAATAAAATAGAGGTTTCAAGAGACTTCACTTAAGTCAGTAAAAAAGGCTTGACAATTATTTGCATTCTGAAGTTCTGGGAGAGAAGTGACCATCTTTCACTTCAAAGCCACTTTCACCTTGCCTCCATCCAGGCCTGTCAAGCAGAATTAGAGTTCTGAGTATTTACAGGAATGGCAACAAAACCAAGAACAGACTCTTCTCTTATTAGACAGAACACAGCTGATCGCTGGGAACCCAGTTCACATCCAGCAAGCCAGGAAAGACTCCGAATTTGGAGACCAAACAGCTCTTGGTAAAGAGCCCAGGTATATCCTATCCCACAACCCTGTCGCAGCACCAGTGCCCTTTGGGAAGGAAACTTGGGGATGCTGGTAAGGGGGAATCAGCAGTGTGTTTTAAATCAGTAATTAAAATCTAAGAACGCTTTGAGAATGAAAATGAGAAGAATGTTTTTCCTTTCGTTCCAACAACAAATTATCTCAAAATGAAAAAAAAAAAAAAAAAAAAAAGGCAATGTAATGTATGGACACCAAGTTCCTAATTTTTAAAAACACTAAAAATTACAGTCAGTGCGAATTGGGTAATCAGAAGCCCAGGCTACACTCTCTGTGTGTATACTCTGCATTAGCATTTGTTCCAGAACAACAAAATGGAGAGATTTTCCCAAGAAGGGAACATTTTCACAGATTTCAATAGACTTTTGATCAGGGCCACACTCATAGATGGAAGATCTCATCCCATAAATTACCTACTTTTGTAAAGGAACTGACTGACTTCTTAAAAATACGAGAAAGGCAGCAATTACACTCCCCTGTCTCAGTGGGCTTTAATCAAAAACATGTCATTACTTCACAGAAATCACTTTGCACTATTCTTCTATGTCCAAGTAAGGTACCCTGGCATCCTTCCTGATTAAAAGGTAATAATATTACATTTTAAAAGGATCCCTTAGTGCAAGGTCAATCTTCACTGATTGGAAATGCTTTTTGAGACAGTGGGCCAGCATTTCTGTTGATCTAATTCAGCCCAGCACTTTTAAAGCAAAGATTTATATGAGGTAAGGCTGTGGAATACGGGATTGACCTTGAAGGTCTGCATTAGGTGTACACAGCATTACATTGCCTTTATTCCCTTTTTACCTCCCTAATTTCTCACTTCAATATATGAGAAATGAAAGAGAAAAGCAAAAGAATTATCTGTGCCTTTTTTTGTGCCTCTTCTACATGGGACCCTTTTCCTTCTTGCTACCAGCAACTTACACAAGTATCAATTTTTCGTATGGATGTAGGATTACAAATATACACCAGCACACGCTTGATCAGCTACTGCACCATGGAAGTTCTCATTTTTATTATTTGTCTGTTTAATATGAACAGGTTGTGCTTTAATCTCAAGTTACAAAGTGGAAACAGAATTGAACCACCCATCTCTGTCACCTATGATTCTGTCACTGTGACTCTGAGCATGCACATCAACCCAAAGTTAACCCATATGAGCCAAGGCTGCTTCAATATTATAAAAGTAGTGCTAATGAAAGAAGAATCAGACTTCCTAATGAGGAGCCAAATCATCTCGCATGGCTTCTAGCTTCATCTGCAGGAACCAGAGCACACCCTTAATTCTAATGTATTATTTCATCTTTGTACTGATTTCATAGTGAAGTCCCAGCCATTTGATCTATTAAACATCTGAGAGTTTTTATCCAAGGGATAAGTGTTTTCCTCAGAATACAGGATCCTTTCGGGTGAGTTTTGTTTTTCTTTCCTCCCTTCTGCAGCTGAACTACTGGATAAATTRTTTGATTGGTCTGCTAGTGTCTGCCCTGTTGAACTTATTTAAATTCACCCTGCCTGAGCAATATTTCACAATGRGCTTCACTGCTGGGCCCAATAAATAAACTGGGCAACTACTCCCTGTTCTTCGTCCAGAGAATTGCATTAAGTCCATTGCACTTTTCTAGATAAATCATATCACAGCTGCAGTAATTCCTATTAAAGCTACAAACAGAAGTGGAATATATGATTCGAAGGTCTCAGAGTTAGTATTGAACGATTCCTTATAGAGGATCATAAGGCATGTCTTGGAAAGATATCCTTTCCCTTAAAAAGGATTCATTCTTCCCCCRTACATCCTCCTGAACCAGGTTCAGCAGCTTCCCACTGTAAAGGAGCCCACAGGGAGGAAGGATAAGCACAATCAGTTATTCTGGAAACCTACACTTCAAATTGGTCAGCCTTTAAATCGAGTCCAGACAGCTCATTCCCTAACAGCAATCTGGAATAACAGAAGCTGGAATGATTTTCAGCCTTTTTCCCCATCTTGAGATTGAAGTATCTGTGTATAGAAGTCTTTGCAGCCCTTCTTCAAATGAACTTTTTTGGTTAAATTATATTTTAAAGCCACTGATAGCTGAATTTAATAAATGATTCAGATGCTGCAGGAGTGTGCTCTGTGATTTTAAATCAGSTCTTTGAAACTATCTTGTATAAATCACAGGTTTCAAAACTATCCCTATTTGTAACAAGAATACAGTTTGGAGTGTGTGATAGATGTCTTCAGTAGGGATGCTGATATTCTTTCCTGAATTAAGTCATTAATTAAATCACTTAGTTCAGCAAGTGTGATTAATTYCACTCAGTTACAACCATTTTAGGCTCAGATATCCAGTCTTTGAGGTTTTTTAATAGTCACTGGAGAGAGACTGGCAATTTTGGAAGCATTTCATCCCTTTGTAATCTACAAATTTAGGAAAGATGGGATAAATCATCTTTAGAAGTGGTTGATTCTGGATGAAATCTAACTCACAGAAGATATCAAACTCCRGGGAACTTAAAATAGGTGATGCCACTTCTATTAATTCTGCTCATTATTACAGATATGGAAAGTAGTGTYAGAATAAACCAATTCTCCTGTGCTTTTCATATCACAGACTCTAAAACCTTTTCCCCACCTCCTGACTRCTTAGGGCTGAAGGGGGCTCTGTGCTCTCAGCTTTGCACTCTGCACTGGCACTCGACCCCTGCAAGGATTAACAACAGGCCATGATATCCCTTAGAACTGATGCATCRTGTTGGGAAAGGACCTTCAGCAACAAATCAAGTTATTTTAATGTTGTGTGTAATTGATTTAGYGTTGAAAGGGCTACATTATGTCCCTGCAAAGAAAATACGAGCATGGAAAAGCTTCTGTGCGTCATAAACCATCTAAATATTGACTATGAAACTCCTTAATGTAAAATTAATAATTAGGCACAGGACAGATCATAATATATCACTGCCAGCAATTGGATACTTGGAGATCATAAAGATTTGTGGAGCTGTGTGCAAAKATGGTGTCATTAAGTCACTGGCTTGCTCAAGTACATTTATACAAAAGCACAAATTCCTCCTTAGGCTAAAGAAAACAAGCATCAGTCAGTGCCATATCATCCCAAGAGAGGAGATCCAGAAAGAGATTTCAAATGGTGACAAACTTCTACTTTTCCACCAAGTGCTTTTCCACAGCYCTCTACCTGAACACACTGAAAATTCAAGTTTTCTGCTGAGGACTTCAGTGAAATATTGTCTCTTKGGAGAAGGCAGGTCCAGCCTGCGTATGGGATGCACTGAATGGAGCCAGAGCAGGTGAGTGTCCATTCCACCCATCCCCTTTCCCTGTTAAAGGTAAATTGGAAGGCAAACAGGGCTTGGGAGCAGASACAGATGGTCCTGCCTTGGGTTCTCTGTTGACATTTCCCTCACAATTGCCAGTGTTGGAAATGTCAGTAGCAATAGACCACAAAGGCAACCTGTAATTTGTCAAATACATTCACAGAGCTTCCCCTCAGCCTCAGTTCTTTTACAATTTTGAGTGGAACCCTGACGCCAGGTGTATGGAAGAATGACAATTTCAAAGGATACCAACCCTCAGGGTACAATCCCTGAGAGCTTGAGTGGATTCCTTCCATGTAAAACCTCAATTAAAAAAAATCAAGTAAGAAATATTTTACTTCATACCCCTTGTGTTTCTGTGATTTATTTGTTTTCCCACGAACATATACGAAATCCTACTTTCTAGGGATGTGAGCTGTAAATCTCCCCAAGAGTCAACAAGTCAAGGTCAACAATTGAGTCAGTTTTTGCCTCTGCTAATGTCCTTCCCTGCCACTGCCACACACTTCATAGTTAGATGAGATCATCAATGAATTGTTACACATTATATTTATATAAACACAAGTGTTGGGSATCGCAGAATCCCTACTACAGCTATTTTGTAAATTCCTTAATTTTGGGCAAGACCAGTGACTTCCAAACCCCATCCCAAACTTAATACCCACTAAGGAAAAAAAAYCAAGCAAACAAACAAAAATTGCCCAAACTTATCAAATTTGATATCTTTACATTATAATTATTTTATGTCTGTTTATCTACAGCAGAACCCCTATGACAGCTATAAATGAGCCACAGTGATTTGTAGCTAKGGATTACGTGTCAAATTGGAATAATTGCAGCTTAAATCATAGATCCATGACAGACCTGGAAAGTCTGAGGAAAGAGGCATTCCAATGACATGTCCCAATGTCAAACAAAGTTATTCTGTATTTTTATTGCATTACCAGCATTAAATATCTGCAAACTCTTTTGTTCTGGGAGTTCACTTAGCCTTTTATCCAAATGTACTGCTTGAAAGAGGGAACAGTTTGTGATTTCAGTGCCTTCCATGGCACCTAAGGAGTAACCCACAGACACCAATCCCAGCAGCATTCCCTTCTGTGTCTGTGTCTCTAACAACCAGATCTGAGAATGATCTTCTTTGCACTGAATGGATCTGTTGACACAGTGCAACTACAAATTAAACCAAATGGATAATTTGCTAAAGAAAATGAAAGATGGCACATTTTACAAGTTTCCCACTTACACAGAATACCAA
This sequence comes from Amblyornis subalaris, assembly GCA_018881555.1. NCBI lineage: Eukaryota > Metazoa > Chordata > Aves > Passeriformes > Ptilonorhynchidae > Amblyornis > Amblyornis subalaris. The sequence continues at coordinate 3,238,022 of JACAXG010000036.1, read as the reverse complement.
TATAATTTAAAAATGAAAAGAAAAATCCCAGCCATGTATGTTCATGCAAGCATTGACTTTTAAAACTACGCAACTGGTGGCAAGTTGGTTATGTTGTCAAAAGCACAGAAATACAGGTGCCAATAGTACTGTGAAAAAAAATTGAGGTAAGAGCAGGATGTTCTCAAAGAAATTAATCTCTAAAGATGTCAGGCTTGTGATTTCTTCTGTATATATTTTCTGAATTTTTCAGACTTTCCCTGGTTGATAAAATTCCATCTGTATTAAAATATACATAAGAACTAACCCCGAAAAGAATATATTTAATAATACATATTAAGACTTTAAGAGAAGCATTTATTTCTCTGTATTGGATTCCAGGGATATTTCCTGTCCTTGAAGCGATTGTGGTTTGAGACGAAGTTTTCCTTGAAACTCCAAACGCATTCAGATCTCTTGATAAAAAATCTCTATGACTGAAAACCCTCTAATGTTCCACAGAGCTTTTGTGTTTAACAAATGAACAACTTGTGCCTTCAGAGCCTGCAATTCTCTCAGTTCCTTGTACCATGAAATGCTGTGATCTCCTAGCCAGGATTTTATTTATTCGTCAAAAATGACAATTAAGAACTGGTTATTCTGATATTTTGCATACAAYATAACACAAAGCTGCTGCCAGCTGAATAACTAAGCTGCAAATATCCAATGGGAATAGGTTCTCTCTGGTTCCTGAAATGCAGCCTGAGCCAAAATTTCCTCCCTTGGTTGGGAATGTGCTGGGTGCCGGGGCAGGGAATGAGGGAGTTTTGCTAGAAGCACTATTCACGCTGGGTTCTGTACTGAATAAAATGAAAAGTGCTGCCATTCTCTGCTTAGATTTCGGCCATAAATCAGATCTTTCTTTTGCAAAATTAGGAGGTAGTAGAAGACGCAGAAAAGCCCCACTGAAGTTTTCATTCCGATTTAGCAACCTTAGCAGTAGTTCATGAGATCACTCGGGAGCATCCCACTTGCAGAACGACCTGGTTATCCTAATTTCAGAGAGGGTTTAGCACATTCACACGTAGTAAATCATTTATAAACGTTCTGTGGCTTATCTGCTGTGTGTGCTACTGGAGGTCCACATACAGACACTTGCTGCTTCCAAACAATAACATTCCTGTGCTCAGGAAAAAGGTTAAATCATGAATAATTCAATCTAATTGAGTGGACTGCTACAGTTGGCTTCCAAAAAGCCTCTTTTTAAATTAAGACTTTGCTCACTGATCTGCCAAGGTCTGGGCAGTGGATAAAAGTCCTTCTGAGCTGTCCGTGTGGGACACTATGAAGGTGCTGCTCCAGCAGGATTTGAGTGGAAATGCTGCAAAGTGGCCCCCAGTGTCCAGGAATTGGAAAGCAATTAGCAAAAAAGCAGTTAAGAAAACTTTTAACTGGCTAGTTTTGYGCCTGTTCCTAAAGCAGTGAGATCTATGTACAAATCTACAAATTGCACTATAAATTAACCATGCTACAGATGTTTATAAGCCGTAATTAAAATCAACCCAGTGACCCTCAATTAAACATTTATGAAAGATTTATTCAAAACTAGTTAACCATTTATAAGGCACTTACATGGAAACAGAGTATAAATGATGACTTTCAATTTTCTGGGCAAACTTTCTAAAGCACTTTCATTTCATCTTCTGTCCTAGTTACTGGAGAGACTGCAATAGTGGATATAATTTCTGACGAGTTCTGAGTTCATGATACTGGGATGACTCTATGAATAATAGCACAGGAGCATTACAGGCTCATAAAAGCAAATGAATGCTTTAAGAGCTGGCAGTACATACATTCTGAAACCTGAATCTATTGAAATGTACTGCTCTGAAGCAAAGAGAAACATTTTAATGTATGTCTAATGATAAGTGCCTGTATATTTTTCTTTGACACAATTTCATTTTGTATTCATGTAATGGAGTGAATTTCTATAYTATATAAACATATACTTGATATAACATAGACAACAGATGTATAGATAGAGACATAGAAAACATTAATAAAGAAATAGATTTAAATGAAGTGATTTTTCATTTATATCAGTGCAGATGAGTTTCAAAGTTGGGGGTCTTTTCATTGACATTTTCATCTGCTGGATTACCCACATTGACTTGGCTTGACTCAAATAATTCCAGAAGAGCCCTTCTGGAATAAGCAGTTTAGCATCATCTCTTAGCTGCTGCAGCCAGTGCCCTTCCCATAAATCTGATCTCTTTCCTGATCAGCCAGCTATGGTAATTAAATAGTTACATGCTTTTAAAAAGTAATTAGTGGAGATACAATACCCCTATTGTTCATGTTTTGCTGCGTGCATCAAAAGCAATTAGTATTAATAAAAATTTACATGTGTTGACAACTACACCCCAATTATTACATAATTTTATTATTACAAAACATCATTTCTGCTCCTGCTCTGAAAATACTTTCTTAAAACTCCCTGGAAACTGAAATGTGACACTACAATAAATATATCTGTTATTSAAAGAGGTTGTATTTCTGCAACTCTGTTGTACAAAACTGGCTATATTGATTCTTTACAAGGTTTATTCAATTAGAATATTTGAAATAGATATAAATGTGTAAGGCAAAGAGCTGCAAATATTTACAAATGTAAGCTATTGATYTTTCTGTTCAGAGACACCCTAGAARGTATCATAAGTAAAATTTTCATTTAATGCTTCAATTCTCAAACACAGTAACAGAGAAGTAACTACAGAAAACTAATCAGCRCTTGAATTCAAAGAGAGAAAAAAATTCTGATTTCCCCAATTTGTTTCATGTAGACAAACACACAAAACCCAAACAAAAGAAAACTGGAAGATTCCTYTCCCTCTGTAAGAAAACAGCTTCATTTGCATAATCTCCTGGAAGTCTAATTTTCCTTTATGATATTTTGGAATGTTTTCCTGATCAGTGAATTCCCTAGGGCTGTATAAAAACTTCCACACTCAGTAATGAAACACTTTTTTAAACCACAAAATGAGGATTTGCAGTACAAATATCCCTGGCATCCTGCCGCAAGACAAAACGATTTAATTCCTCCCTTTACACAGAATCCATATAATCAGTAACAGATTTATGCCTCTGGAATACAGCATAGGAGAGCTTTCAAGGGAGGGGGATACTTGTGCTTACGACAAACCACCTTAAAATGTTGTTTAGCAGGGCTGAAACTGACTCCTTGGAAATCTCTGTCCTTGATGGGACAGGCAGAAGGAATTTGAATGGGAATCAAAGACGAGGTGTGGGCATCCAGCTGGTTCCACCCTGAGCGACAGTGAGGGTGAAGCATGATCCTAGAAACTCCTGCCCTAACTTCTGCTGCTTCCCGAAAACTCTCTGTTACTGGTGATTCTGAAAGGCAAAATTATTTACTTTCGCACAATTTCCTGAGGCTGTTTCCTCACATAGAAAAGGAGGGAATGAAAAGCCCCGGGTGGTCAGTCCAAGGGCTGTGCAGGGTCACGGTGCTTTGTGAAGCCCCACGCTTTGATGCACTGCTCAACCGGCAAGTGACATCTTATCGTGCTGCTGGAGAGGTGCTTCAAATGAAAAATGTTTATTTTGCTCTTTACGACTCGTGCAGAGAGGGTAGGCAGAGGTTTCAGAAGGAAATGCAGATATCAAAATAAATCAGCACAAAACCAACATAAAATGAAACTGTCATCATCTTTCCTGCCCTTGAATATGCTGAAGGGATATTGCTTCAGTGGGTTTCAACCTTCTTCAAATATTAAGCAACCATGGAGTTTTAAGGTCCTAAATTTAAATCCACATTAGCGAGAAAACTGGTTCCCAAGTTCTGTCCACGTGAATATTTCCAGGGTAAGGACATTTCTCCTGCAATGTGTAAGTCTTTCTCTGACTTAGGAGACATACTGACATTGGATCAAGTTCTTCGAAAGATGGACTAGATTTTACTATACATAAATTGCTATTAATGCAGTAGAATTGTTAAATAAATGTTACTACTACTGACAGCAGTAATAGTAACATGATGGGCAGATCATTATTTATTTAGTTTCCACATTTCCAATTTGTTCCATTTATTTCATAACTACACAAGCTTGAAAAGACTTCTTAAAATGAATCATAGACATGAGAGCATCAGAAAACCAATTAGATCAAGTCTCCATCATTATTCCATTACTTTCTTGTTCTCTTCACGTTACGTAGGTGGGAACATTAACATTCCCTTTTAAAGGCAATTCCAATAACCTTTTTTTTGCTAACATTAAGTCCAGCTTTTTCTTTCTTTCCTTCCACCTCTCTGCAGAATGCAGCAGTGACCGTTAATGTATTTATAAATGCATTTATAAATAGCCTGAGACTCACTAGAAATGTGGCAGTCCCACAGCACCCTAAGATTGTGCTTTCTTCTCAGCTTCTACTTGAAACCGTGAGCAATGTTTCTTTTTCTCTGCACTGTTTTTTTTTTTTTTTCAGATCAATGGTTTTCAGCTGCATTTTAATTACAGAACTGTAACTCAATCTATTCTTCTTGTGTATACATAATGCAAAGTGCTCCAAGAAACATGTATAAGAAATGAGGCTTGTGCTGAACATCTCAGTGGAAAAGGCTGATTCAGCTTCTTTTCCAGAAGCAGAAGAATGGACTTGACTCTTAGCTATGCCAAAGCAACACTGAGAGTCTTTCAGGAATGAGCAAGGAGATGAGGATGCAATGTGTCTCTGCATTTCCCCAGCCAAAGGAACAAGCAAAGCTTGTCAAAAGCAACCTCCACGCTTCCAGATTTCCCACTGGATGCTCTTGTGGCATTCCACAACCTCTGTGTTGCCTGCTGATACCACTAAAACATCCCTTGTACTGACAGAAACGTTGATAGTGACTCCAGAGAGGAGTTTTTGGCTCTTAAGCTCACTGAACAACTCTGAACCCAAGACCAGGTAACCTCTGTACCTTAAGAGGCCTCTACAGTATGTGTAGGAACTGAAATTCCCATTGCATTCCAAAGCAAACAAACCACTATTCTTCAAAGAAAACCAGCATTGTTTTTAACTGCCTGAAAAACAGAACTTTAAGAAATCAGAAAAGCTTTTGGGCACAATCTCTCTTACTTCAAGGGTACCTTTCAAAAGGGCTTGGTGCTCCAAAGGGAGTCTTCTGCTTCCAATTCTATTGTACAAGTAAACATTATTTCCCCTCACAAACATAAGTTATTCACACTGTTAGGCCATCACAATCACAGCTACTGTGTACAGAAGAGGTTTATGCTGAAATTTTTGGCCAGACCTGTCCTGCCCTTCAGCTCTAAGCCAGGCACAGACCATCCTCCGTGGTCAATCATTGCCGTGGTGGAATCTCTGTAGTAAAATCATTCCTGAGTGCTTGTGGTTCACGTTGGATAATTGCATGTTTGTGCCACAGGGAAGAGGGGCCTGGCAGCCCAAATGCAGGCACAGGAGAGAGGATGGACTGCAAGGATCTCCCTACCTGGGTTGTGATCCAGGCAATTCTCCCTTAACAAGTCCTGGACTCCAGTGCCGTGTGGGGAGCAGCTCATGCTCTGCCAGTTGTTTGGCTTCATGTCCAGCAGAGATTTGGGGGTGCACACGAGATCCCCCTGCACAGACCCCTCTGGCTTTTCTCTGGATATCACCACTGAAGTTAAATTTTGATGTAAATATATAACACATGCTGAGAGAAATATTTAACTGGCTGCTTCTCTTGGTACCCTTCCAGTTTAACTGTTTTACCAAGACTCATTTAACGGGGGAATTTACCTGCATCTGCATGAAAATCATACAGAGGATAGGGCAGAAATAAATATTTTACAAATGTCAGCCTTTTTTGTTTGTAAACTTAAACATGAGGACGAGTACTGGGTGTTTGAGAGAGCAAACCTACATCATGCCCAATGTGAGAAATTCCTGAAGATGGAAACTGACTCATGCTTTTATGTTTCCTTCTTCGTCCTTGGAAAACTTGCCTGTATAATAAAACACCCATAGTTTTTCTGAGGCTGATTAACTAGCTTGTTTCCAGTAAAATTACTTTCCCTTGAGAGGAACATTAAGATTTCTTTAATGCAATCTTCAGCCATTACCATTGATTATGGCTTCATTAAATATGAAAATGAGGATTTACTCTCTGCAACAGATATCGGGTTTTTTGCATAAGTGAGTAAAGACTTTCCTCTGTGCTTCGCTCAGAGAGAAGCGTGAACAAATATTTTATTTATGTACAGTTTTGAAGGAAGAAATTGCCTGTGGCAAGAACACAGCTCGCTCAAAAATACTTTGCCAACAGGATGAAAGTCTGGGGCACAAACCACTCCAACCTGGGCAGCCTCTGAGGCACCAGGAAGTTAAGTGCAATAAACATTCATTAGCGAGATAAGCTGATGAATCACACAGATCCTTATTTGTGAATGAATCCATAAATTTATTAAAAGGTTGGTGGAAGACAAAAAGATGTTTCAGTCGATCTAAAGCCAGCTGTCCAGCCAGCTGGATAATAGGAATGCATCTCTGGGAGATGCAATGACTTTATCCAAAACACACATAGAATAGCCATAATTTAAGGAAAAGCAGCAGAGAAATTCCGTATTAATGTGCCAACGGCACTTGAGCAGCACTAAAGATTTTTTCTTTTTTTTTTGGTAAATGTCTAACTTAATTCTGTCTTTGCCAAAAAGAAAAAAAAAAAGACAAAAGCAACTTTTAAGAATCTTCTAGTACTGAGAAAACGTCAGAGGTTTYTCTAATTAACGCACTGTTCTATAACCAATATTTAGTCCATGAAGCTTTGAAATGTTAAGTTCTGGGTGGAAAGGAAGCTGTTCTGCCTTGCTCTCTGAGTTACCCAGCGTCAGGTGAGCAGGTCTTGTACTGTGGTTTTTTTTTAAAAAACCAGTTCACTCTCCTAATGCAATGAGATGTTTTGAAGAGCACATTCATATTCTACCTTGACAACTTTTGCACACGTTGTAAGTCGACAAATTCACCAAATACTCGCTGTAAAGGATATTCCCAGTTTCCACATTTATCAAGGAGATTTTTTTAAAGGGCTGATCTATAACCTCAGGGATCAATTTAGACAAAAGTGCATCAGATCAATAAAGTAAGGAAGAAAAAGCAAAGCCAGTGAGGAAATAGAGAGGAGTAGGAGGGTATTACTTTTAAGAGGCACTGCCTGCACACCCTTACAAACAAGAGCWGTTCTCCTGAGTTGATAATCCCACTCTTGGCTTTCCTCTAAACCAATAAAAAGTGCATTTTTAATTCTCATCTTTGCATCAAAGTGCCAGACATTGGTGTCCCTCTTAGGGCCAAACACATTTCCATCGGTAGAAATTCAGCTGCTCCCAGCAGCTCTTTAGGAGGAAACACACTAAAATAGGTTAGAAAATGTGCCTCCCTCTCACAACAATAGCCCTTTGCATGATACAACACTGATATAATTAATATTCACCAATTCCTGGTGAGGGAGGTATATTCACTCAGATAAATTGCAAATTAAAGTTGTGCCTCAATTTAAATGTCAAAAACTTTGTCCTGGGTTGTCTCTAGAATTTATTACCACAGCAAGAGAGAATTTCACTTTACCTCTCACATAAAAAGTAAAAAGTATTTTACCCCCAGTACCTTATGGGATAAAGAAACCGTACAAACTTGAAAGCAGACAGCAAGAAGTCAGTTTCTAAAAAAACTTATGAGCTATAATTTCAATGCCATGTAATAAATTGTACTTGAAATGAGGTGAAATCATTCTGTCAAAAAGAATACAGATTGTCAATCAGCAGTGTTTTTTTGAAAACAGACAGAAATAAACATAGCAAAAGAAGAGTTCCATCGAGAGGACTCTCTGTAATTAAAATGTTGCAATGGTGTCTTTTAAATTCCCTTAAAGTCAGACAAAAAAGGGGCACTGGGGAACAGCAAACACCAACATCAGTGGGAAAAATGTAGTCACATATTCTCTAAGTCTTGGACTAGTCCAGGTCCTCTGTTTTCAAAGGAATTCCAGCAACAATGAAGACAGGAATCAAGCTCCAGAACACAAAAAGTAAAGGTTAAACAGAGGGGAAATATAAGTAGGAATCCTCCACCTGTAAATCTGCATGGGAAGCCATTTGACATCGAGAGTACATGGATGGCCCCTAAATACTTTTTCCTTAAAGTATTCCATTAGAAAGACAAAAACCAGACAGAAAATATGCAGAGTTATTTTTTCTTGTGGCAAGCTTTTACTCTCTTAGAGCAGTCCATGTTTTCTGCATAACTTTGGGCCTGTACAAACTAAAAGCCAAATAACCAGGCCATGTAACCAGCAATATTGGTGTCAGAGCAGGGCACTCCTGCATTCACTCCTCTGGGAACAGAACCCTCATGAAAGACTTGTACCTTTAGAAGGTGCTGGCTAAAACCCAAATTACAACAAAATTCATTGCAAAAGTGAAATGCCAAATAAGTTACCAATTTCCTGAACYATCCCAAGTTTTGCTTTTGATCTATCCCAGAAATCAGGCAGATSCAGAATGAGGGATGGGCTTACTGGGTCCATGCATGGAAAAATATCTTTTAATATAAGTGAGTTTCTGTGAATACACTGTGCACTTGGCAAAACACACAAGCACATTGCTAATTTATAACAGCTTTAATGGAGCACTGAAAAGCAGCTGCTTAAGTATTTATTTGTTTATGATGCTTTTTAATACTTTTTGTTTATTATCATCCTGGATATCCTTTTACAACTTGCTCGTCTCTGCCATGAATCAGCAACGATTAGCATTAAAAGCCATACAATATTTATCACAGCAATGTGTTTCCTGCCTAAGGGGAGAAGCTGAAGAAAATAAGGATTTCAATTTTAAGAACAGACAACACAACATTTAAAGACGTTTGGGCAAATATTTTTTTTCTCCATAGAGGTACAATCCTGTAAAGTTCTCTTCAGAGTGAGTGTGATCAGAGCAGCTCTTATCTGACAAATAAAGACAGAACAGAAGCAAAAAGGATGGTTTTGAACTAAATATAGCTTTGAAATGGGAGCAGAGGAATCTTTGCAACTCTGCTAAACACCTGTTTTGACACAAAAAAATACCCCAAACCACCTCATAATCTTTTTTATTTTTGTTGTGGTCCCTCATTTGTAAAATATGCTCAACCCATAGGAAGACRATAGAGGTGGTGGGCTGTAAACCAACATGTAGACCCAATTAYGTTATTTATTTAAAATACTTTTAATAGCCAACTCAAAAGGCAAATAAACACACTGCGAGCATAAATAAATTATGTATAAKTATGAGAAAACTAACACTAACTTTACCAAAAGAACCCAAGACCAAAATAAAATAAATGTACAYGCATTTTAAAGATCACAGAGTATTTCTTATCTCCACTTCTTCAGCTAAAGCAGAAATACCAGCTATGAACAAGCACACATTAAGGGTATCATAACTTATCATTAAGCTGAAAGGAACCATGAAGGTTTCAAAAAGATTTACTGATCAGCTGGAGACTTGAGAGATCAAGGTAATGATGAATTTTAAGTGAAAACAACATTGTTGGATTTGAACTTCATTTTCTCATTTGCACTTCAATAAAAATACATTTTCCTTAAGAATACTTTTTCTTAACAAAAAAAAACCAAACCACTAAACACTTCATTCTTGAAATATTGAGATGCTCAGGAGAACACCTCAGACAGTCTCCAACTGTGGTTTGAAATACCACTAAAAATTAGCATATAAAAATCATAGAATCAGAGAATGGTTTGAGTTGGAAAGGACCTTAAAGATCATCCAGTCCCAAGCCCCCGCCATGGGCAGGGACAGTAAAAAAGAGCATTTACTCATGCAGTCACCATTATAGTGCTCATGGTACATGACTTTTTCTAAATSAGAAGCCTCCAAAGCTAAAATTCAAATATTCCAGGGATTTCAGCCACTCTTTCATAAGTGAYTTTAGCAAGTTTCCTATGGAACACCTGCCTCTGATCAGAAAAGTCACGAACAATTACCATATCAATCAAGTGCAAGAAAAAACACCTAATGAAAGTTTCAGCATCTTCCTTCGAAACAGTTTGTGCCTGTTCACCTCTCCTGCCTCGTGTCTCTCAGCTGACCAGAGARCAGCCAAGCAAACACAACACTCATGGAAAGTCCATCTCCTTTCTCAGCTCTAATTAGGGATAACTGCTGCAGAACTTGATCTGTTACCTTGAAACCTCCGTGGTGAGTGTTTTGCTTCTGGTGCTCTCCTCCCAGGCACAAATCCCTCGAGATTATCCCCCCCAAAACAGAACCCACGGAAAGGAAAATCGTTTTGYATTGAAGTAGCTTGAGAAGCCAACGGGGGAAAATGAGAAAGAGTTATTGGAATGACTAATAGCACATTAAAAATATATTAAAAAGGTGTAGTGTAAAATGAGATAATAAAAAACAGGTTAGTAGGAATTCATCCCCAGTGAACCATAATTTTAAAATATCTGCAGAAACAAATGGAATTACAATATAAAATCCCAATTATTTAGAATTGAGGTATTTTCCTGCCTTACACATTTACCAAAGACCTACAGAGATGCCGAAAAAGCTTTTTAAAATATAAAGTAATGAGAAAAATAATTTTCTCATAATAAAATCTTTGGCAAAGAAGTTATAACTGTATAAAAAAMCATTCACCTATTATAACTTCCTAACTGCTCAAACTTCCTGCAAATGCACTGAGAGCTCACCTTGTGAGGGRTGTAGAAAATTCCAGCCGGAAATTCGTACAACAAGGTTGATCATGGGAAGGTGTCRACTTCATGGTTTGCTCTTAAGCGTTCACACACTGTCACACACTCACTGGCACTGGAACACACAGCTTTGTGTTTCTTTTGTTTCTATAGGAGCAAACCTTTGGTGGCAGCTTTTTCAGTGTTTCATGTGACTACAAGTTTATTTGGGGTATTGCTGAATTTTGAATTGATGGCAGAACTTGCACTGCTAGACACAATCTAAGCTTGGGCATGAAACTTCYTTAGTTCTTTTGATTTATTGGTTGCTGCAGAAGGTCACAACAGGAGGAAGTGATGCTTCATTTGTCCTAGAAATGGATAAAAGCTTTTCTTCTGCCTAGTGTGTATCGTCTGTGTTTTCCTCTCAAAGGCTGCAAGTATCTGTTGTGAAACCTATCCTGGAGTTCAAGGCTGTTGGTTGGGAAGTGAATGGTTGAGGAGCTCMAATCACRGAATCATAGAACAGTTGGAAGAGCTCTTTRGGRTCATCCAGTCCAACCATCAACCAGCACCAGGACCACGTTCACCACTGAACCCCAACCTCAAGTGCCACCTCCACTCGTGTTTTGAGCACTTCCAGGGATTCCACCAGTGCCCCGGGCAGCCTGTTCCMACTGTCCAAATCTGTGACTGCCCTCATTGCCTTTTTGCAGCCATTCCCTCTGCTGTAACAGGCTCTCSTGTGTCCTCATTAAACCACTCAGCAACTGGTCAACACACAGCCACAATTCCCCCTCTTCCATCATCATCGTCATCCGTGGCCTTCTGCCACCAGCAATTAGCACATTAGTGTCAAACTGACAGCTCCCTATCACTCTTTATATAGCCCATGTGATTGTCAGCTGGCTAAATGTGATGAAGAATTTATTCTTGAGTGCATTGCATGCGTGTAATCATTTATGATATTGGCATATCAACTGGATAGATGTCATTAAAAAAGAAATTTACTAAATGGCAGGTGTGAATGGCTGTAATTTATTCATTCTTTCCRCAATTCAGCTGTCAAAATTTCGGCCTAAAATTATATTGTTAAAAATAATAATAAAAAAATATGTCCAATAACAGAGAATTACTTTTTTTTTTCCCCCCTAAGGACTAGAGGCAGCAATCACATTTAGCTCTAAATCATTTATCCGRTTTAGAATTGTTGTCAAAGTGATGCTGAGAGAGCTCTAGGAAAACAGGAAGGGAAACGTCGGTGTCAAGACAGTGATTTTTTTCCAGTGAGCTCTGTATATCAGTGCTGATTCTGTACTGTGCTGGACAACAGCTGCTGAGTCAGAAAGGGACCTAAAGAATGAGGTATCAGCCCCMAAATGCACAGCCACAAACTCCTGCCGTGTCAGTGCTACAGAAGAAGAGCTCTCAACTCATTCGATAAACACTGTAAAAATTATTAAAGTTTACAGGAAAAGGTCAAGAAGGAATGTCTCTTGGCAAAGCATCTAAGCTGAACATAATCATATCAGGGATTTTGAAATGGCAGAGGAAGATCTGGAACCCTTTGAGACATGTCTCTAGTCTTCCCCCAGAGAGTGGTTGGGCCCTGGAATGGGGTCCCCMGGGAATGGTCACGGCCCCAAGCCTGTCTGAGTYCAAGAAACCTTTGGACAACACTCTCAGGCTCAGGGTGGGATTKCTGGGGTGGCCTGTGCAGGGCCAGGAGCTGGACTGGGTGATCCTGATGAGTTCCTCCCAGCTCAGGATATTCTGTGATTCTATGATAGTTTTTCTCGGTGGCCACATCCCAGCTTAGTAAGGACTGAGTTAATCTAATTCAAGAACCCTGGGAAAGTGAAACATCCAATCTAATAACACACCCCACACTGCTGTCAGAGGGGAACAAGAGTCCTTTTGGAAGTCGAGTTCATACACTGCCCTGAAAACTTTGAGGATGAGATGAACRATCCTTGGGAGTAGATAATATCAAATTTTTAATTGAGCTGGAATTGAGGGACATTATTGCTGCAATAATTCTGCTCTGAGTCAGGTGAACACCCCCCAGATGCCAGGCAAGCCTGACCTTCACCCACCCTCCYTTAATTTGATTCCCATGTCCAGACCAACCACCCTGATTCCCTCTAATCACCTGCCAGATCAGCCCTATTTCTGTCTCACTCAACAATRGAGTCAATCTCGTGAGGGGCAAGGCAACCTCAGCCAAAAGCTGAGCTCTTTTCCTAGCACAGGTGAAAYGGATGCACTTCAGAACCTTGAAGGATCTGAGCCTTCTGGGGAAAATGAGAAAATTGCAGGAAAATAAATTGTTGGGATTTGAGGCTATAAAGCCTCTTTCCAAAAGCAATGAAAAGATGTCACTCAACAGCAGGACAAGGCTTGGGACGGATAATTTAGATATTGGTGAACTTTGTCTGTTTACAAATCCCGAGAGAAACAGACACTAAATTCCATTAGCAGTCCAGCAGCTTGAGGTTTAGTTTTGGGGCAAAAACAACCAAACATACAGAAAAAAAAAAAAAAGGGATACACCCCCCAGACTTAAGATCCAAACCCCTGGAATCTTGAGCAAGATCAAAACCCAGAAATCAGACTGCTCCCTAATGAGATCTGCACACAGAGCACCACAGGAGTGATTTGTTGAGGAAAGCATGTCTCAATGAAGGCGTGGTGCATAAATAGATCTCCTAAGTGGAATAAAAAGCTCTCTTCCTGCCCCTGAAGTGTCCTGTCTTATTCTTTTGATGTATCACAATCACTTAGAAGGGTAGCAGAGGTTGTGCCAAAACCAGAATAACATCTGTCCAGTCAGTCATGACAGTGATGTAGCCACACAAACCTCCAGCACACGTGAAAACGAGCACAGCATGAGAGAGATTGAAAAACCTTGACAAAAAACCAGCCAGCACGGGGTTCTGCAGGAATACTGAGGCAAAGAAATGAAACTGCATTTGGTTTCTATCAAATAATGAATAGAGATTCAATGTTTGGTGTATGTTATCCTGGGGGCAGAAAAAAGGCACCAAAGGTGAAGATTAATACAAGGGAGACAAAAAACCAATTAYTCTTTTTTATATAAACAGTCATTCTGTGCTTAAGTTTTATCTTTGCATACATTATATATTCTATAATGTTATACAGGCATCTTCAGCTCCAAAAATCCTTGATATTTTTACAATTATCCACTGTGATTGCTGAAAAATTTTAACTCACATTCTCGGTAACTGGAGAAGGACACTGTCCCTAAAGGATGTCTGTGACTACTTCTTGTAACCTGACTTAAACATGGATTGGTTCTCCAAAATTCWACATCAGTAGGGGAACTGTACCTCTACTGGAAGGACATTGCATGAAGGATTTCATATCCTCACATGTACATGAGGAGTTCATATCCAATCCRTTCCCCAAAGAACACACAAGTTGTTTGGAGAAGGTTTCTGCTTCAAGAGACATTAATATTGCCCAAAAATTGACCAAGTCACAGATACCTCGTGATGGCATCTGGGGCAAAACATGGCTTAGACCACACTGAAATCCACAGGGCTGGGATTTAACCAGACTTCACATGAGGACTGAAACATCAGTGTTGTAGAAGATGTGTTTTTTCTCTTGCTAAACTGACACAAAAAAGATCCATTAATTTTTTTTTGTTGTTGTTATTTGGCCACACTAACTTAAGGTATGTTAAATGCATGGCTTGGGAAGGATGCTGTTACACTAAAACCGAAATAATTTAGCGGTAATTTCAGAATCTCAAATCGTGTATCCCAGGCAGACTGTGGAAAATGATCATTGTCTTATTAAAAATAAAACATGCTCCAAAATTATTGGAGCACTATGGGTGAAATACAGCTTTCAACATAAACATGCATCCAGAAACAATATCCTTAAATCCTAAAAGCTGCGCAAAGCTCTGACATTACTTGTTATTAAAGGTGTTTCTCGCGAGTCTAGATGATTTTGTGATTTATCTTTATTTTCCTCCTGTAGTTCCAAGTTCAACCCACAATTTCATGCCAAAATGCTAAGTAATTAAGAAATTATTACACCCTACTGCTTCTGAATTTCTCTGTCCTTCAGATAACTGCTAATTTAGCACCAAAATGGCACATTAGAGCACTGGATTGAGTGGCTGTGGTTGCATCTTGATTTACAGAGTCCTGGAAGGGAAGTGCAATGTGGTGCTGTGACAGAGCTCACAATGATTCACTGTTTTCACTTGCTGCAAACATTGGACGAAGAACATTTCTCTAGGATAGCAAGGACAAAATATTTTAGGAGTTRTTTTTTCCTTCAGACAACATCTGTGCAGTGTCCCTGTTACAAATGGTTTCCTGCTGCTGAGCAGTGCCACTGGAAGTCCCTGTGGTTGGGCTGCCYGTGGCATTTGGGGAAGGAGGGTTGGACTGAGAGAACATCCCAGACACGGAATGGGCCRTTCTTCCACCTCTGGTCCCTATCAGGAATGGAAAAGCAAGGGATCTGGCCTGCTCTTGGAGACCACGTGGACTCCAAGCGTGGACTCGGAGCACTCCCCTGGCTCTGCGGAAGGGAATGTGATCCTGTGGTTTGCAGGCTCCTGTGACACTGTGGCTGGAGAGTGAATGATGTTGCTTTGGAGAAAACACAACTTGCTGTGATCATAATTTTTTCTGAACATTCTCTGCCGCAGCTTTTGGCAATTGCCTTCTTGTTTGAATTACTCCCCAATTAATGAGTTTGCAGGGAACTACCAGCCAATATTTCATTTAATAGCTTCTCGTCTTAGTCCTTTTCCATTTTTTCCCTACACTCCAACAACTCGTTGCCTTTGTTAGATGTTCAACCTGGCATGTATCTTTTTAGCTTTTATTTAATTGCTTTTGACTCTCAGTTGCCACAGTGCCCTTTTTCATGTAATAACAGGCAGCAAGGACTGCCAGCAAAGCTGTGAATTTTCAAGGGTTACTGCAATTTTTTTTCTCCTGTAAATCTATTCCTTATGATAAAAGGAGCAGTATACATCTGTTCTGCAATAGAGAACTCATTATCTTTTGGGGCTTCTATTAGCTACAAGCTGTGCAACATATTTTTTTTTACAAAGGATGGTCATTTGCAAGTGAAGCAGGGGATCTGTTGGATACATTTAGCAAGAGATTTCCTTTGTCATTTATACAGTCGGATTGCAATGCTAAAAAGTTAAGAAATTAATGAAAAAAAATCCACCACAAAACATGTCACAGCCGAAAAGCTTAAAGGACGAGTAAGTTGTCTGCAGTTCTCCAGCTGCTATCAAGAAAAAAGGGTTAATGAGACACAGAAATAAAGAAAAGGCTGTGCCGGTGTAGGGCAACCCCATAACCATAAATGTATAAATTTCCCTTTTTTTCTTAYTCTTTTCGTTCCTCACTTACAGCTYAAGTGAGGCATTAAGCAACATATAAAGTTTTAGCACTGTGGTTTTTGGGTAAATTTAATACAGTGGAATGATGTCACYTTCAGTAGTTCTTGAGTATCATTAGTAGGTGTCTCCCAGGCTCTCGAGARGTGTATTTCAGAGATGCTTTAATTATTTCTAAACTATTCTTAACAGAAATTAGCACATCAAAGCAATGAGAAGCCAATGAGAACAAATTCCCTTTGTAGAAGTCCTCAAGTTCATGTGTTGAGCCTGTGTGATTATAAAAGGTACCATTTCTATAAAGGTGTTGGAAAAAGAGGACAGAGAGAGAGTGATAAAGGGAGGGTTTTTTCGGTCCTAAAAATTCAGTCAAGTGAAATATTCCTTCAAAACTTTCAATGTTCTACAGACTGGCTGCTGCAATGTAGTTTTTAAGAGTATGTAACTATTGAAAACCAATATCAAACTCCCTTGTTGGCTAAATCCAGCTTCTGTTCCAGTCAATGGTCAAGCAAGAAAAATAATATATACATACACACATATATATACTTTATATATATATATATAATTCTTACTTAGGAAGTAAGGGTCAAATCAATCCCTGCTGATATTTGGTAGCATCAGGTTTGAATTCTGTCTTTGACAAGAGCTTTGCCCACACCACAGTGAAAGAACCTGGACACCTGACACTTTGATTTTAGAAATAATTCCAGGATGGATTTACACATTAAAACCCAGAAATAAGAAACATTCAGTTATAATCAGTGGTTTGATAATTCCACTCCATAAAAGAGAGCTCCCAATAACTCTTCTTCTCCAATGCCACAGCTGAAAGTCTTGATAACAGAGGTCTCAAGGCAAAGGAGTTCCAGATCATTGGGCRTTTTATGTCACTTTAATGTTTAGGGAGGCAGCTGAGGAAATATATTGGCTTATATCATGTTCCAGCATTCATAATAGACAGAATTTATAAGCCAAATGAAGGACCAGGTTTCCTTTTTTAATAGATGCCTGCAATATTATTTCCTTGCTATAAACTATGATTAAATTCAAATATTCATCCTATTAAACATTTCAACTTCAGTTTGAATCAACCACAGAGATACATTTGCTGGCTTGTTCTGCCAAGCTGCCTGTCTGCAGAGAAGATTAACAAGTGAGGCAGCCTGGGAAGCAGATTCATTCCAGCACTTGTGGATTTGAAGATTAGATTGGCCATTTCTTTTTATGCAAAATGTAAACATCTCTGCAATTATTTCTAAGAGAAAGCTAAGCACTCCCAAGTTATGATTGATATGGCAGCTACTGGATGGGGACACATAGCAGTGCTTCTCCYTTTACTCGAAATTCAAATTAGCCAATGGCAACTTTGTCACAAATCAGATTTACCAGCAGAGTTGGTATATGACTGCTTCCTCACTCACGCTCTTTTCAAACAAAACCACAGTCAATAAACCATATTTTGTTCCTCTCCTGAGTGGGAAGATGTGTTTGATGGCTGGTGGCAGCTTAGCAATCAGCACTGCTGGTAAATCTGGTGTAAATATCAATGAGAGAAATGGGTGTGTTGGGATGTGCCTTTACTCTGTGGCTCTGCATCGTGACTGATAGATGAAAAATTACAGAAGTATGGACAAAACAATAATGCCGTCATAAAATGGATGTGTGGGAAGATTTGTTATTGTCTGCTCCTTAATTCCCTAACTCAAAGTTGAGCAATTTCATCAAAGGCGACTCCAAAAAGATGCACATTTTCAACTGCACCGTCACAGCTCAGGGTGACAAGGCTGGGGAGGTGACCCAGCTGCTTCCTGGGCAGGACAGAACAGTCATGACAGAAGCTGTGACAACACCAAACACAACAAGGACGATTCCTACAAGTGCACTTTCTCTCGAGTAGTGAAGGAGAAAAACATAAAATAAAATCTGTGCTGCTCAGACTCTGCAGTTTTCACCCGGCACTGTAACAAATGCAGTGAGAATAACAATCAGAATTAGAGTCTCAAATCCTACAAGCATTGCAAAGCCATGTTTAAAATTCCATTTTGGGATTGAAACTGTAACCTCACACAGAAAAACTCATAATGATGGCTCTTCAAGGAAGAAATGTTCCTTAAGTTTCTTTTCAGTCTTTTTCATATTGTTTGGTGCTGGAATAGCATTAAAGACTATCAAGACTTCCTCCAAAATTGGTAGATATGGAAARTTCTAATAAATAAAATCTGATTCTTTTAAAGCACCTTGGACCTGACAGTCCTCCTGTCTGGGGAATCCAGATGAAATGTCCTTCTGGAGAACACTTCCATCTCACCCTCCTGCAAATGAGCTTCCCTGGCCAAGGGTCACCAGAGCTCTCTGCTGAGACACGGAGCAAGGCTTTGCCAGGGCAATCTCCTGTCTCCTGTCCACAAGATCAGGTATTTCTGGGATTTTGGAATTATTTTTTTTTAATTTAATACCCTATCCAASCACAGCTACCCTTCCTCTATTCCAGACCTAGACTTTGTAGAATCTGAAGAAGAGGAGCTTTTGGAAAGCAGATTTAAGAGGTCATGCAGAGCTGATTAAGTGACAACTGTTAAGTTAGAGAACTTTAAGTATTTTAGCTTGAATTCTCTATGAGTGTAAAGGACAGCATTAGCACCATAATTTTTTAAGAAGCAAATATCCAGAGGTGGTGCCAATCTGCCCGCAGATTACCAATTAAAATTTTTTCACTCTGGCAGTGATACTGCAAAGTTACCAAAGAACTTCTGAATTTAAGCTAGATAATCACCAGTATCCTAAACAAAATGATCTTTATTCTAAGATAGTGCAGCAGCATGAAGCACATGCAAATCCATGCCACCTTATWTCTGTGTGCTTTCCAATTCCTACCGCATGTCTGAACCATCCCCAAATACCCAACAAATCCATAGTCTGGCTCCTTCATCAGCCCTCTCCCAGCTTTAGATCTTTGCTTATCCCTGTAGAATTATACAATATGCTTATCTTTTTAGATTTTTGCYTCTCTCTTTGGTATTATACAAAATGGAAATTGTTTGGGGAATCATGGACCTACAAAGGACACTGGGAGTTGAGAAGCTGTCACACTGCACTGCTTTCACTACTCTGGGTTACAGTTCTGGGTGAAAATGAACGAATTAATGGGTATCACAGTAAAGGTTGTTTGAGCTTTCTCGTTGGAAGAAATGGGGCCAGCTAATTTTACAGTTAATTTTATGGAATAGTTTGCCTTGTTGTCCACAGAGCTCCCAAACAACCAAGTTTACAAGGAGAAGCCTGTTACTCAATATAAATTAATTATACTATCAACTTGGTTCTTATTGGGTGTTTTTATTGTGAGACTGCTAAGGAATTGTTATTTATATAAAGATATTGTAGATAGAGAAGACAGCTTGAGTCAGTGGCTGTTACATTTCCAGTCTGCAATTAACTCATCTGTGGTAAATTATATAGACAAAGGCATGCAAAGAGCAAGAACCACCCGCTGAACCAAAACCAAATTAATGACTTGTGCCACTGGTCTTATTGGAGTGAGAGGTGTTAATGTAAGCAGTAAACTTAACTAATATTTAGCAGTAAAATAAAAGTGGGTTGGTTGTTTTTTTTTTTTTTTTTTTCTAAATTCTACTCTCAGTCCCGTTTTTTTTTCTCTAAAAACCCTCTTTGCCTTCCCATCCCCTGCCTTTTGCAATAAATGAGGTGCTTTCCGCAGCACACAATTGCAACCGTGTGAACAGCAGAGAAATGAAGCCCCACACACGGAATGGACACAGCCAGCACTGACCAATCGACCCTCACCGAGGCATTTTCTGCCTTTTCTTTCCAGCTGGGATGGTAAAAACCATTCAGAGAGACTTTGTGGGATTAATTAACAGAAGCCAAAAAGCCTGAACAGGCTCTAACCTTTCTAATTTCATGGTGTATAAAACAGAAGTAACACAGACCATTATCTCATAGGGAGAAACTCAAGGCCTGCAAAAGGTTTAGTAATTCTGCAATATTTATACCAGAGACAGACACACGGAGTGTTACATCACCAGGATCAGGAAAAGAGCAGCTTTTCATGCTCATGTGAAAATTGAATCTCTACACTGAGATATATGTTCTGCTTTTCTTACTGTTTACCATTTCTCTTAATTTTATTTCACCTCCCTTTACCCAACGTAGCAGGTGGGTATAATGTCAAAAGCTGTATAAAAAATAAAGTGAGTAAACTCGCCAATTTGTACTGCTCTTGGCATGTTGGGATATTATATAAAGGTATTTTTATAGAAAGAAAAACTTCATCTTGACTTTTTTCACTGCATAATTTGGGTGATTTTTATGGTATGAACATTCATGCTTTTTACCTAGTTTTGTTTTAAATTAAAAGTATATTTGCTAAAATCAAACTAACTGAAAGCATACACAATCTTACAGTAAGTGAAAAGAAGAAGATCAAGTCAAAACCAAATCTAATCTTCTTAAAGGAAGACTTAGACTGTTCAGTGGATACAGCTACAGAATGTATTTGCATTGGTGAAACTAAAAAGGAGTATTCAAAACCATAAGATTAATGAAATATAAGAATTCAAAGAAATATACAAGTGAGTTGAAATTTTCCTTTTTAAACTTAAAAAAAAATTATAACCTCACAAGCCTGTCATTCAAAATAAGAAGGAAAATATTTGGTTCCTCCTTTCCCCTGTTTTAAATTAAAATTAGTCCTCAAATTTGGTAAAAACTGCAAAGTTTCAGGGTGCCAAAACCATAGATTTGAGATGCTGCCTATTGTACACACAAGTTTTGACTGAGCAGAGCTCCCAGTACAGCAAAACAAGCAAATAAACGAGCAAACCAAAGACRAATCAAGGGAAAATAAGGAGAATTTGAACTTTTAGTTCTCATTCCTTTGTTTACTTCAGTTCTCTGGAGCACAGCACGATCATTACGAGAATTYGGTATCTACGATTCAGTGATTTAAAAGCCTGAATAACCAACCAAATGTTTACCCTCGCTAAATAAACATATGACAGGCATCAAACCCAATTTCATGACAAACGCTGATKTGGCTTTAGAAGGTGCCTGCGTTCAGCCTGCTCACACCCAGCCCGGGGACACTCAGTCACCCAGGGTGGCACTCAGCTCAGGGGTGACCGAACATTGAGCAGCTCCCACGGATCACGGTGGATCACTGGAGGAGCAATCACCCTTTGGAGATCCCTATTTCTTCCCACTGACTCTAGAGGGAAGTAGAGGACTGAGCTATGATACACATCTCGTGCATGTCATAAATCCTCCCCCTTCTCAGCTCTGTCTATTTTACTGCCTTCTTGTGAAGGTGCTTGCAGGGGGTTGTTGATGCACCACCCAGGATCTACCACATTTTAAATTCTTGACTTCTTTTCTCTCTTTTCTTTCATTTCTTCTTTTGTGGACATTGACTATACTTGAAGTTGGACACAGTTCTTTCAACATTTTTAAGACTGAACTTTAGAGTCTTGAGTTTGATGGCAAAGCTCCCAAGGTATTCCCCAGGAGCTGTATTTCACCTTGGAGTGAGCGACTTTTTTAAAGGAAAATAAACCCCCAAATTCTCTAAGCAGCCTTTATATCTCAATATTTCTTCTCTTATAACAATAGTGTGTGCCAACACGACCATTTGGGTTTCAAGGGCCATTTAATAAAAAACATTAGCAACTCATAAAATATCACATTCGAAATATTACATCTTTCTCCAGTAATTAGAGGCAATTATTAATTCCCTGTACCTTTTTGCAAGATTCCACATGCTCTATTTTAATAAATGTTGTAAAGATAGCACTGGGTTCAACATTATTCAGCATTTAACAAATAATTTACATAATGTAAATATTCATGTAGCCTTGAGCATTGTAGGACTAAGGAATTCTGAACACTGTGCATTTCATTACCTGTAATATTGCAGCCAGTTACTCACTGGAGGACACCAGGGAGATCCTTGCAGGGCTGGATATTGTGCATTATTATAATAAAAGACAACATGAACTTGCTTATAGACCTAAACTTATAAGTAAATTATGGAATAACTTGCAGTTGTCTACTATAAGTGCTGGCAATATTTGTGTTTCCTGTCAGTGCACTGAATTTCCAGGATGACTAAATGGGAAGTGATGGATAACGGCTGAACAGTGGTCTGAAAACACAAGGGAGGAGGTGATGGCTGCTCCATCTCACTGCAAAGTGGGGACTCCAGAGCTCTTTTAATCTTCTAAAAGGAAACTGCTCCAGGAGCTTGGATCCTGCACAGGCCCTTTGCTGGCCTGTGGCAGAAGGATAGAATTCATCAATAACAAGCATCTGCCCCCAGCTCTATTAACTGGAGCAAACTGTTAACAGCAACTTTGATGAGGAGAAGAGCCTGTGAATGTGGTCAAATCRAACATTTACCCAGAATTTGAATAATAATAGCAAAGATCCTTCTGGCACTCATGTGGCCTTTACTCCATCTAAATAAGCTGAATTCCATCTAAAACCAAGCTTGCCTTTTAGAAGCCATGCAGGGAATCTGGATTAAATTGTTCCTGTGTCCTGACGGAGCTTTCCATGACAGTCGCTCATTCCAAAGGCCTCACCTGTAAACTCCTCCCTCGGTGCTTTTCCCATCCACACCAGTCAGTGCTTGCTCTCAAACATGTCACACCTCACTCTATAATCTACAGACAAAGTAATCAATATTTTCTCACTAACAGAAAATATATYCCAACCTCTGGTGTGGCCAGATTTCTCTCCCTGCTTTCTGTTAGACCCACACACAGCTGATGTACTCTGTCAACCGTCTCTGTTAGCATCTCAAAATAATAAATGAATTTGTTTGACCTATAAAGAGGTAATTTTCRCGTTTTATAATCATTTTAAAACTTGACACAGATAATGCAGAGTTATTTGTCCAACTCTGAAAGGAACCTTCAAAACTGGGAACACAAGCCATTTTGCTTAACTATAATAAATGTTAAATCTCAAGCACACGGTGGAAATTTATGAATTAAGGTGTGAATATATATGTACACACTTCAGGTACGTGATGAGCACATCCAAACAGCATCATCCACCTTTCCGAGCCGACAGAAAATATCTCCATAGCAACTTGCAGTTGCCAACTGTGCCAGTCATTCTCAACCATGCAAAGAAATTAATTAGCAAGCAAGAATTTATGTTCTTGAAAATTAACCCCAAAAGTCAAAAGTAGGAGTGAGAACTGCTGCATCCTGTGTCAGTGTTCTCCCAGACTGGTCTGAAAAGCTCAAGGGATTTGCTTAAAAGTAAACATATAAAGCTATAAGTGCTCAGCACACTTCAGGAAAAATTAGGAATCAGCTCCTCAGAGAAGCTTCCATGGGACCCATTCCCAAGAGTGATTTGCAACACAGGACACTGCACATGAGGAAAAATGTATTTCAAAAAGTGCAATCTACCAACACATAGAAATGTGCATTTCTTGGCAGCTTAAGGGCAATAAAGTTCTTACTCTGTCACAGATCACAAGGTCACAATTCACATGAAATCTGAGACTATAAAAGCCACTTCAGATAKCCAAGATGCTCGCCTAAAAATAATTCTTACACAATTTAAAAAAAAAATCCCCCAAACGAGTACCCTTCAAGAAATAAATTGAACAAAAATAAAGTCAAAAAATACTTCTTCTTCAGTTTGCAGTTGAACACATGAGAAAATACACAGCATATGTGATGCAGAAGAGGTCAGCAGTGCTGCAAGGCAAAATTATCTCAATTCCTGACTTATCTGTGCCCTCACAGCCCAGAAGCACTCAGAGACTGTTCCTCCWCAAGAGCCATGGCAGCAGCAGGGCAGGGGCAGGGAGGGGAGGAAACTGCTCTGGAAGGTGTGAGCAGCCCAGATTTGCTGCAGCCACGGGGAAAGACAAGATATTACACAGAGATCAGAGAGAAGGCACGAAACAAAGTGTGGTGGGAATGATACAAACACAGCAACCGCGAGAGGCCCCACCAACTTCTCCTCACAGCCATCAACATTGCAAATATTCCAGTGTTTGTCTCTCCACAGCTCTGCTGAGTGGATGCTACAGTGGAGTGTTTATTTTTTTAGTTTTTCACTTATTATTGCCTCCAGGAAAACAAATGAACAAACAAAACTCCAGGAAAAATAACCCTGGGGTTTTTTTCCACTCTACTTTCCTGCAGCAAAAATTTTGCAGATGTAACTTTTGACCAGGACTTTCATTTCTTGARAGTATCTCCCCCTTAGCACTACAAAGCGAAGATGAAAGGTGTTAATTTTTTAGCCACTGGATGAAAGCAGATGCCACATAATGGTAGAAGCTGCATCAAGTCTGGGGGAGGTCTGTTAATGCATCTGTAGATGAAACCTAAATGGACCCACAGACTAAATTCTGCCATTTACAGGAAGTCTTTTAGTCAATTTAGAAAATCTGGTTCGCGTTTTCTCAGAAATTTGACATAAATTAGAATTTTGGGAGAGTGGGAAAGCAAGCACAGTTCTCAGCTGGCACATTCCCCTCAGCTTACAGTTCTCCTTGGCCCAGGAGCATAAGGAACGAAAGACAAAAGCTGGCAATTAATTTGCACAMCTTTAAAACAAAAGTGAGGAGAAASGAGGAYTCCCTACCCCAAAAAACTTTGTGTCCCTGCCCTCCACGCTCTAGTAGAAATGAAGAGACAGCCTCAGCTGCAAACTGACACATCCCACTAGGAAAACTGTCACGGAGAGCAGGATTTAAGGACATCCCATGGCAATCACCACAGCCATGTCTGCTGCCAAGGCTCTATCAAGTCCCACTGTCTCTTGATCTCTGAAGTCCCCTCAGACCAGTCTAGGGCAGAAGTGTCCTTTAGTGCAGACTAAAGGAAACAAAATAAACTGAACAAGCGTCTGTGAACAAAACTACAAAAAGTTTTACTGGAGCACAAGTCCTCACTGCTCAGCATCAGGCCATTAAAATTCCTGGCAGCAGCACTGAGTCCTGGCTTGCCAATGGCCCACTTTCATGCAGCCTATTTTTGTTTAGGAAAAAAACCCTCAGAACATCCTGAATATTAAACCTTTCTTCAAGCTATAATGATCAGGGAGATTAGCTCTGATCAGCAGTTTTAGGCCATATGTAAATTCGGTGTCCCCAGGCAGAGCAGCAAACCATGAAATACCCTTCTTCTCTCCCTTTGGCTGGCAGGAATGAGGAGACTGCTCCACAGATCCTCATTAATATTGGCCCACACCACCTACTTAGCATTCAACAGGTTGTCATTCCTGCACCTATGAGGGACTGGCCTGCAGCTAAGGTATGCCAGATTTGCAAGAGAAAAGCCACAATAACAAGGAAACCTTTACTTCTTTCGGTTTCTCTTAATTAATGTGGGTTTTTTTATGTCTTCACTTCTTTGGCTGCTGCTGCCCAAGCAAATTTAGAAGTGTTTAAGCAGCATCACCATTACCCATCCTCACAGATGTGCTTGTGAAAAGCCTAAAATCCTCTAAGACTTTTTTTCCCTCTACTCCAGCACACAGTGTTTAAACCCCTCAAGGCACACCGAAGTAATACAAGGATGTAGCAGCACTGAGTAAATATCACAACACTTTTTATGGAACAACATATTTAATAAAGAGCCATGATGGGCATGAACAAACTCCCTGCTACCGCCCGGGCGGGAGAGCATCTCTCCCTGGGTGAGGTCTGAGGAAACAATCCCTGCCTTTATCAGAAAACTTGATTTGGTCTCATTGAGGAGGAAGACATCTCCATCCAGCAGCAAAGGGCTCTTGGAGAAATGGTCCCCAAATCGTGGTGCCTGGCAGGAGGTGGCACAGTCAGCAGCTGGGGATGTCTCTGTGCTGGGGCTGCTCTGCTCACACTGCTTTGAAGAGTGTGTTAATAATGATTAAACTGCTGGTTTAATCTACGGAGTGATAGAGGAAAACATTCGGAATTTTGATGCCCTTTCCCTACACTTTGCAGTTTGAGTAGCTGCTTGTAAAGGAGCCGACAGAGAAATTGTAAGCTGCAAAGCAGGGAGAGGGGAAAAACAAAAGGCTGGCTTGCTTGCTTGCTTCCAAAAGGATCCTTCAGTTTGGAGAAAAAAAAAATTAAAAAAAAAAAGAAAAAAGAAAATGAGTTAAAACTTTATTCAATAGCARTGAAGCCTGAAGCTGATAATTTCAGCTTCTTGGGATACAGCTGTAGCAATGAGAAAATAAGAGCCCAAAGGATGGATAAACTATATTATCTTAACTAGCGAAGGCAAGCCTTCAAAAAATGAAATTGGAAAAAAAAAAGCCATACTATTAACTTTTCTTTTTTCCTGGCTAAGAAAATACGATCRAATTTTCAATTCTTTAGCTCTTTCCCAGTAAGCCTGCAGCACACACCAAGCCTGCTGGAAGTGTAACCTCCCCAAATGAAACTGCCAAATAAGCAAGATTACAACAAGCCCAAGAGGCACGTCTATCTTTTTGTCTTATAATTATTTGGAGTACTGTAGGTTTTTTCCTAACAGAAGCGATGATAGAGTTCAGCTTAAAACCAAGAAGGCAAAACTGTTTAAATTAAAAAAACAAGAAGTTTGCAAAACAACGCTCGCGAGTGTGTCCAAACAGCAATGTGTGCAATTTCATGATCCATTACACTGCTGAAACATGCTGATGTGTCTCCACTGCTTCTGTTTGCCACGGCCCTTCCCTGCCACAGCTGGGAACTGAGCTCCCCTGGCAGGCTTTGGCCCATGAGATTTGGGGGCCACTCATCCCATCTGCACAAAAAGTTGACAGAATGAGAGCAATACTGCCCATTTTACATTGGTTAAATATATTGTAAACTTCGCTTGCTAAACCTTCATCTGTTTTGAAAAATACAAAATCTGTTTGCTCGCAGCCACACCAGAAACATTTCAGTATCTCAGGTCCCTCCATTAAGGTAATTATGTTATTTTAGTGTTATTTCTGTTTTTTGCTTTATACAAATACTCATTCAGTGTCTGGCCACTATTTACCAGAAATTCTCAGAGTGGTTTTAAGGTATGAGCTTTTTCTYTAACAAGATTTGTCTGAGTAGTCCTCCAACCTCATATTTCTGCAGATTTTGTCAGACAAAAACCACTTTTATTTGGTTGCTGCTGGCACTGAAGTTACTGCATCCAAGTGGAATGTAGATCCCAGATCCCAAGTACCCAGACAGCATTTTTCTTCCTTAAGACAACAAACTGATGTCTCTTAGTGGAAGAATCCAAAGCAAGTTCTGTTGAAACACATCAGTAGGATGCTCCCTGATGTTCCATTCATCCTGGCTTCATCCTTATAAAAAGGAGGGATAGGGATTTTTATATGGGCAGATAGTGACAGGACAAAGGACAAGAGCTTTAAACCAAAGGAGGGCAGGGTTAGATGGGATATTAGGAAGAAATTCTTCCCTGTGAGGGTGGTAAGGCCTCAGATTGCCCAAAGAAGCTGTGGCTGCCTCATCCCTGGAAGTGTGCAAGGCTAGGACAGGGCTTGGAGCARCCTGGGATAGTGGAAGGTGTTCCTGCCCATGGCAGGGGTGGACCTGGATGGGCTTCAAGGTCCCTTCCAACGCAAACTATTCCATGATGATTCTGTGATTCCAGGGCTCACTCAACCCCAGCCCACTCCTGCAAAGGTCAAAATTCCTCTGACTGTAGCAGCCTGCGGGAGTCAGAACCTRTTCTTGCACACAGAAAGAAACTCTACAGTGTTTAATAGTTTGACTTGCTATTATGTGCTACTGCATAAGTTTTATTTTAATATCACGCAACTGCTGTGATTGCATTTTTATAATTGGTGCTGTGCCCCAGAGGAGAACTTTTTGAAGAGTAAAAAATGCTACCTAGGTGCTGAATCAGAGAGTTTACTAAGAGTGCTTTGGGTAGCAGTACTTAGGTATGGAGCTTCCCAGCAAAGATGCTGCGGGTGCTGAAGAATTCCGACTGCCAGACCAATGACGTTAATTAACGGTTCGTGCAACAAAATAGAAAAGAAAATTAAGGTAGTGAATTAAAATCTGAAAGCAAAATCCCAGAATCGAGCTGAGGTGCTGATGGCCTTCAGAATTTTTGTGTATTCTTACAAATCCAGGCCTAAATTATGGCCTGATTCTGAATCAAAGCGGTGATGTAATAGGGATGATTTTTGCTATGCTAAATAGGGATGGTCGCAAATTTCATCTCCAAAGACTTGGATTTGTAGTACATGGGCTTTCAGCAGTAGCGAGCCTGCATGAATTTCGTTGACATTCCTGCATCCATTGATTTCACAATCTGCCAGTCCCAGCTGACACCAGGAACTGTCACTTAAGAGCAAACCACGAAGAGATCTTGCACTAACACCCTCTTTAACTCCAGGGTTTCAGACGCCTTCCAAACCTCTCAAATACACCACGGGAGCACGGGGTTGATGGCAAGAAATGACAGATAAAAAACTTTTAAATAACACCTCTTTAAAAATTTAAAGCTTCTTTAAAGGAAGATACTGTATTTATAACTGCTAATGGTAAAAGAGAATGACTGTTCAAGGGATTTTTTTTTAATCAAACATCATGAAATTCAGATTGTAAAAACATACTGAGACTGGCAATATTTTCAAAGCCCAAAGGAGCTGGTTGTCACTACAGATGAKACACTTCTGCTTGGAGCAACAAATAACACATCTTCATTTGAGAAAAGCAAAAAAAGGTTTGATGAACTGAATGTGCAGAGTTGGAGGGTTTTGGTTTCTTTTTTTTTTGTTTCTTTTCTTTTTTTTAGTTTGGTTTTGTTTGGGTTTTTTTTTGTCCCCACCCAATTGGGAAATCATMTCTCTTACCCCCCTCTGTGAGATCAACTAAACTCTGCCCTTTTAAAGCCTAAAGCAGCGAGGCCAAGAAATGCAGTTTCCATGTGTGCTTAATGAAATTACACCCTCGAGTAAACTGGAAGAAAATTCATAATATATTAATTGAATGGGTAATCATATGACCCCATGGACAAGACCTGCAGTGTATTGCAAATTATTTCATTAATTAAAGTAGCTTTGTCTTGAGGTGTGTCTCTCAATTTCAAAACCATGTTAAAAACAAATTTCCCTGCCAAGTTTCCTGACAATGCTTTTGAYGATTAAAATGAAACTACATTAGAAGTAGACTGTGCTCTTTCCCTTTGTAGTGAACATCACATTTTGTTTTTCTCTCAGAGATTCTACAGAGGAAACTGGTATATTTTCATGCAGTAGTGTACACCTCCTTCCTTGGAGTTGCTATTTGTGCTGCCATGACCTTTGCATGGCAAATTTGCTATTTTATGCAAAATCACATTTTTTACAATATTCATTTTTATAACATTGTCTCTTAAAACAATTATTAAATATTTCTAGTACTCTTAAGATCATATTTTATCCACACTGAATTTTAGAAGAGCACATCCTGTGTAAGCACACTGTTAGCTGGGACAGAACTGTTCAAGAAAATATGCGTTATTGTCACCAACATAATTCTTAGCACATAGTACTACCCACTTTCAAACTACAAGTGGGTTTTAAGTATAATAAGTAAGGATTGAAGAAAAATCAGTTAAAATTCTGTATCCAAGTTATTTTCTACTTTTGCTTTGGAATCAAAATTTATTTTCACTTGCACAAGACTGCAAACATGCAATGAAGTCGTGTATTTTCCATCAAAAGAATATCCAACATGTTTTACTGCCCTGTGCTTAAATCATAGCAATGACGAGCTACCTTTGTGTTCCAAAAAAATCACTGTCTTGAATATGTAGCTGTTAATATTTCCTTCAAACCATATTTAAAAGACATTTCCATGGGGAGTTTCCAACAGAAAGCATCRGAAGATGGATTGAAAGCAAGAACTGTGCACCAGTGTGAGATCTCACCTTCAACCTGTCTATCACATTCCCTAAGTGTGATTCTGGCTCAGCACCAGCTGACAGCACCTTTCCCCCCTTTCCTCCACAAGAAACCCAATAATAAGCTTTTCAACAGTACCAGAATATTCTTCAGGTACAAATGTGTCATTTCTAAAAAAATTCTCTTTCAAGCATCTTAGTGGTGCTCACCAGGAGGCCTTGATTGCTAAAAATAAATGTAATTTCCCATCTATTTTTGGTGGACAGCCATGGAAAACTGCTACACAGAAACAGTGCAACAGTGCATGGAAATGAATAGTGGTGTGCAAAGGTGATATTTTCTGTGTTTAAAGAGATGTGATCTGAATGAAGAAGTCAAAGGGTTCCATTTTCTAGAAGTTGTGCTCAATATATGAAAGCCAAGGGAACTATTTTGAATATTTCTATAAAATACCATAAACTTCTCATACTGCAAAGATTGATTACTGTTGGGTCATTCTCACTTGGGTTTCCTTTCCTATTGCAATTGCTTTCACTCTTCCAAGTGTAACGTGCAACTATTTTTTGACTTCATGGGATTACAGACTTTAAACCTTGAGCACTACATTTAATGGTGGGAAAAGAAAAACTGTGAGTGCATGAAATAAAGGGAGAAATGAGAGAAAGAGAGTAAAGAAAAATGTAAACCCACAGTTTAAAAATAATGTCTCTTTTCTCCTATTTTTTTGGTTCTGTTTTTAAAGACACTATCTGATATTACCTTTTAAATAAAACTGGGGAAAATTAATCAGGTTAATCTGCRAGGGAATAAATAATCCTGCCATCCTGCAATGGTGAGTTCTCCGTTCCATCTCTTCCACAATAAAAGTAGGACCAATCTGTCTATGGACTGATGCTGGCAATGCACCCTGAGCCAAACCCTGCCTGCTCTGACAATCCACAGGCTCTTTTCCTTTGGCCCTTGGAGCAGTGGCCACCGCAGGGCCCTGCTGTCCGAGGGAACAACGATGTCCCACGGGGACAACCCCTGGAAACACCACCCCGGGATTTACACCCGGCGAGGCGGGYGGGATGGGCTTCACCTGCTGCATCGCTGCCCTCAGCCTCCAAACCACAGCACAAATTTATGGCGCACGAGTGCRAGTTGTGGGGATTTACGGCCCTTTTCATGGCCTCTGAAGGGTCTGGATGAAATACAGAGCTGGGGATGCCGCCAGCACTGGCTCAGAGCACAGCTCGCTGCAGGGCCCGTGGGGCTGCTGGCCTGCACAGGGGTGATGGGAAGGCAATATCCACAGAGGGTGATTTAGAAGTGTATAAACACAAACTGAGGGTTTATACCACTAATAAAGCYTTGCCCGGAGGGCTGCAGCAGCCTCCTCCCCTGCAGTCTGCCACGTGCTTTTCACATAACACTCTCCTGGGACTGCAGGATCTTTCCTTTAATTGATTGCATGGATGAGTTTATCTCATGTGTCCAAAGTGCCTGGAGCTCTAAAGCTCATCCTTCTCTCTTCTGAGAGTACAGGAGATGCACAAAGCAGGTGCATGAGCCCAGGTGCAAAAGCCACTGGTAGGTATATGAGTGCATAAATTTCCCTCTGCAAACAATTACATCCTGAATTACACAAATTCATTTGAGACCTTGTTTTGCAGTACCCAGCAAGGACTCCAGCATTTTTTAAAAAATTCATCTGTTCTTTAATTAAGAAATGTGCTTATTTTTATTTAATGAACCTGGGCTATAATGCAAGAAGAGCCAAAAGCTGTAACCATCACTGCTTGCACTGCTCTGTGCGTGGAAGTCTGAGCACTTCACTACACAAATTGTCCAAGGCACAGAGACCATAATGCTTTTACAGCCTTTAACATCAGGCATTAACACTGATCTGGCCGTAATTCTGAATTTTGGCATTTTATGTGTGTAACTACAGAAAAGCAGAGGAAAGCCCATTTTAGCAGTAGGGACAGTGAGCACACAGATCAGTTGTGCTGTTACAAGTCAAAGGGGATTTTCTGTTTGGGACTSAAGAGGGTGACTCGTTTTCAGTCCTCACRAGCAGGTCAGGAATTCTACCTGTGCACCTAAGCTGATCTGGAGCCGTTCCTGAGTTTAACCTACTTCTGTTGGAATTCAGGACTAAYTGAACCCTGGAGTGGGCTGGAGCCTCCTGCTCCCAGACACTCCCATCACAGGCTCAGGTTGAGTGAGCTGCTAATTGCCACTCACGAGATTATTTTAATTTCCTCAAAATGCACTGGTTTAACCCCACTTGCATACCTGGAAATCTGTTAATTACTGGATAATATTTTAATGGATTATTCCTCTCACCTTCCAACAAACACAGGCAGCTTGGACTGGCTGTACATCTTTGTCTGCCATAAAACAACACATTATTAGTAAATACATATCTTTTCTTTCCATCATGTGCATACACAGTAACTAAAACATACCAGGATCCCTACTAAAGGATCAGGTAATTTTTGTGTCTATATATGCTCATCTCTCTGCAATATATGCACATCATATATATATATATAAAAATATACTCCTATACATACACCCAATAATTATATTCATATACAGCTGTATTTTATTCCACACAGATCCGAGAAAAAAATTCCTACTGGGATATACAAAGCAGCTGTGCATAATTAGCCTGGCTTCTGCTTGGCTCCTGCTTGGCAATTTAAATATTGACATTACAGATGTTTCCACCTAGTTCGCATCCGTTCCATTTACAGGCCAGATTACCAAGGATTTCGAGGCAGTGAGTGTCTTTTTGCYGAAATGCAGATGATTAATCCCAAGGAAAGATTGCTGAGAGTTTGCCATCAGCAAGTTTTACAGTTTGCCCAGAACTGCACACATCTGGAAGCAAAGAAACTTAAAAATTGCTCTGCTGAGTTATAGCCAAAGCTGAGTATCCCATCTCCAGGAGGGAAGGACTGGGGAAAAGGTGTGTGAAATAAGCTTGTTTTTCCAAATATAAGAGTTTGTTGTATTCTTTTTCTTCCTTTGGCTTAGAGACTTCCTTACCCACAGTTTCATTCCAATTTATTCTTTTGTTTTCCATAAGAGCTCATAGCAATGAGTTCCATAATTAAATGTGTAACATTTGATATTTCAAATCTCCTCTAAAATCAAAGTAATACTGCAAGTGGTGCTGCTCTGAGTCAAAACACTTCAGGTTCAAACA
The DNA here is from genome assembly GCA_018881555.1 of Amblyornis subalaris. NCBI lineage: Eukaryota > Metazoa > Chordata > Aves > Passeriformes > Ptilonorhynchidae > Amblyornis > Amblyornis subalaris. The sequence goes on along the minus strand of JACAXG010000036.1, from coordinate 3,204,860 downwards.
TTTAATTTTGAGGTGAATTTACCGAGATATTTCTGCTTCACAGGTCAGATCTACTGATACTTCCAAGTTTTCTACTGCTGATTTTTTTAAAAAAATATGAATATTTCAATATGAAATAATGAGCTCAGTCATTACATACCTTTAGCAACCAACAAGCAGAAACTGAGAATGAACTGACAGGTCTTGAAAAACTGCAAAAACATCACCCCTGAGAGAGGTTGCAATGAACATTTAAATTCTCAACAATTCTTTTAGCCAGWGCTCAGCTTTGCACACAGGATTTGAAGCTAAACCATAACTTTGCGAGTCGTTTCTTATTTGTTCGTTTTTAAACAAAAMGAACAACAACAACAAAAACCAAAATAGGATGGAATTGTCCTTTGATTAGCTTGAGATAAAAAAAAAGGAAGAACCTCAGGGCTGGCAAGCCATGCCCACCCACTTGGGAGCAACCCAGGGTCTAGCAACAGGCTATTAAGGATTTAATTTATAATGTAGTGAGACTCTTACAATTAAAATTCACAACCAAGTGCAATATTTTACTTTTTAGCATTAAAATGCATCAATATTTTTGTATCATACAAAGCATTTCTACAAAGCCTGTTGAAAACTTCTGTCCTATGAGAATTAAATCTTTGATTCTTATTTTACTTGGTAAATTCAGTGCTAAAGTTTTTTGGTAGCTTTTTTTTTTTGGTTGGTTGGTTTTTTACCCAAAGAGCCAATCATAACTCTCTTATTGCAAGCAATGTCAAAAAGGCATTCATAACTTTTTCATTGTCCTTATACATTCCAAGCAGAAATCCRTTTCTGCACCATCTTGAACTCATTTTGTTCCTGTGTTTTAAGCCCATCGTTAACGTCAGCAGCTCCTCAAGTGCATCTTTATTTAAATGTGCRCATTGAGACCCATCAAAATGCACCTCTTTTCTTCAATTACATTTTTCTGCCGTTCTCATTCAAACATTCCATATTTCATTCTCARTATGGTCGTGAACTCCATTTACACTCAAACTGTTTCCAAGTGTTTGCCCCAGACTTTCTTAGGAAGGAGTTTTGCTTGCTGAAAGTTTTACCCGAGGGTTGCATTGTGGATTTCCYGTGTAAAACTCTCAAAAGCTGTGGAAATCTCCCCATCCAATTTGGGTGTAAAATTCAGCACAGTGAGAACCATCAGCTCATGCATGGAACCCGCATCCTGCCTCAGACCTAAACCCTCCACTGAGTGCTGGTGCTGTTTACACCATTTTTGGTTTCCACGTTATTTAGGATTTGACGTGCTGAACTACCCCTCCAATTTAATCTTCCACAAAGTCTATTCTTATTTTTGAAACATGTGCAAAGAACCCAACTCAATAAACCATCAACAAATGTATGTAYGTGCAGGACACAGCAACTTCTGTGACAAAAAGACTCAAGTATCATCTTAACCCTGGTGCAGGCAGAATCAGAAGCCACTGGGAAATTTCAGATTCTAATTTTACCCTGATAAAAAGAAACTATATCCTTTACTCTTCTCTTCTAATGGTTCTTTGTGAATGTTTTTTAATTTTTACTTTTAATCTTTCTGCAAAAAGACAACTTGTATAAACGCCCTTTGATTTCCCTCAGTCCCATGGGATTTATAGGTCAAAAGAAGGCTTTGACTTGGAAACTTCACCGAATTCAATGCAATTTGAGTCATTTCACAGCTTTGGTGACCTTCTTCTGCCATAGACCAGCAAGGATTACAAGGAACAAATAAACAGAGTCTGGAAAACACTACCATAATATTTGAAATGTATCAAAGCTGGCAGCAGGTGTGTAAAAGACAATGATGCCATATTTATTTTTGCCACCATGCTGGGCCAGCCTGCCCATGGTTTGCCTTTCCTGGACTCTTGATTCCATCAATCTCATTTATGTTAATTTGTGTACTAAACTTATTAGGTTATATATTAAAAAACCCAAACAAAATAAAACCATCCTGGTAGTTTGTTCTAGATAAAAAGGCACCATCTTCAGCACCAGTTTTCATCTACCTGAACCGCTGCACTATTTTCCAGTGCAGAACTACCAATAGTACTCACTCCTTCAGACCCTTCCTCATGCTTTATCCATCTCTACAAATCACTATTTTATGATACTGAAGAACCCTCTAGGCTGTTCTTCTTAATTCCTTCTGTTTCCTCCCTAAATGTCTCCGAGTGTCCCTTTATTTGCAGCAATTATTTATAGACATCTGTCAGTCCAGGCTCCTTGGCTGGAATGCGATGTACCCAGGCTATTGTGCAGCACGGAAAACAAGTTCCTTTTTTTTGTAAATGCAATTCTCCAGCAATTTTCCTAAACCGCTGCAGTTAAGATTTTACCCCACYGGGTTTGCAGCATATTGTTGTAAGTCACATAATGTCAAATGTGGTTAAAATAATTTCTGTTAAGTGCCTCCAGCAAGTGAAATGAGGTGGCTGCCAAGTTCATTTAACCCTCCCTCACTTTCAGACCTTTAAAGAGTGAGACATCCAAATGTTCCTGCCTGCCTAYGGAACCCATGAGATTGGAGTCACTCATTAATGTGCCGAGGTGAGGCTGCTGCACGATCCTACACCCTTGAGTTGGCAGCTGGATGGATCAGAGATCCAGAGGAAATAAACTGGGTCATAACTCACAAAACAAAAACATGAGAAATCAGCAGTACAGTGAACACAAAACCCATTACAGTCGCTCGAAAAATTGCCATCAGTGTCACTGAATCAGGCTCAGCCATTATTTTCCTGGTACATATGTGCTGACTGCAGCCTCATGCAGAAATGAGAGATGTTATAAATAAAGAACAAAAAAAACCCAAACTATTTCTATTATTTATTTATTTGTTTAAAATAAATAGCCTCCAAGTTTGCAGTTCCTCCAGGAAAAGACCTAACAGAAACCTCAGCACGTCTGTGGTCACTTTAAACACACATTTCAGTGTACTTTTGTTAGGATTTGACTCTGGGCTATTTTCAGAACTCTGACAATTTTCCCTTGAAAAGAGCTAATTTACTGTAACTAACTATATTATTAAATTTCCTTAGGAACGATATATCAAGAAAGAAATATGTAGCTAAATCACCCAGCATTCACATATTTTTCTCATTAATTATAAGATCTGGCAAGCCCTAGCTGGAAATTCAGCTGAATACTTATTGCAGTGCAGTTTATATTCTCAGTAATTACAGCCAGGTATTCGCCTCTCCAGAAATGTGATGGCACATAAATTGTAGGTGTCCAAAGCAGCAGTGGTGTTTGCTGCGAGTTCAAAACCCACACACAAAAAAAATGGGAATGGCCTAAGTAACACAGAAAATCTACTTCAACACCATCAAAACCCACCCTCGCTGGGAATGTGCACAAAAGACCCTTTAATTATTCATGGATAGATCAAATAAATACAAAAATTACACMGTTTCCATGTTTTCTTCAGTTTTCTTGGACTTATATCTAATTCTTGTAAGGCACAACATTTCGCTGTAATTTCTGTGTTGTTCTCTAATTAAGGAATTAACCAAATCATTAAGGAAAAAAAGTTACTTTGTAAAACAATAAAAAGCTGGAAAATGTCTTACAGCAACACCAAGGAAGTCTAATATAAATTCACCTGATTTTTAAAATTAAGATTTATATATTTAATTTTTTGATGCTTTCTCTCTCCAAGATGTATTTATCAGTAATTTTCTGATATTTCTGAGGAATAGACCACATCTAAGTTTAATTTTAGAGTCAATAAATAAGTGSAAAGTCACTAGAGAATTTCACTGGGTTTGTGACTGATAAAATTATGGCCTAACAGGAAAACACACGGGAATCCTGTAGTGAGTAATTTAAAATAAGATAATAACATCATCTGAATTCCTTAAAAAGGTCCCCAAATCCTTCAGATAAATTTCACAATCCAGTATATTTACATCTTTTTCTACATAATTATGCCTCTCTCACTGAATTATTGGAATCCRTGGACATTTACATTTTGATCCAGGGAACATCAAGACAAGTCCAAGATACCTATTTGAGCACTTTTTATTTTTAGCAGAATTTCGGTGGATGGGTTTGATTCAGAGCTTGAACGAAGATGAAGGTGGCTGTGGCAGGAAATAAGGTTGTGCATCCAATGCAAAGCCTTCATTTTTCAGCTTCAAAAAATGAAATACAAGCCAATTGTAATCCAAAGGGAGGGAATCAGGAGTCTCACACGCAAACACATCAAGATTTCTATCAAGCTGTGCAGTGCAACCATTGATTGGGAGCAGCACAACAGTTGGTGGGTCCCTCCAACTCGGAATATTCCATGATTCCCTGATAATCTCTGTGATAAAACAGCACAGCCTGATGAATAATTTGGAGATATGTGCCATAAGATGAGAAGAGCTATGGAAAACAGATGTAAACAAGAGGAAATCTTGGCTGAGTGGCTGCCATGTGCACAGGGAGCTGTGACTGATTCCAGCCAGCCCTGGTTCTACGGGTTCAACCACGCACAAAATAATTCTGCAAGCACTGGTGCTCCTGACACCAGGAAAATGAGRTTATGAAGTTTAATGTGATGAATACCTGGAGGGAAGGGAGAGAGGGAAAGGAAAGGGAAGTCGAGGAAAAATTATTCAAACTTTGGCTAGCGGGAAAGACCATCAAAATGCTAAATGATACATGGATCAGTAGAAAAGGGCAATAGGAGAAAATGGATGAAACAATTACAGAAGAATTCACTGGAAGTTGGACTGAGCAACACCTCTACTGAATCAGAAGTATAAACTTCAATATAAGGAGTGGGGAAAAAAAGGAAAAGCCAGGATGGTTTATGGATAAAAAAATTAGAGAATTGCCAGTTAAAAAATGTACTAGAGACCTACACCAGAAAGTGTTCCATTTGTGGCCATAGTCTCAAATCTGAAACATATTTCTTGTTTGATTGAAAAGATCATCCATATGTTCATTACATGCCTGTCACAACTGAGGTAAAWCAACATTTACCTTGAAATTTTAATCTGATGAAGGAGCAGCTCATAATGTATTTCATACCTACAGGTTTTCAAACATGGGGAAATCTACGTGAAAAGGCAAAATTCRGCAGAAATGTTGCATGATTTCCAGAAAATGCATAAATAATAAAATAAGGGAAGAGTTTAGCTTGGATGGTTGTACCCAAATTGAAATTTGGAACAATATCTTATTCTTACAGAATTTCATCATCGGACAAAGTCAGCAGGAAATTTAATCAGAACATTTTCCTTACTAATTTTAATTCTCAACGTGTTTTTGTTTGGTTGCAACTGTTGTATCTGCATTTACTACACCTATTTACTAACATTGTTCAGTATTTCAATCTGCCCTACAATATKAGTTTACTCATAGCAGGCTTTCCATCTATTTATATTATTTATTAGACTCATGCTATATAAACAAATAAAAATGACCCTTCCAGAAGCTAAACTTACAAAAAAAAAAAAAAGRTGAAATTCCCACTCTGCACAGAAATTGTAGATGTTATTTGCTTTGAATCTTAATCATATCCTAGGGGTTGTCTTCATTGATTCCAGAGATGAATAAAATATGTGGACCTAAATCAAAGCTCTTATTTCCAACCAATTTATCTTCTTTTTTTCTTTTTTTTCTATTTTTTTTACTGCAGAGATTTGTTTTTCAAAAATCGTCGCCTGCTCTCCTGAATGTGTGCTGCTCCCACCTCTTTTCRTGGGGGAATAACTCGACGAGCCAGAAAATCAGCAAGAAAAGTTGTACAATATGACAATAATGCATTTATCAAAACAAAAATTGTCCAGGCATTATTTATAGAGCTACAACTGGTGTGGGCTTACCTGTGGCAGATCCCTCCATGACATGGCCAACGTAGGGCCCTTCCTTGAACATGGGCCTGTTGTCATTTTGGTCGATGACTGAGATGTCCAGGCGGACTGGGCCGTCGATGGTTTTCCCATTCATATCCACGACCTCAACTTCCAGCTGGATGAACAGAAACAGGAGTGAAGCCATCAGTTCACTGTCACAGCGAGCAAAGAGTAAGAAAAACCAGCTCTGATGGGTGTTGCTGTAGCCAGACCCTGCCAAAGACACCACTTGCAGCTTATTCTTTCGGACCAGGCTCAGAGCAGATTTCTACTCTAAGCAAAGGAGAAAGACAAGATGTACATTCAAATTAAGATACCCCTCGGCAGCTTGAAAATGCCATGGTGCCCAAAGAATGAAAAGATTGGAGCTTAAAAAAAAAAAAAACAACAAACCAAACTTTCAAATTTGATATTAGCTTTGGGAAGATTTGGTTAGAATTTGGTTTTTTTACTTTTTTCAAGCAGCTTTCAAGTGGACACATATAGAAATATTGTAGTATAATTGAGCATCTCCTAATGCTCACTTAAAAGTCTTTTTAAAAATAAATGGAAAACAAAACAAACACATAAAAAAAGCAGGAATTCTTTGGACATATCATATATATTTTCCCAATGATGATGGCATGGAGCCTTTGTTAGGTCATTGTCACAGTTCTCCAGGTTTTCTAATGAGGTATGGAAGGATAGGAGAACATCTGCAGTCTCAAACAGGCAGGTATAACACAAGCACACACTCACATCCCCTGTTGAGCACCAAGCTGACATATGCAGCTGAAGATTTTTCGTACTTCCTGCACTTCCAGAAACTGCAGAGAAAGATCCTGTTGTACAACTCAGCCCTCCAAACCACGTGCAGTGCAAAGTCACAAAGACACACCAGGGCAAACCACGCCAAAACTTCTTAAACAACAGAGAAATCAATTTAGATTGCAACTGTGTGGTGTACCCGCAGCTCTCTCCCCTCAAGAGAAATCAATAGAATGCAGCAATAAACATGTCTGAGACACCACTATCCTTCTCACCTGCCCTCCCCATCCCCAGCCTCGACTCTTTAATGGAGTTAAGCCAGCCAGAAAATGAACCCGAGCTCAGACCTTAATATCGCTCTCTCCCAGTCTTTCCCTGAGAAAGTGGTGCCAGCAGGAGCTGGAAATCTCAGAGCATTTTGTTTATACTGTTAATTTGTTCTGCATTGCCATGTCTTATACCTGTAAGTTATTTATAACTTAGTGATAAATCCTACTGGGAAAGAATTAGGTCAGAATCCTAATTCCTTATTAAAATGGATGGCTCATTATCACCTCTCACTCTATTTTGTTATGTTTATAAAAACTTTCCACTTTTTGAATTCAATGTGTTGGGTGTGAGTAGGAGTATTTGTTATGAGTAAAGTACCTACTTACACACACTGTTTGTAAATAGTGTCACAGTCCATTTTAACATCTACTCACYGCTTATCCCCACATGTCTAGGAATTGTTCTTGCAAGCCTTCCCTAAGCCTTATTTTTTTATTCTATGTATGGCTTAACAGCTGAAAGGAAAGCAAATATTCTCATTTGAATGATTGTTGTAGCATTGGCACAGCTGAAGCTTTCTGGGGACACCTCCCCTTCGACTTTCAGGCTTGGTCAACTCAGTACTCCAAAGTCAATGCAGGAATCTCTGGTGGCAGGTCATGGGATGGGGACTAGGAAGGAAAAAGCAGCCTTATCCCTGAACCAAATCAAAGTCAGACACAGTTTTAGCTACAGTTGGAAACTGCTGACAAAACAAATAATAGAATAGTTTTGYTTGGAAGGCATTTTTAAAGATCATCTATTCCAAGCCCCCGCCATGGGCAGGGACACGTTCCACTAGACCAGATTACTCCAAGTCTCCTCCAACCTGGCTTTGGACACATCCAGGRATGGGGCATCCACCACAASTCTGSGCAACCCATGACAGTGTTTTACTGRTGCAGAGAAAGGCATCATTACCATCCTTATTGTAATTTTCTTTTCCTTATATCTAGTCTAAATCTACYCTCTCTTAGTTTAAAACCATTACTCTTTGTCCTGTCAAACAAGCCCTACTAAAATTTTGTCCACAGCCTTCCTCTAATCCCACTTTAGGCACCGGAAGGACCTCTAAGTTCTTCCTGGAGCCTTCTGTTCTCCAGGCTGAACACCCCAGCTCTCTCAGCTGGTCCTTACAGGAGAGGTGCTCCAGCCCTCTGATCATTTTTGTGGCCTCCTCTGGCCCAACATGTCCRTGTCTTTCCTGTGCTGAGGAATCCAGAGCTGGACACTTTCTCATAGTAGAAACAGACTCATCAAAACTCTGTTAATTGCTTTGGGAAGTGAAAGAATAGCAATATTTCTCTGTGAAATTCCAGCAAATTAATTTTCAAATTCAAGATAATTTGCTCTTAATCTGTCTCTCAGTATCAAGTGACTGTACTGTTCATCGGAAAGAACAAAGGCTTTGCTAAATTTAAAAAACCACTTCAGCAGCTTTATCAGAATTGTAAGTCATTTAAAACAAAGGCTGATCTAACACTAGTTTTTTGGGTTATTTTTCTCTCAGACTTGCACAGATTAAGGAAAAGAATAGGAGATTCTTATTAATGACTGAAACAGATTTACTTTATCTTTGCTGAGTCCACTGCATCTGAGAGGAACTGGCCAAAAAATTGGGCATGACAGGTCTGTAGGAACAGTGACATGATCTCTGCTTCATTTTACTAAGAYGACAGAGGAGTTTATTTTATTAATTTTTGAATAATAATTTTCAAACCTGTCCCAAGCACTATGAGTTAACTCACCATAGGTTATGGTCAATGGGTTAAAGCCATTCTTTTACAATGTTTTCAAAATAAATGCCTGCAGCACTGAATATATCACACRTGCTATATAATATTATATATAATATAGCACATATCTTTATATGACTAGTTTGTGAAAGAAGCTGTCTTATATCTTATCTTCCTCTCCTATGAAAAAACAAAAAAAMCCCCCAAATTTWAAAAAAAAAATCCATAAAATCTGCTCACAAAATAACAACAGAAGTATATTGTTATTTACAAAAACCCAACAAATGCAAGCGAGAAAAGCATTCAAGTAAAAGACAATATTGGCATTTTGAAAAGGCTGTAAAGAAAACCAGGTGGAAAATCAGGTTGTGCCTAACTAACAGAAGAGTGAGATTTCAGTCTTCCAATGCAGAAGGCAAGAAAGGCTATTTGGTTTTAACGTAAAACTTGACTGATGTGTGAAAGATACTGAATCAATTCTTTTCATAGCAAGAAATTGAAATGGCACATTCAGAAAGCGTCTGAGATCCCACCTGACTCTAACACTGTGGCTTTAAGGACAAGTGCTAAGCATAAAGACAGATTTGGACAAACTGAAARAAGCAAACTACAGATTTCTCTAGCTATTTATTTTGTGAAAAACTGATATTTTCAAAGTTCCAACTTATAAGTTCCGGAATTATTTTCATAGGGGGCTGAAAGGAGATGGTCCCTTCCAACCCAAACCATTCTATGATACTGATGAAGTTCTGTTCATCATAATCCAACCAGTGATTTTCAGCAACTCTTGAKGCTAAATTCCAATTTCATTTTTGACTCAAGTGTACATGCAAACTACAAAGGGTAATCCAGGCTTTASGAAAACTTTTACACCTCCCAACAGAAAACTCCACAATCAGATACAAAGCAGGCTTTGGCTTTTTCTGCTGGTGTAGTTTAGAAACACTGATCAAATTAGGCACAGCAATGGAACAAGAAAAAGCAATATAAACCCCTAAACTGCAGGCAGGAATAGATTTCATCTTGTCTATCCAGCAAACTCCTACTGAACCCTCTCCCTCCTCAAAATTATTTCTACACTTCCCATCCAATTTCCCTCAGCACATCCAAAGTGAGGATCTTCCATCAACCCAAATATAATGATATCATCGCAAGTTAAGCTTATTCAAAGTTGCCCATTTTAAGCTTTATTTTCTATAGTCTTGAATCCTTTCTACTCTGCWGTCTGCAATAACATTTACATGAAAAGATAACCAGTCTCATTCTTACCATTACTTCAAGTAATTTCCAAGGTTTCTCTTCACAGAAGGGTTGTTTTCGTTCATTTATTRCTTTTGGTGAAACGATTCTGGAGAGCCACCTTCCTTCTCTGCATATAAATGTCTATTTTCACTTTGCAGCCAGCCAGCCAATGGCCCACAGAAAATTACATCATAAATTTGGAGATTTTCATAAGTAAATCTGGAATATCTTTTAGTGCTTAATTATCTTCAAAGCCTAAGACAGGCTATTTAGTCATTACCTGCCATCTGATTTTAATTTCCAGTTTGTTGCCAAYAGGAATGTTTCTCACTGAATTCTTCCATTTGCTTCCACAGATGGTTTTCCTGCTTGCTCCTCATCCCCAGCTTCACAGGAGCACTGAACCATCCCAGTTATTCTCAGCTGTCTCTAGGTACACACCAGTGCTGCCTTTATTTATTCCTAGCTTGACTAGAATAATTATTGAAAATACTTGTTAGGTTTATTTATCATCAATTTTTAAGTGTGGATTGACAGTAAGGAAAGTTAATGGACTTACAGATCTTTCATACAGGCAATTTCCCAGTAAGAAAGGAAAATTTGGCCACCCCTGGGCCATAAAAAGTAGTAAAGAAATTCTCTTTACAGCGAAAGGTTGTAGTAACAATTTTATGCAATTACCTAACTCAACTCAGAGAAGACAATAATTCAGACAAACAGCAACTAWTTACAATTAAATTTTCCTGATTTAAGAATATGAATAAAACATGAGCTAGTTTTTATRTTGCTCAAGAAGAGATGGAGGGAGAGGATGCAAAACAAAAATAAGCAGTTTCTAAGAGGGAAGCTCAATTTTATCTCAAAATATTTGATATCAGCTATTGACCACCTCAGCACAATTTCACAGATGATGGCAAAGAGCAGCACCATTACCTGCAAGTGGAGAATTTAACCTGGCATTCAGAGCCAGAGCCAAGGAGGAAAAGGATCCATTAACCATTCTAAATACTCCTATGAGTGTCTTCCAGAGGCTTCATCTTGCTAACGTGTCCATCTCAAGAATTAGATTCTGATTACTTTCAAATATTCCATTTATTGCTCTGACTGTTTTCTTATCCAGCAATAGTCAGCTAACCTTTTATTCCTGTGCCCTTTGCAACACGTTCACAAGTGAGATATCAGCACTTCCAGTGGGAAAGGATGGTTGCAGTGTGAAAACAAAGACATTGAACTGATCTCCTGTCAGTTCATGTTCAGTACATGGATTTTGAAAGCCTAAAGCACCACCTCAGTGATTACAGGATCATATTCTTCTGTACAGTTCTTACTCATGAACAGTAGAGGTGAAGAAGCAGCAGCTTTGCTTGTATTTTAAGAAGGTGCTTGTCTTTATTAGACAAGTTTTATCCCTAACATGTTCTGTTGGATGAGCACTTCTGGAAGAAAATGTAGAGCATTAGGGAATTTCCTGAATGCAGACTTTCTTTTACCCTAAGCTGCAAAATATTTTACAAAAATATGGGGAAGATATGCAATGACACATCAAACTAAAACTGGTCTGCACCTCTGGATCAGGTGAAACACTGAAGAACTTCAGCAAGGACCTCGCTAAAATAAAAGTCTGCACYGGCCTGTCTTCCAATCCTAGAATTACACTGCAGTTATTGCATAGCTTCTATTTTCTTAGCACAACTATCTCTTAACTGTGTGTATTAATTAAACAAAATTTTGAAAAAGCCCAAGACTTCTATCTCTCCAAAGTGACAAGGGATGAATTCTTCAGTAAGAGTCACTTCATCTTCTTTGATCATTTCAGATGCAAGGGTTTGTAGACACATTAATAGAGAGTTTATGAAAAGAAAGAGGAATTTAATGTTACAAACAGTCAAATATGTTCTTTTATCTCTGCTTTTTAAGGCAGTGGTCTTAATATTTTAATAATTATTCACATCAGTAGACTGAAAGGTCAGGGTTTACATCATTATATTTTAGCTAGTGAAGTGTAACATAGCAAGCTCTGACAAGTTTATACACTTTTGACTGATAAGAACCTTTCCCTTTGCAAAGCTAAAGTTGCATCTGAACCTGTCAACAAAGGGGTTTATCTGTGTGTCACCATAAGTCAGCTCAAGTTACTTCAAATGTTTTTTCTTTAAGCAAAACCTGCCCAAGTCAAGAAATCCTAGAACCTTAATTAAATACTCATTTTCTGCACATTGTCCACATGAGTTTTTTGTGCAGCAAATCTTTCCATTGTTCATCCTTCCCTTGAAGGGCGAAGCACAAGAACATTGCCTTGGCCAGTTTTTAATCAACTCCAAAAGCTCATTGTACCTGCAGCTCCTGTTGCCTTGAGATAACATCACAAACTCTTTCAGATGGAAAACCTGGCACTGGCAACCCAGGAAAGCCACAATATTCCTAGAAAATGCCATCAGTGAAATACGCTCATTGCTGCAAAATGAAGCTAAAATACTACACACTTCATATTTTTTGGTTTTAATATATTAAACTGCTCCATAGCTCTAAACTAAGCAATTATGAATTCACTATCTAATTGAATGTATATACTGTAACACCATTAGTGTCACAGGAAATGCATTTTCTTCCACAGCTGTGTCTCTGAATCACAATATTGCTAAAAAAGATGCTGCTTTCTTGTACAGGTTAAAGCCTGAAAATTTTTCCCTGCTCTGTATATAAAATGGGCCCTTCTCCCTGAAAAAAATCACAGAGGAGGAACATAAAACCCCCAAAATTATAGAGAATTATGACATAAATTTATACCGAATCTTACACCAAAATGAACTCTGCCTCTCYTTCAAGACAACACCAAACCCAATTCCAAAAATTATTTTGATGTTTTCCTCTCATTAAGATATAAAATAAAGAATTTGGGATGTTATAGCAGCTTTTTGAATGTCRACTGAAAAAATAAAACAAATGGGTAACTTCATATCATATATTTTACCACCTGCTCCAGRGTCCTGCCATCCTGACAGAGCTTCCCCACGGGCTCTGGGTGYGTTTGCAAAGCTGCTGCACCTTCAAAAATGCACAAAATGCCCATTTTGGAGGTGGACACGAGGAGGTGTGAGGTGCTCAAACTGACCGTGGCCATCCTGATTAACCACGAGAGGACTGATGGAACCAACAGCCACAGAGAGTTGCAGAAGAGAATCAGTCACACAAATGAGACAGGCAAAGGATGGGAGGCAGAGATGAAATGACTTCAGCAAAGCCACAGACCAGACAAAATTTAAATCGAGCTTGAATCTAGGTTTTTGATCTCTGCACACAAGACTGATAGCTATATTCTATCTCTTGCTGAGCAAGTGATGTAAAATTAGATTTACAAAGGTTATTAAGCCACCAACATGGGCACAGTAGGATTTTTCAAAGTGCCTTATGAGACTGGATAACATATCCTATTAAAGTCAAAACACCTTTGAAAGAACTTAGAAAACCCAGTTGTCCTCTCAATGTATCATTTTCCCCCCCATTACACATTTTCTACATCTGTAAAGACACAGAAACACAACTGAAAATAATTTTATGCGTCCTCACAACAGAAAGCCTCAAAGAGTCTCTCATATGGCTACAAAAATCGAATCAAAATAACTTCTGAGGCACCCATCCTGTTAAGTTTTATCTGGGAGTTGAAATGAGAATGCCCACTCCAGAAATAACCTCAGTGAGCAAACGAGGAGAACATCCCTCGAATCTGAGGAGCAATGCAGCTCTTCAAGGAGCCACGTGTACTTCACACACGCCAGAAGTATTAAGCATGATCTCATAAATACTCATTAAAATCTTCCCATATCACAAGAGAACACATGTTGATCCCCTCCAAAGGGGAGCGGGGGTGGGGGAGAGAGGGAAGATATCAGGACTCACCAAAGCAATCAAGTCTAATCACCACAAAAATATTAAAGAAATCAAAAAAGAGACAAAGTAGCACTGAAATAAAGGATTAAGATGTAAGCTGAGCCAGAATTTTCAGACTCTATGCCGCACCACRAAAACAACAAAGACACAAAAGAAAAACTGAAAAATAGCTTTGCACTTTTAATAGCTCCTGGCATTATTCAACAATGCTCACCATTCTTACTGCTCCAAAATAACTCCAAACGTGGAGGAAGTGGCAAGAGTTTAACATATTTCGTCTCGTGGAAGGATTCAAGAAGCAACAGGGTCAGAGAGAGCCTGTAGTTAATCACACCAAGAGCTAAAATGCAACATCTCAAACGCATCGGTGACAGGAAAACTGCCTTCTTTAGGCAGAAGAAATAAAGGTCAGTGTAAATGCCAGGTATATATCACACATACATATATTTTTCTTTGTTATTATTGCTTAAAATCTCTGTTCCTGCAAATGAGTAGGAAAAGGTCTTAGAAGTCAAGGATCACTCAAGCTGATACCAGGCTGGTACAGAGGTAACCGAAGAGGTGTCTCAATTTTTAAGCAACAAAACAAGAAATTCCAAGAGCACTCGTACAGAAGACTCTGCAGRCTGGACTGGAGGGCCTGCAGGACACTGCTGCCTTGCTGCCCAAGATTCCAGCCCTGTCAGCATTCCTGGGATGACAGCTCATCCCCTTTACACTGTCACTGTTCGAGTGGTGAGCTGCAGCCAGGACTCCTGCAAAGCCCCATCCAAGAGGGAAATAAGTGCTTGGGATCTAAGTGTCAATGAARAGAAAACTTTGGAGGCAAGTTTTTCCTGGTGGAGTTCCTGAAAAATTTGCTTATCCTATAAAGAAGGTTGCTCTGCTCTTCCAAATTTGAAATGCCATTACCATATTTTATATACTCCATTTGTCACACCCTTGTAGGATGCAATTCCATGATATTTCTAAACTTCACCTGTTTGAAAGCTGGTCTCCATAAGCCAGAAAAAGAGAACTAGATGAGATTTATTTGCCTCTGCTTACAGAATCTAGACGACCATACTGCAAATCCAAAGGGATTTGTGTTAGAAACATGCAAATTTCAGAGCTGCAAAGCTCCCATCACTGTCTCTGCTGTGAAGGGTGGGATCGTGGTACAAAGTGTTTGCCATCCCCAGCAGCACACAGAATGTGACGATAAACTGTTAACTGTCCTTTTTGTGCACCTACACAATCCCTTTCTTATTTATGTATTTATTTATATTCTGCTGCTAAATCTCCTTCTAACTCCTTCCTCAAGCTCTGGCAGCCTCTCCTATGCTCAGTGCACCCACATTACCAACCAGACCCTGCCTGTTTGACCCCAGACCTGACCTACCTGACCTGGAACACACCTCTCCTTCCCCTCCCATCCCTGCCTGGTAAACATGCGGCACTCTGCTGGCTGCTTGCTCAGCCAAGAATGACATTTTCAGTGCTGCTGATAAAAGGTGTGGGCAGCATCATCTCCACATTCYTCCCTCACTGTGTGTTTGGTTACACATGTCAGTAAAAGTGAGTTTATCGATCTGCTCAGTATCAGCAGAAGAGGTTGTAAGCTGTTACATTAAGAAGGCTGAATTTTGACACCTGAGTGGGTAAATAGATCACAGAAGCATTCAGAGGTAGCACTTGGCTTTCCCTCCCCTCCCGCATTCCATGCCCTC
This sequence comes from Amblyornis subalaris, assembly GCA_018881555.1. NCBI lineage: Eukaryota > Metazoa > Chordata > Aves > Passeriformes > Ptilonorhynchidae > Amblyornis > Amblyornis subalaris. Next base: position 3,189,368 of record JACAXG010000036.1, on the reverse strand, counting down.
AGCACTTGTGATGATGTACAAGCACTGGGGGTAAAAAAACACTGCTTATTCTGTTATTCTGAACCAAATGAGCTCTTGCTGATTTTGTCTGCAGCCAGCTTCATTGAATTTCACATTATGCCCAGCTGTTTTTTCCAGAAGGGTGTCTGTGGCAGATATTTTTATAATTCAGACAGCTGATCTTCCTGGTAGGAACAGGAATCAGCACACCCCAGATCACACACATTGAGCACTTTCTCTGTGTCAGTGTGACACTGCAGTGGGTTGTTTGTATTAGAGATATATTCCAAACATACAAAAAAGAAAGTATCTGAATGGTTTCCACATTATTATAGTAGAGAAATAGTTTGCAGACATGGATAGAGTGGAAAGATATTCCCAGGGCAGCCTGATCCAAAGTAAAATGCTGTTTCAAATTACCTCTTCTGTCTCTCTAAACTGAATCTTTGTCGCTCTTAACGTGTTGGACCATCTCTCTACRTTAATTGTGAATAAAGGAAGATTTAGTCAATGAGTCTCAAATTAGGTAAATTAACAGAGTAAAACTCTTTTCTGAGTAGTCAAACAGTTCTAATGCAATTCCTGAAGGATCAGCCAACATCTCCTATGTAGTGACACTTTGAAAGGCAGAATTTATTTCATGTTCTTTTATTTTCCTTGCTTACATTTCACCCAGGAACTTTCTGAAATGCTTCGCTGGTCTTCAGCTCTCATGACAACATTACCTGTTAAAACTATTCATTTTAAGGCATAATTTGCAGTTCTAGTATGCCTCACTGGATTTATTTATTTATTTCTAAATATCTCAGTCAACCACAATTTACTGCATTTAACATGTTAGGAAGGCATCTCCTCAGTAAATTTTATGCTCTGTCACCACTTCCCCTTAATCCTGAGATCTCACAAGATGTTTTACAACATACAACTGCAATTCCTGTGCTGCACTTTCATAAAATCAGATCTCAAACCAAATCCATGCACTTCTGACTCACTGATTTTTCACTATCTTTCAGGACTTTATCCATGCCACATTTCCACACCTGTTTTGTTTCTGGAGATAAAGAAGGCTTCTATTTTTCTGTCCCTTGTGCTTCTCCTGAACTCCAAATTACGACAACCCTATATGAGCAATTCTATGAATTCCAAGACTCACAAGGTAATTGTCATTTTTTGTCTTTTTTTACCCTTTTCAAACCCTTGTACTATTCACAAACAGACATGATTTTGAGGCCAAAAATGCAACAAAAACACTTTCTAGCATGGATTACACTGTAGATGTCTGTTTTTTAACCGCTTGCATCAAGCTGCATCAGTTGTATCAACTGGGGGGAAAAATGCCTGTATGGAATATGTATTTGGCAAAGGGAGAATTGGAAAGTCAAAGTTATTGCAGGAAAGGTAAAGCCAGGATATGGTAAGTCAAAAAATTCATTAAATGCTCTTTGCACCAAAAATTGCAACTGAAAAAACCCTTTTTGAATTAAAGCAATCAGCAAGAGCCTTTTTTGTGTACCCACAAACCAAATGATCATACAAGGAATAACTTCCAGGACTCATCCCAGTGATCATTGCAGGAACATTTGCTTGTCCTATTGTGAAGTTGTAGCTCAATAACCCAAGAAAAATATCCTTGCAACCTACAGAGATAATCACTAACAGARTACCTGGGGTGAATTAGAGACGTAATAGAAATAAAAGTCTGCCCTATTGCAAAAGTAAGAGCAATTAAATAAAGGCAACTAATTTCACACAAAGGTGTTTACTGTGGCAAGACTGGAAAACTAAACATACAGTAGAAACAAATACACAAAAGAGGAGAAGTCTTGCATCGTTTGAACTGTTAAAATCTACTGGGGTGTAGCAATTTTTCTAAATTTGAAATGACCTAGAGCAGGGAGTCCTTGAAGACACTTCTGAAGCTTGTRCTCCAAACACAGCTACTTCTTGCACAGAGCAGACTCTCCAGCCTTCATGTCTTTATTCCCAAAGTGGCTTTGCACTCGCAAAGTGATGGAAAATCGTCCAATGCTGTTTTACTCCATGACACTCCCCTTGAGGTGTGCACTCCCCTGTGTCAATCAAGGGACTTAACATCCCAGTACAGATCTTCTCTAAAACTAATAGGCCTGTGTGTATTAAAATCTGAACTTTTTTAAAGCCATAGGAAGRTATTTTAACAGTACAGGTTGATTTTCTTTAAATGCATTTAATTATAGCTTGAAGTGTCACCATTGCTGCCAACGCAATTTCAATAGTCCCAGTGGGTACAAATGGTGTCTTATTGCACACGTTCCTGYCTAAAAAGAGGAAAACAAGATTTATCCCCCAGTTCTGGTCTGTGACCAGGTCTGGTCCTGTCCCATTCCATTGCTCCTGTCACCTTCTTGTTTTTGAGTTGATAGACACAGCGAACATAAAGATTGGACTTTACTGTTCGACAAAACAACAATTAGTTGCAAATTCTTCACTCACTTCTGCAACATCACCAAAACATTTTCCTCTCCTTTGGCTTGGCAAGGTGACTCCTCATCAATATATTGCTGGTTCCAAGCTAAGATGATTTCTTTTATTTGGAGTAACCTGTTTGTAAATCTATCACTATTAAGTAACTCTCTGGCTCAATGCAAAACACACAGAGAAACTCAGAGCGATCGATCCCGAGGGTTTGATTTTGGAGCTGAAATCAGCAGCAATCCATCAACCACATGGAGCTTATCAAAAAGAGTAAACTATTCTGGGTTTAATTGAGGTGTTTTGGAGAACTAAAGGCTTGTTATTACGGCACCAAGTAGATCCTCTGACACTGGGATAACAAAAGGCACCAAAAGCATGGAGCACCYGTGTTTGTAAGGGACATTAATGATTCTATGATTCTGTGAGTAAAGCAGATTTAACTGCAGAAAAAAAMCCCAACTTAAAATTATTAGATCTACTTAGGAAAGCAGAAAGATCTCCCAATATTTCCTCAAACCTAAAGAAGGCCAAGAAGAATTATTTTAGAGCCTCTGTGTTTGTTTCATTTTACGTCAAAGAACGAAATGGAAACACAAGGGAACACAGTAAAATCTCTAGTAGGATCATTTTTCTGGATGTTACATGTTTTATCACTATGGTTGTGTCTYCCCTTCTTCCCAAGGCAGGGCTGCTGGCTCCCAGGAGTGTTCAATAGATGGCACTCTGTGTTCTACAAGCAGCTCACACACTCCTCACATGGAGCAGCTCACAGAGAGTGGCTGCTCTGGGTTTACTCAGCTGCCCTGATTTTACTACAGACACCACTTTAAAAAAATTGCTTCTTATCAGAAGATAAATGAGCTTCGTACTGAACAATACAAAGAAATTGGAAGTTTTAACCACGGAAAATATGCTGGTAAGAAATGTATTTTAAGTGATGAGACCTTCATCTCTCACTGAGAGGTCAAAAAATAAGCATGTATGAGGATTGGCTCTTCAGCAAGGAACCAAAGTTGTATAACAGGAATATTTTCTTGCAGAAAAACAGATCAGAGAAGAATTCATTGACTGTTCAGTAAAATGTTAGAAAAAAAAATCTTGTAAAAATGTATACTGCTAAACACAATATTCATARCTCATCAAATCCTGACAAGTTCTGGAATACGATAGCACCAAACCATGTCACTTAAGTGGGTTTGACAGCAGGTAAATTATATCAAGAGTTTAACTAAAATGAAGCTGCTCACCAAAAAAATCTTGATCTATGTAGGATTTTCAATGTTAGAAAAATCTTCTATTACTAATGAAACAACARACAAGAAAAGTGACATTAAGTTTATTTTTCTGCTTCACGTTCTTTACCCAGCAGATCATAGAGAGCGGAACTGAATGAGTGCATGGAAATGTTGGGTTGGATTTTTTTAACCTTTTCTCTGAACAGGCTCACTTTCAGAACCACATTTATCTTTCAAAATCACCCATCAAAAGCTGCAATTGCACACAGGTCAGCCTTTAGCTTTTGAGCACGGTGTTGGATGGCTGTGCTAGCTGATCCCTTCAGTCACATGGCATTGCTGGGACACCCCGACTCAACCTCCCTTACAAACATTTATAGGGCTGGAATATGAAATTTCCAGCTCAACATAAATAAGTGTCTGACTTGCTGCTTTTTCAAGATTCACATCATACAGTYATTCTGGGTTTTTTCATGGTATTTAATATTTGTGTAAAATATTTATTCATTAATAGGTGCAGCTGGATGATTTAACAGACAAAACCCAGTAACCTAGAAATGGGCTCACGTTGAAACCTACAGGGCAAAACATATTTGTAGTTGCCAATACCTGTGAAAACCCAATTTTTACCCCAAAATGGTTGATTTTATTGATGGAAGTGTCTTAAATCTTCAGCATTTCCTGGAAGAATGCAAACTGGTTTTCTGTGATCTTGTTTTTACATCTGTTGTAGTTCCATAACCTGATCACAGTAAATAGGATTAGTGACTAACATGACACTTGGTCAGCCTGCAGGTTTGGAGCTGGGTATTTTTTGAAGCCCTTCCCACAAAGAGAAACCTGGTATCAGGGTTCTTGTTCATCAAGTCACACAACAAATATGGATGTTTTAATTCTTGTCAYAATGAAACCTTAATTATCTAAAGATCCAGAGGCAACTAAAAAGTGTATCATAATCAAAGAATTAAAAAAACAGGGAAATTCCGTGTCTACCAAGGTAATAATCTATAAAATAGCCTAAGAAATATTTCTCTAGTGGTCATTCAACCTTCATATCCCCTATTCTTTGACTGCCAAGAAATTTCACCTTTTTGTTACCAAGACAGGTTTCCCTGCATTCCTGTTCCCTCCAAATTTGTGTATTATTAATGGTAACGTTTCTTAGACTTATTTCTTGTCGCTTCCACCAACAACCACCAAAGCTCATTTACCTGATGCAGAATGCAATTAGTAGGTATTGTATTTATTTGACAGCTCTCTCATTTTCCCAATTCTGTGTAATTTGACAGGGACTATTACAGATCTGTAACTAGTCTTTCCGAATGACTTTCACAAGGTTAGTTCACTTATTAATTGACCCTTGGTAATGGTAATTTAAGAAGCATATTAATCTCATCTGTCAGTTCTAACGCATACTAGATGTATAAAATAATTTGTCTTTTGCAAGGAGCCTTGCAACAGAAATGAAGTGTCTAAATTTTTAATTAATATACATTTTCTTTCAGCAAATGAGATTGGAGTGGTAGGAGACTCCTTTTCAGTGGTTTTCTTTATTCTGCTTTAGAACTCCTGCTTTTTCTCATTGTGAAGATAAACACAATTTCACCAGTCAATAAAGCCTATGATCTAAATAATCTTCTACAAAGAACATTCTGGTATTCTTAACAGATCCCTGAAATGTAAAAATGTGCAAACAAAGCTTTTGGCACTTCAACAGCAACGTCTTATTACATATACAGATTAAAGGTTTCTGGAATTAAGGAGATTTAATACACGAAGAACATTAAACAAAAGATTACTATCCAGAAATTGAAAAACTTCAGCYAGTATCAGGTGCTTGAAGTCCTTGTAATCTTTTAAAATCTGGTTTCCTGATGCATCATGGCTTGAGCAGAGCCTGCAGTTGATGTCTAAGAAAGAAGCWCGGAACATTCTTAATCCCAAGTACCAGTAAGGGCCTTATGTAACTTCTCTCTTTATTCCTTTCATTAACGAAACTATGGGAACAGTTAACAGCAAGGGAACTGYGTAAAGAACCCCTCGTGCCCTTAGAGTGTGATCAGCTGCACTTCAGGAAACATAGGGGAAAGGCAGTGCCTCCCCTGCAACTCCAAAGGGCACAAGCTTTCRCTGGGGAGTGTGCACAGCTCTCACTGAGGTCGGTTTGGGGTGGAACAGAAATCCTGTGGGCTGTGTTTGAAAGCACAGAAGTTGAGAAAATACAAGGTGAAAGCTGAGGTGGTCCTTCACCCTGTTCTGCCTCTTTTGTGTCCAAAGAATGAAGAGACCTTCTGAAAGGTGCTTTTACGAAGAGCAGACCTGGGAGGTTTGACTGAGAAAGCAGGTGAGGCCAACACTTCTGCATCACCCTACAACCTCTCACAGCCTCAGCTATCTTTGCCTCATGCTGGCAGCAGATTTCTGTCATTAACATTCAAAATCCCACCAGCTCTACGGGGTATGAAGCCCTTGCCAGCAGCAGAGATTTTACAGCCTTGACAGATTAACTGTGCAGAACAGAGGGCCACCCAACGCTTTCAATCTCTGTGTTCACACCACGCTCACAGAGGCCCTCCAGGGAAAAGGCAAGTCTGGAGACTGCTGAGGGTGGGGACCTGCCCTGGGTCACTGCATCCGGAAGAGGGTAGGGGACCAAATGCCATGGRAATCCATCACACTGTACTGGTGTTTTCTGCCATGGAAAGCTGCTGTGGATCAGCAATGGGAAGTATTTCCTCCACGTGCAACTGTTTCCCCACTAAGGACCACTGTTTGCTATTTAGATTAATCTGGTTCCACAGTGGAGTAACACACATAAGACAAAAATGTTGCCAACCCTATTGGCAAATGCTCTCCTGCTTAAACTCCCACAAATTCCAAATGCACTCGGAGATCTGGCCCATAGTTTGTTAAGAAGTAACTGCTCATGAAATGAAGCAAMTATCTTATATAAATGCATTATAGAAGATATAAGCAATAATAGCATGATCTCTTGTTTACTGAAGCTCATCGCACTGCAATATTTAAGGCACTAATAACTTTGATCATTAAAAGCTAGAGGCAGCTGGACCAAAACCACAACTTTGACTTTACAGAGTTTTACAGGCGTATGAATATCCATTTCCTCACAGCCATCATGACAGGTTTTGCTGGCATGTATTTCAGCTACTTAAAAAAAAAAGGCAACCATCCTATTTATTGGCTGTATCGTCATAATGTCACCCCCACTGTTACAGTCTACGGCGTAAACAGGTATTCAAGCAATTATTAAAAAAACAAATTACTCACTCGAAAGACTATAGTGTCTCTTTCAGAATCATTAGTGTCAATCATGTGAGTACAAGTTTTAAGTGCTGTTGAAATGCAAGCTCCTTAAACAATTGATCATCATATGGAACCACTTCACCACTTCCTACAGCCCATGAGCAAACCCAGTGTAAGCGACTCAGCTCTAAAATTCCATCTTTATTTKTAACAATACAGTAAGAACTGATTATAATTGAGAAAACAATGCCTACTTCTGCACTCAGTTTCTTAATTTTCAACCTCCTAAGCTTTGAAAAGCTATRACTTTTTATGAAGATCAGAGATGTTAGTTCATCATACCATACCTCGAGAAAGGATATGGACCCTGTGTGGAGACGTTGGAAGTCAGGGAAATCACACCAGACTGTAAAATTGGTAACAAATTTCTCTTTTGATTGCTAGAATTCAATGGCATCGTGCATTGGTTTTTGGCAGCTGAACACTTGCATTTCATTTGAGGATCTGAATTTAAAATGGTTCTGGAGACTTTGATAGTGTCAAAGAACTTTGTACAGACAGAAGGAGCATTTCCCTCTACTGCAGTGCAGGCTCCAACCAGTGTGTGAACAGCAGCAAAGGCCAGAGGTGACCTGGACCATGGATTCTGCTTCATCACCCTCATTCCAAGACTGGCAAACTACATTGGAACCAGCAACAATCCTATTGCTGAAAGAGCTGTTGRCAGCTGGAGAATCCCAACTGTTACTCACTGTTTTCAACAGCAAGTGGAGAAGATCATTAAACTGTCAAACAAAATACATCCTTAAAGCTTTCCTTTATAAATTCTCAGTCCCTGACTCCCATCCAGTACCTTCACCTAAGTTACTCTGGATCGATGTAGAAAAGAAATGAAAAACGTGCAAGTGGAAGGAAAGGAGGACTCGGACTTTCGGTGAAATCATTTTCATATATCGCAARGTTTCTGACTAACAAAACCCTGTATTTTACTGCTTGTTCATTTTTATGCTCTGTTTTGGCTTATTTTCTGATGATCACTTGTCTTGTATRTTTGACAGGAAACCTATACGCCCAAACAACTTTCTTGACTTCCTATTAGGGAGAGCAACACAAATATTTGCACACACACATAAAAAGAACATAAACRGCAATACATTAAGTGTTTAGTTTCTGCTTTGGATAAAGAATGACCCTTTTAATACCAGAAGAAAAATCTCTTTCTTGAAAACAGGSTGCTTTTGAAACTCAGAAGAGATGAATGCCCCATTTAATACTYTTGAAAAAGCTGAATTACTGCACAGATGGTCATCACCTCAGCAGCTCTCGCGTAATTGTAGAAAAACTTCACGCACAGTTTTGCAGACCGAAGGGAATTTTAATGCATTTTATGGAACCCTTCAATACTATGAAAGGAATCCATGCTTGCAAGCTAGTATGTATTTTTAATAAGAGAACAAACAATTATTCCCCGTGGTGTGATCCACGGTGTTGGGATTCAAGCAGCTGGAGCACGGAGAGCAGGATGGGCCAGCGGGAGATGCACAGGGCCAAAGGCAGTGAGGAGGACCTGACACCTGCACTGTGCACTCTTCACTCCTGCTCCCCTCTGAGGGTGAGCTCGAGTGTCAAAGGTGAGCTCCAGAGCATGATTTGCAGTTTKCTTTCATTCCAATGATTCCAGATCATGATCTCCAAGGTTACTGTACAATCTGAACCCAAACACAGTCAGAGGACCCAGCCAGAGTGTTCATTTGCAACTGAACCATCATCTCCCTCCCAACCTAAACCAAAAACTAAGGAAGAGGCGCCCTCAGGTCAACCTCAGAGTGTGACCTGCTCAGGCACTCTGCAGCCCCTGCCCTTCAAACCTCGCGGGGCTCATCCCCAGCTGTACCTCCAAAATCGATCCAGTGTAGATGGTGCCTATTGCTGACCTCGCTTCCTCTYGTGATGAGATGAGCTTGTGGTGTGAAATGTTTGCATCCTGTCTGAACAGCAGGTTTGCAGGAAACCTTGTCCATAAAGTTGTTTGTCCTTCATGAAGATGAAACTCGAATTGAAAATAGGCTGTTATGTAGAGAGGGCTTAATTTATGCCTCCCTATACAAGCTGGAATTAAAGCAGCCCACAGAAGAATCTAAACACTGAGCTTTATCTGCGGGCAAGTCAGATTTCAGGCTTTTAATGTTCATTTTACCTTCCTGTTTTTCAAATTGTCCAGGAGAAAAAGATAATAATGGAACAATTTTTCACATAAAATGTGCATTATGAATAGCCATTAGCTGACAAAAAAAAAGTGAGAGGAAAAGCAGGTAACACACCATGTAAATCTTTGATGAAAATGGAAGCTTCAAGAAGATGTAAAAGTCAGTGTGGAATACACCAAGATTAAATGGAATTCTCAATTATGCTGTTGGAAATGAAGTGGGTATAAATTTGATTTGTCTGAAGCTGCAATCCTGTAGGTTGCTTGGTAATGGACACTGACAAATAAGTCTAAAATCGGTGAAGTCTCTTCCACAGGTTGCAGGATAAGGCTTTTGCAAGATACCTGTATAATGAAGAGTTTAAAAGCTGTTTTCTCTACTATTAGCATAGGAATGCTATGCAGATATGGAGAGATTAAACATGAATAGGGCAAAGGAGGGGATAAGCAGTGAGAAGGGACAGATTTGTAAAACCCAACCAGAAGTTCCTAATGAGCCAAACCAATTTTGTAAACTAAGCTTTAAATATAAATTGCCCTCATTCCTTCAGTAAACTGCCAGCATGGAATTTAAAAATGTGAGAGACAACATTTTTGAAGACTGTTGACTAAAATCTCAGCTCTCTATTTTCACATTATTTCACCTTATTGCTCTTATTATTTCTATTATGGTAACGGTGGGAATAAATCGGGATCCTTGCTGGGATGAGCAGCATGTAAACTAAACAATGTAGTTAGAGACAGGCCCTGCTCCAAAATCTGAATTTAAAAATACTCTTGTGACTATAAAAAGGCATCACAGTGCTATCATTTCAACCTAAAATACAATCTCTGAGCCTAACTTTGGAGTAACCTCTGAGGATCAGCCTCTGCTGCACTGCCTGGACAATGTGCCATGATCTAAGCCGGGAAGAGTGAACGTCAAAGTCTTGATTCTCTCAACCAAGTCCTGTGAAAAACTCATGGATAGGCAAAAGTGAACCATTCACATAATAAGAGAAACAGTCTGAAAGGTGATTGGGTTACTGAGGGAGCTGAAGAGAACTTGGAGGTTGCACCACTCTACCACRGCTTCAGAAAGCCAAAGCTGACACAACACTCAAAATCTCACTATTCACCTAGAGAAAATCTGTGAGATCAGCTGGTATCATGACAGTAAAACAATAATTAAAGGCATGGGATGAGAGCAGCACAAGATCAGCTAATAGAAAGAGCCCACTCAGCTCCTTCTCTAAGAGTTATGATCATTCTGGTGGTGTTCTCACCATTCCTGYACTTCCTCTTCCCTTTGGCAGAGAGGTGTTGAAACAGCAGAACACAAAGTGACGTTGTCCTCCACTTCATTAATAAAAATGGGATGGCTTTATTCATGTCACATTTGAAGAAAAAAWACCAAACAATTTTTCAACCCATTCTGGCCACTGTGTCCAACAACTCTGAGTCTTTGGTCTCGTCACCTCAGCTCTTTTTTCCACTGCCAACCTGTGGACTTCTGACCTATTGATGGGACCTGCTGGATCTTGCAAGTTCGGAGAAGTCGTTAAGGGTGATAACGGTAGCTAAAATGCAAATTTTGTAAGTCTTTTCAAAATTATGAAAAATTAATAGCCGAGACAACAAACTGACAGCTGCACTCACTGMAAGCAGCAAGGAATCTGGCTTGGGCTGCAGGACAGCCAGGATTTTACCTTGTGGGTGCCGTCTGAAAATACTCTGTTTGCYGTATTTTGCTTGCACCATATGGAATGTAAATATAAAAACTTCCYTCCTACTCCAGAGCAATCAGCCTTGACTACAGCCACACCTCACATCTTCTCACAAACAGATGGCAAGTCTCTTAATATTGCATGGCACTGCCCTTCGCAATTACAGGTTTTGCACAAATAAACAAAGCACACATTAGACAGCACTTTGCATCTTGCAATGAAATGCATCAGGGGTAGCATGGAGGACAAGTTTAGTGCATGGAACAGAAGGGMAGAAAATAAGGAATTTTATTTTTTTTGAAAAGAATATACAACAGACATTTACCGTCTCCATTAATTCTGTGACTTTTCAATAAAGAATGCCTTTGGTGAACATACTTTTAACTGTATAAATGTATCACTGAATGATAATTACTGCTGTAATAACTATAATGTGCAATGCACTACTTGTTAACATTTGGTGGCTGACCCCTTTGATTGTTTAGTGCTCTCACTTCACTGGGGTTATTTAATTACAAATGGACTCTGTTATCTCGTATTAACCACCACATCAAGGATTATTATCCCATTAGTGAAGAGCTATTATTTACAAAATATTAATAGATAGTATTTACAATGGACTAGATGAATATTTAAGGCACATATCTATGTTCAGCAAACTAAGCTCAAGCATAGCTAAAGATCTATCCAAACAGTCACAAACAATTGGGCAGTAAAATAGGAAATCACTTCTGGTTCTGGTAACTCCTCCCTTTAAGTTGACTTGAAAGACATTAAATCATTTTCTGGTCAAAAACTGTTTCTGTGTATTTAAAATAATTTTACATGAGTTGAGGAAATGAAGCTTAAGATGAACAACCACATTTGTATCTCTTAACATCAATTATCCTGGTTTCATCTCAGATATGTCACATGTTTAGGATATAATCCAAAGATCAGAAAATCTAAGCGAGGTCTTCCTTATTCCATTTGYATTATTTTTCTAACTATTTTCTAATCTAAACTGCATTGAAATCAGGGGAATCTGCCTAGGGATATGTTTTACCTGTATAGTCTTGCCACAGGAACAAGCAGTGGCAGGAATCATGTATCCTTCTGTTCTATAAAACCCATGCAGAAGGACATTTTATATGACTTATATTTAATTTCTAAGCCCTTTACATAGGGTTGGCATAGAATGATATGAAATGAACACCACTGATGCCAAATGTTTGTATTCAAACACTAAGGAATACTTCAAAAAGAGCAAAAGCAGTAAAATCTGGATCCAGGATGGAGATTTCTGCATGGGGAGAGCTACAAGACTGGGCTGGTTTATCTTTTTCAGTGGTTTTGTTTCCCAACACTGCCTTTCCTTTGCTAGCCACAGAGCAAAAATAGGAGTCCATGAAAACACCACTTGTCAGAAAGCACTCAACTGTCTTTAAAGTCCTTTAGTACCAGTAGCACTCAAAGCCATTGTTCCAATGTGACACACACACACATTTTCCTTTCAGAGGCAAAGAAAGTAGGTCTCTCTAAAACAAGCTGTGAGTAATTACTTCTGGAGGTTCTATTCATAAAACACATCTGCTTTATAGTCAGGTCACATTTATCCCACATGTTTTTGTGTTTTGCAATTCAAGTTGATTTAGTCTATTCAATACAAGGGAAAAGTTTATTTTTTTTTTTCCCAGTGAAGACCAGTATTTAGCTGGGGCGAGACAAGTGGTCCTTTACTCTCCSAAGTAAAAGTAACAACAATTACTGAGAGAAATTATCCATCAGAAAGCCTTTGTTTGCTCTGAGAGCTCTCTGCTGATTGAAGCACCGTGGTTCACAAGCCCATACGTGTTTCACCCCATTCAATGGCTCATCTCAGGATCACCAGCTCAGGGGTTCTGGTTGCTAAGAAACTGTACTCAGTTATATTTGAAATATATATTATGAAAAGGTGCCGCTTTCCTTTGTGAAATAAATAAGTTGCTRGAGTGACAGCCAGGGAAACAGGCTGAGGGGATGTATTGTTTCCTCCAGTGTTCCACAATCCCAGCCATGTTCCCTGATTAAAGCACTTTGAACCGTGAAATGCCTGTTCAGCTGCTGGCACTGGGCTAAAACAGCTCAAAAGTCTATTAAACCCAGCCTTTATTATAATTGATATTTATTCATGTTGAGTTAGAACCTGAAACTTGGAGTCCTCGTTATCTGAGTAAACATGGACTTGACAGAGGTGTGTGATGTTCATATGTGTGTTCATCTCGTCTCTGTGTCTGTGTGTGACCAGACACATCCCCACGGTGCTCCCTCACTGGAGAAAATTATTTCAACAGGACCAGGTTGTTGCTCCTAAAGAAAAAGAATTTAAAGCTTCATACCTTCCTCTCCACTCAAGCCTTTAAGCTTTATCAGTAAAGAATATATATAAAATTACTCCAGATGAGTTAAAACAAAGTTTGTTAAAAGACAATATTTTCTCCTAAGCACAAATAAGCAAATAATTTAATACGAAAATCCATAACATCTGAAAAGTAGTTCTCTTGACCTAAAATTTTAAGATTATTTTGTATTTCCTGCTTTAATAAGATTATTTTTTGCCAGCACATTAATTGTAGTTATAAACCACAAAAATTAGGAAGATTCAATTAATCTTAAAAAGACACACAAGATGAATAAATTACCACTCATTGAAACACAACTAAGAGCTAAGACTGCCACCTCTTCAGTTCCATTGAATTCTTCCAAATTTTTTTGCAATATTCATCTTCTTAGGGATTATTAAACCTCTTGTCCCTTTTATAGCAAAATTTAGGACTTCCACAACCACAATTCACTATATCCTGGTTGCTCCTGGGGCAACAGCATTGACAAAAGCCTTTTCCAATGGAAAGTTTTTCAGCACATTACCTTAATGGTCCAAAGAATAATAATAGTTGCAGAAATTGAGCAAGAATGGGCTGACAWGAGCAAATTTTAACAGAAATAAACAAATTCTTGATTGATGCAAAGAGTCATTCCTGAGTCTTTCCTCATGAAACTTTGGTTCTCATTCTGTCTTGCATTGATGACCTTTTAAAGCAGATTTATGATTTAAGAAGTGAAATAGAAACAATCATAAAAGTAATTAAGAGTTAATTTAGGAATCCTTAACATTAGCCCTGTCACACAAAGGGGTTTTAAGTTATGGTGTACACCAAAATCCTTGCTATCCTTGCTGATGTGATACAAGGCCACAAAAAAAAAAAATAAATTCCGCTGTTTCTTATTTAATTTCCATTCTAAAATATGAATCTGTTCACACAACTATAAACACATGTATGTATTTTTTTAACATAMCAATGAATAATGATCCCCAACAAAATAAAAAAATAACTGTTCAACAGAAAATAAAGCAAATAATCACTCAAACAAAGTGGCAGACTTTAAATGCTTTCAAATTAGTTGATAACATTACATAAAGTGAAAAATCAGAACGCACAGAAAATTCCCACATTGTTTCCTGCTCAAAAATATTAACGAAAATATTAGGACATGAAGAGAGTCCTAACAAAAGAATTGAGTCTATGTCCYGTAAATACAGTTTTGACAATTTTCAGTTAAACAAAATTAGAAGGGAGAGTGTTGTTCTAAAAATAAAATATAATTTTAAGCTTAAAAAAAGTCACTGGCATATTTCACTTGAAATGTCTACTCTGGAAAAAAGTACATGAATTTCAAAACCATACTCCTGAAAAAAAGAAAAAACACCATTTTCCATATAAAAAGCATGGTTTTTTGGATACCAGTCTCTTAAAATATCCCAATATCAACCTTGATCCCCCTCAACCATCAGGTGGGACATAAATAGGCATTTCTGGGGGAGTAGTTCATAAACAAATGCTATTATACATTGTCAACACTCTCGAATATGACATAAACTCTCTCTAAGGTTGTTGCCATTAACTCAACCAGACTGGAGGATTGTCTTATGTCATGAAAGAATCATCAACTCATTCCATCCAGAACCATGAAAACAAGTCCAACAACAAAAATAGCTGAAATAGATTACAAATAATTTAGTGCTGTTAGACAGGGAGTATCTGACTCCAGGTCAAACCTTTAGTCTAAATATTTGAGTAAATCAAAYGTCGACTGTATATATAATTATGTTGAGTTGAAAAGAAATGAATCTTTTATTGGTTTTTGTCCTAACTCTGCTTTAATATCCCCCTCTACAATACACATCTTCTGTTTATCTATTCATCAAATTCTCCTGCTCCACCCATGAATGTTCCATCCTGTGAGTAGAACTATCCATTTCTCCACCGAAGTGTGTGCATAATTCCAGCCATTTACTCCTCAATCCTCTAGGAAATAATATAAAGAAATATGTGAAGTCTTCCAAATCACTCTGGCTTGTAAGATGTTGGGAAACCTCAAACCAAAACTTAGCCATTAAGGATAATAATACAACAACAAGAAAAAAAATCTGGCTCACTGCTTGGTTTCTGGTTTTTTTGGTGCAAATTATATTTAATGAGAAGGGATGAAAAAAATCACGGTTTTAAACTCAGAGATTCTTTTCAGTGAGCACTAAATTACTTAAAATAAATAAGTAAATATGTAAAAATGAAATGGTCTGAAATGATGGCATGTGGGGTTTTTCTCATTGTCTAGGAGAGTTCACTAGGTTGAAACTTCATCAACCTTCTCAGGGCATATTAGAATTAAGATTTTAGTCCACATCATTGCTTACTCCAACCTGTTCCCTGGGGACCTGATTTCCCCTCTAAATGACAAAGCAAAGGGATAAAAAACAAAAGGTAAGGAAGTCCATCACACTTCTTGGAACAATTTTGCACATAAAAGGAATCATTCTGTTCTTCTTATTTTTTTTCTATGAGTCTGCTGTCCTACCTAGACCAGCCTATGTGGTTTCTAACACCTCTGGAATTGACTTCCTACAGTGTTAACAGCTCCTTCAGACTGTTCTGCCCCCAAGATCATTCCCAGCACAGAGGTGTGATACCAGAGACAAAAAGATGAGGTTGCTTGCCAGAAATCCACTAAGAAAGTATAAACAGAACTAAGAAGATATAAAATATAGTTTTACAGCATATCATACCCAGAGAAGGAAATGCCATCCCTCTACAGCGCATCAGACAGGAAAGTATAGTAATTGTGAAATACACATTTTAAACTGTGGTCATTAAGATGTTTACAGTCTCAGGGCAATAATGTAAATTACTTGTCTCAACTTCTTTTCTCTCTCCATTCTATAAAGAATTTCCATTTCTATAAAGAAACCTGTGTGGTTTTTTATGTCAATGACTTAATCCACGCTTTAAACTGTGATTCACTTCTCAGGTACAACCACCCTTCTGAAAACATGGGGAAGTCTCTTTAGTCACTCTTTATTTACATTTGAACCAAATTCCCTTCCAGTGAAAGATATCCACTGTGCAGCTTCCACAAAGGCTCAGCATGTTAATGAGGTTACTTAATGAGCTTAAAACTGTTAGCTTTGCTACAAAGGATCAGCCTCGCTGAGATGGATCTTAGCACATGCACTACATAAGTGATTTCATATCACAGTATGGTTTATTTCCAAGAGGAAAAAAAAAAAAATTATAGATTAAGACAGAAAGAGAGCTCGCCAGGACTTCCAAACCAAGAACACAACAAAAAAATAAGATCCCCAAGCTGAAAGAATAAGCTGATTACTGTCAAAGTCTGTGTTCTTACAAGCTGCAGAGTTATAACCTGGGATTTCAGTAGAGGTGGAAACGTTGGGACGTCGCTCTCCAACCGCCTCACAGGCTGCAGGCCAAACAAAACCGTGATGCCTTAGTGTGAGACTTGCCACTGCAGTGTTCCACTCCATAGGGGAAACACACCTTTGCAGTTGCTGTAAGGGAGGTGAGAAAAAAGCAAAACAGTGCAGAGGTAGTAGCTCTCTTCTGTGGAAGATTTCGGAATGTTGAAATTTTTTTTTTTGACTGGACGTTAAAGCCAAAACTGAATTTCAGTTCTATGAAAGATAACTAAGACAAGTTATTAAGGAAATTACTTAGATTGCTTTAGGACACAATAAAGAAAGATTTTTTTGAAGTTTGTAAGAAGGAGCTGAACTGGATCTGCACAGATTCTTGATCCTTGTTTCCAATATATCAGTTGGAACAAACTTAATTTAATCAACAACCTGTATGAATTTCCTGAACAGGATCATTTTTCA
The DNA here is from genome assembly GCA_018881555.1 of Amblyornis subalaris. NCBI lineage: Eukaryota > Metazoa > Chordata > Aves > Passeriformes > Ptilonorhynchidae > Amblyornis > Amblyornis subalaris. The sequence goes on along the minus strand of JACAXG010000036.1, from coordinate 3,172,310 downwards.
GACAGTGAATTTTAAAAGTCCGGGTTTTCATCTAAACTTGCCCTCAAGAAGGCACCCATGCATCTTTTCTGACCGAAGAATATCTTCTCTTCCAAGAATATCTGATGTTCTGCAGACAATCCTGCTGCAGTGACATCAATTGCCAGCAAGAGCTGAGCTTTGTCTATGGGACAAAAGTCCCACTTCAATTTCCCTGGACACCTCCTATTAATGGTATTATGGTATTAATTCATGATTAGTGGTAAAATTAATGGTTAAATTGTAGGTCAGGATACTTGGAAAACAACTACAGAAACTACCTCCTACTTTGAGGAGGTAAATCCACTTCGATCTACCAATGACATTAAAATTCCCCCCCAAGGGTGAGAAGCTGGGCCCTTAGAAAAGCTGGACTTTTTTGCTTGGTTGGGTTTTGTTGCTGTTTTGGGTTGGGGGGTTTTTCGAAGGAGAGGGGGTGTAGAGCAATGTAGAGGGTTGTGTCTTTTGTCTTGTATTGTTATAAATACTCAACCAACAAGAGGAAAGACTATTCAGGTAAGTTACTGCCTATTCCTACCTCACAACTCCCTGAGGATCATTTATCTCAACCTGTTTGGATCAAAACTAAGGCTCTTTGATCCCAGAAAGCAGTTCTTTTTTTTTTTAATAAATTTGAACACGCACAGAAGTAGAAGACAGTAGAGTTCAGAAGAAAACCATTGCCAGATTTGACATGGCTATGCAAAACCCACATAAGGTATACTCTAGAAAATTCTTTCATCTCTCCTTAATTGCTTATCCTTTGAGAAACACGGACAAAAAAATAGCAAGTTCAGTTCAAGGATTAATACTTGTATTACTAAAGATCTCATAAAGGACTTGGAATGGGTTGGGCAAAAAAAAAAAAAGCAATCCAAATCCATTTCAAAAAGACAATTTTGTTTTCATGCTGCTGTACATTTCTTCTGAGTGAATAATAATAACAAGCAAGACCGCGAGGAGAGGTTTGCTGTGTCTGAGGCTACAACTAAATGAGAATTGCAAAAGCAGGCAAATAAGAGCAAAAAGACTATTTCCCAAGCCACGGGATCCTGATGGTTGGCTGTCACAGCAGGAGCCACTCCGTGTTACTGATGCTATTACTCTCTCTCACAATCTGAGACGTAAATGATCCATAAGAGAACTCATTGCCTTTCCACCCAATTAAAAAACAAGTTACTAAAACAGAGAAACAAAACCAAATCAGAGTCCAAATTAAACATGTCAAACTTCTTCTGAAATAACCCGAAAAAGGAAGGTAGAGCCAGTGGAGCTGAGAAGCCTCAGGACTTCGTAGAGTCCCAAAATGTGGCAAAAGGGAAACTTTTAGTGCTTGGCGGAAGCAGATGGCAAAACATGGGAACTTCTTAACCACCTCTCCTTGTACCACCCTGCTCCATCAGATGGGAGCCAAGGAATTGGCTCATTCCCTTGAAGTTCACTGGAGATCTTCCCATACGGGATTTATTGGCAGCTTGGATATTACTCCAAGCTTGTTGTAAACCACCTGGTTTAATCTTAACATCAAAGAGCTGGGGATTTAATGTATGAAACTTTTCAAAATTTTTCTGAGCCTGTAGCAGCTAAGTATATTTCACATCCCATCTGCTTTCATTCTTGTTTCCTCCCCACAAGAAACTATTCTGGGAACAATCACACTTGGGCAGAAGCTAACGCCAGAAAATGCAATAAATGAATATTCTGAAAAATACAGAAATGAGGAGCATGTTCATATCCATTTCCCTGCAAAAGACCAAGAGAATTACGCTCATAAAAATTTTTCTGAAAAAAAGTATAATAGATTTTTTTTCATAACCATGAAAAATACGTGATCAAGTGGTTCTGAGGGTGAGGGAAAAAAGAAAAAGGAAAAATAAGTACCTGTTAATACAGTAGAATTCCACTGCAAGCATTATCAAGCTTTTCCACTTTTCCATCAATAAAAGCAGAATGGCACAGTTCACAATGTTATATTTTTTGGTGGCCCATTACTCCATCTTTTTGACAGCTACTTCCATTCACGGTGTACAGAATCAYGTTAATACTCTCCAATGTTGTAATGAACATAAAAATATCAAGCATTTTCCTTCATCTAACAGGAGATATTCTATTTCCAACAGCACTCAAAAGCCCTGAATGCCTTTCTTCTTAGTCTGACTCCTTGATATTTTCCTGAGAATGGCTTGTTAAAGGCATGACTTTTCTGTAATGATTTATTACTTAAGTCAAAGCTGAACTAAATTKTAGAGTAGAGAAAGAAATTCTAACACATACATTATATTGCTTTAGCATAAAATTGGATCAGGCTTTTGTGCCTTTAATGTCTTAGGTATTTACCCCCTATCACGTATATAAACAAAAGCATTAATAATTATATCCCTCTCCCCTGAAAGACTGGACGTTAGGTTGTGCAGTACAATCAACATTCTTATCAGTTCAAATCTGCAGATTTGAAAGCACCACCATAATTCCTCTATCACCAATACCATTTTCCTTAGGTCTCTCACAACCTTCATTTCAGCACTTTCTACTGTGTTCCACCACTGCTGCTCCTCAGGTAGGATATTTGCAGCATTAATTTTACTGCCACTGACAGAAATTTCTTTCATTAGATGCACCTATGACCTAGMAAAACATCTTTCTTTAAATAAAGCAACCCAGACCTGCTAGTTGTGATAAATGAAACAAAAATATTTCAATGCAAATCCACTCCCCATCCCCTCTGTCCAGTTTTAGTCCTCAGGAAGAACCTCCTTGTGCTTTTTGAACCATGACAGTTATTTCACTTTAGTCTTTACTCACTTCTTTGGGTCAGTTTTTAGAGTTAAGGAACAAAAGGACTTCTCAGCCTCAGGAAAACTGGCAAATATATTTGTTATGTTGTTKTTTTTTTTTCCCCCTGTGGTTTATTTTATATTATTGCCCTCCTGTGTGAGAGTGTCTAAAGAAACAGGAGCGTATCTCACCGGGGTTTTCTGGAAATTAAAATTGCAAATGATAAGGGATAACAGTTTACTTTAGCAAAAAGATTAATGAAAAATATCTCAGAAGAAAAAATTCTGTTAGGCAGCTCCAGAGCCAAATTTCCTCTCATTGGGATAGTTTTAAATGACTATGCTATCTRTTACTGAGATATTCTGCCTTTTCCAGCCTATTGAGCCTTACAGAATAAAGGGCTGAAGAAACAACAGAAAATCAGTAATTTTACTGCATCATTTTCTCCACTTAAGGAGCCATTTCAAACACAGCATTATTTGCTCATCAATACATTTAGAACACCTTTAACCTGTCTTGCATTAACCAAGGTTGTATATGGAACAATAKTTCTTGAAAACAAGAATTTCACATCGTTGCATTTGTTTTATTTGGATGGTTATAAACAAGCACATGAAGGAAAAACTGCATGAGGAAATCCAGAAAATCACCCTGGTATTGGGCTGATTGACACGAGGATGGTTGGGTTGCCTATATGGACAGAAAACTGGGAATGTGCAGTGACTGTTTCAGAGTTGGCAGCCAGACATCCAGGAGGACGTGTCAAGCAGAAAGGTTTTGATATAAAACTTCGTCAGGAGAGAGGTCGAGATAGAGATGGAGCTGTCATTGAATATATAATTGGAATATATATAATATAATATAATACATAAGAGGAGCAAACAAAGGGTGCAGAGAGAGGAGAAAGTGAAGAAAGCCCAGGGAAAATCCCACAGAGAGGAGGTTCATCAAAGAGGTGCTCACAGAACTGTCAGAGATAAGACACAATCAGAAAAAGATGGATTCACAAAATATGAGGAAACCGAGATGTCCTTCCCCAAAGTATGATGGACAATGCCAAAAATAGCATCATTCTCTTAAGCTGAACTAGAATTTTCTCCTATTTTACCAGCACTCCCAATCCTTTCCTTAGCAAGGTGTGTTGAAACATCACCTGTGACATTTACACTGTGATATAATGAACCAACCTAAAACCTGTCAAGCCTTTTAAAATAAACACATTTCTTCAGGCCTACTCAGAACAATAACTTCCAGTGATGTCAAAACAATTACAGTCCATTTCCAAAGTGCCAATACAAGGCACAGTAATTGAAAGGACCATTTAAACAACAATAATAGGGATATGAAACATGTACCCATAGTTTATAATAACACGATGTGCTCTATACCATTAACTTTTAATTAACTCCAATTTTGCCACAATTAAACTCAATTAGAGCAGAATGTCTGACATTGCAATTAGCTGTATATAAACACCCCAGTTGGTGTCACATTGAATTAATGTCTCCTGGTGGTGGACTCTCCTTCCAAGGATAATGGATTTACCACCATCAGGCTGTTAATTGGAGCTGGCACCTCGTGTGTTGTGTGTGTCTGASACACAACACCAGATCTCAGCTTCCTCAACAACTGTGCTTGTCACAGCCAYACACATTTCAAACACAGGCAGCCAAATTCTTTACTGCACTGTACATCCTGTAATCATTCCTATAGAGAAAAGCTCTTAAAAAATTTTACATCCCATTTTTTAAATCCCAAATCTTACGTTGGCTTTACTGCTCAACAATGAAAATTATTGTACAGTAAAAATACCATAAGACATGTAGAAAAAGAAATTACATCTATTAGCAAGCACAGTGTTTAATGGAATAAATTTCTGCTTTTCAGCAGAGTTTAGCTTAAACTATCTATTTTTTCTGTCTTTTTACATGTTAGAAGTTCAATCATGAACAGTCCTACTGAAATTATTGGGGTTTGGCCTAATATATCACAGTGTGAATGGGAAACAATTAGACAATGATTAGTCTTAGTTTAATTTTAGATGCTGATGCAATTATGCTGCCACGAAAAGAGACATGAGGACACCACCACCCAACACTTCATTGCCACCTCATCACTCCCCATTAGTCATAGAGCAAATTAACATTTACTACTACTAAGAGCACTACTACCCTACTTTAAGAGCAAATCTGTGACACTAAGGCTGACAGCATAAATAAAGAAACCTGATCCTGACACCTTTAGGAAAATGGTTATTTAAATCCTCTGAGTTCCCTAACAACTGTTAGGAAAAAGTTACAACCAAATCTAGCACAACAGACAAGTGAAAGTGAAACACTGGCTTCAAAAGGAAAAGTGAACATTTACTTTTCTGCACATTTAACTCAAAAAAATCTGTAGGAAAAAAAGTACACAAAGTCCTTTAAAAATAGAGAAGGTTAGATTATAATCTACTACATCTTTTAAAGAGCCACATCTTGTTCCAAGAGATTCTTGGTATCTAATACTGAGTGGAATTACGTAAAGGCTGACGGGTGGTTGCTTGTGGTCGGGGTTTTTCTGGAAATGATACATTTCATCCCCAAATTGTATCAAACCTCTGGCTTCCTTTCCTACTGTCCTARTGCCTCCATTTCAGCCCTGTTTAGAGTAAAGCAAACAGCCTGTGCAGAAGCTGGTGAATTCTCTCTGCTACTCACACATGACAGGCTTTGTGCTATGAGAAGGAAAACGTTCTCATTAATAAGTAGTTTTAATAAACCTACATTAAAATGATGCTTATAAACTTCATATGCATGTCCTGGTGTTCTCTGTGAACAGATAAAAGGGAATTGACCCCGTGGAAATGACTTCCCATAATTACACGCTTCTCAAAAGTTTGGGGATTTGGAGCGGAATGCATAATTGGCTCAAATCATACCTTTTACAGTCGTCATAAAACACTATAATTTAGGGTGCTGAATAGCAAAAATTAAACCCAAGTAGCTCATAGCAGCACATTTGCTTCTCACTTAAAGAAAATGATAATATCAGCAGGAGAAAGGATGTTCCAGCATAGCTGCAGTTGGAGTCTCTGCTGGTGCTGTGTGAGGAGTAGCAGCTACTAAATCACTAAAACGACTTCTGTGGGGATTACAAAGTCACAGATGCAAATGTACATGCCTGAAGTAGGTCTTGAGTCTGTTATAGCAAAGTATATATCAATACACTGTAAATATTAACAGCAATTTAATATACAATGCCCATATTGTCATTTTAAATGCTTTGAGAAGACTCTATTGGGAAAAAAATCATTATATGCTACTGATGGCATTTATTTGCAATTATGTTCCCTGAATCACATTTTCAGTGTTTTCAAAAATCAATGGAATTTCCTCTTTAAGCTGAAAGACTGRAAAAAAAAAAAAAATTACATCTTTTTTGTTTAGTAATTGCTGATAATCTAAGAGATTGATTTACAAACAGAAAAAAAAAGAAAAGGTTATCGAAAACAGTTTTTATTCATAATACAACCTCGGTCAAAAGCCTGTAATCTGACTGCTACACTTTGGGCAAATGACTTGAAGCCTWAGAGATACAATTTTGCCTTTAATTGCAATTTGAATTCAGAATTCAACCAATCAATTCACTAATCCCACCGACAGGGATTTAGGAGACAACTTGCTTCCCATATATCAGCCTGGGTAGATGAGGCAGGAATTGACACGGGAAATTATTTATACACTTGCATGTACAAGTTCAAAGCATGTGGCAGAGGCAGTGAGCACAGCACTGATCAAAGCTGCCAGGGAAGAAATGGAATTAAATGCACATCCTCAAACACCTCCRTGCCTTTAAAGCMYTTCTGTAATAAACACATTGCACATCTCAATTGCAAACAGTCTGAGCAGGAGCTGGAGATCTGTATYGTTGCATGGCTCAGTACCTTCAAATTAATAGGATTTTTGACCAAGACAAAGATTGCAACTTTGGGGGAAAACTCTACTTTCTTGGAATAAGGCCTTCAGACCTGAGAATCCCAAACTTGTTGAAGGAAGTTCATGGGAGATAACATCACACTGATCACTGGGAAACCAGAAGTTCATATGAAATGGCAAGAGAGTAAGGCATTCTGCCATATTAAATGTCCTCTTTAGAGGGGAAAATATAAAAAAGCTTCCTAGCATTTAGGTAATATTTGTTATTTTTAGAACAATTTCTTTATCTTGTTTTTGTCCTCTCCACTATGTTTCCTTAGCAGCAAGGAAAAATAAAACGGAAGTTTTTTACAGGTTGCTTTAGACAACAAGAAAAATCGGTAGTTTAAAACTGTCATGATTTTCCTCCCTCTTGGTAATTTCTAAATAGTAAATCATAATCCTGTTATTTAACTGTATTAAATCTTCGAAATCTAATGGAAATGTAACTGCAGTACATTGCTTTATTTGTTCCCATCCACAAATAAAAGCTGTGCTCTGTGTAGGAATACAGATCACCTGTGTATTATGGATACATAATGCATTTAAGAAAAATATATAATAACAGAGCCTTAAATAGATAATAGGTATTTTCCATGCATTACATTCAGATATCTGAATTGCCAGTATGTAAAATAAATATTAAGAATAATGTCAAGAGCAGAGGTTGTGGAGAATTCTGCAAAGAATCTATCTCTGGTTTGCAACTTTAAACTGCAAACACAACTGCATAGCAGGGTCCAGCAGATCACATGGTAATGACGAAATCTAGAAGGAATAACCTGTATTTCTCCAAGCCTTCCAYGCACAGAACCATTGCAGAGAGAGGTTTTCTGGCTCCATACCACCCTCTCCAATATTTTGCTCTGCTTTCCCACTCAGAAACCTTCAGTCCCAACCGGACTGTTGGATGCTCTTCCATGTTTTAGTGTTGGACTTGAGGAGAGTTTGAAGCAGAACTTTTCCCAGCCCTGCCTCCCACTGACAGCAGACGAACAAGTTTACACAATATGTTTTGAAGAGKATGGAATTCAGACAAAAAATGTCCTTACGGGGCAACCTCAAAGGGTCAGGAATGCAGTTCCTGTGTCTGTCCTTGAAAAATTCCAGTCACTCACCTGCACAAGAAGTTTTGCCAGTAGCTACTGAGGCCTGCTCAATTCTCTACAGAAAAAACTGCAAAATCCCTCAAAAYAGAAAGATCCATCCTGTGAGTCTCAACATATGGTGTTTTACATGGACTGATATGAGCCAATTATCTCTGGAAAATTCGTAAACTAAAGTCACATCTCTCGTTAATGAGCTACTAGAAAAGTAAAAATAAATCAAGACATTTACATAAATGTAGCTTAATTTTAAGGAATTTGTCTAATCAAGAAATAATTAATAATGACCTGAGTAAAGCAGGATAAATACAGTGAGACTTTTATCATGTACATTCTAACAAAATCATGCCAAGTAAAATTTCCATAATATTAGAAGTCTCTTCATGCAGTGTCTCTAAATATTTATAACTTTAGTCCCCTACACCTCTCTCACTCATTTACTCTTATGCAGAGAAATAGATCTAAAGAAAGAAAAATGTGAACACTGAAGAATCACCTGTTTCCATAAATATTTCCACCACAAATGACTAATAAAGGGATAAAGGGGAATTCTCACGGCTCTGCTTGCAGTGTGTAGTGTTGCAAACTCACATTTTTATGAGTTTCATCACAGTCAGTGGTTTTTCTGAAGTTCCACCTATTGAGTCCTGTCATATTTTCATTTTAAAGAATTAAATATTTAACTGCCAAAATGAATTCCAGAGTTCATATGTCGTGGATCAAAAAAAAAAAACAACAAACCCACCCAGAAATCAGGTTAAAAGGATGCACATCAGGTTTGTGATATCACACATTCGTGTTTGTGCACTGACACCTATTTTGGACATACTTGTAAATACCTGTGACACAACAGGAAAATGGATTCTGCTGATGCCCCTGCAGCATCAGTGGATTTGGGAACTCGTTTCCAGCTGCAGGGCCCAGAGGTGCTGGAGCTGCTCCCAAGGCCCAGAGCTCCAGTTAATTCTCATCAATGTGGTGACAGAGAGACAGGTGACGGATGCTGGGGTGTGGGAGAGACAACCCACAAAGAGTTCTAATTTCATTTCCGCAGATCAAAATATGGAATTTCTCCACCACCCGCCCACAGGTGGTCATCTGCCCCATCCGTGGGCTGGGATGAAGATGAATCCCTGCAGTGGACTTAAAATAGAGCAGGGAAAAAGCTCTGAAGGTCACACAGACAGGTGGATCCCAGATTCCAACCTTCTGTCTTTATTATAATTTCTTTTTACAGCACACAATAATTTTTTGTATCATTTCAACAATGGAGACCTCGTGGTCCATAGTGTTATTTTTCCCTCAAAGTCTCTTACAGACATGGAAAAAATACATAACAATGGACATGCCATGTTAGGGAAACGGTTGCATTATATAAGGACTCAGAAAGCTTGGTGTAAAAAAGAACAGATGCCAAAAGATTGGATTTTGAAGATAACTGCACATTAAGCTGGACAATGATATTTAAATTATGAGATCTGTTGTAGCCTAATTCCCTCTAATGATGTAACAGTAACTTGCAGAGTCCACAAACAGAATGCTTGAAGCATCCCTAGATCTTAATTTTATACAAATTCTTTCCACACGTTTTGCAAAAATGTCAAATTAATTAAAATTTACCTCTGCATAGAAATTACAAACTTGTTCAGTGTTTTTACCCCAAACAGATGCAGATTCGGCTCTAAAATTATAGCCCATTGTCCTACAATAATTCCAGAGAGATCAAGCATTAAACTCACAGCTCTGAAGCCATAGAACTAATTATTATATCAAGTATTCTAAGGTACAGCTCACTTTTCAGCAGATTTCAGTGCTGACAGAACTATGTATCAGAGTTACTTTAATAAACTAAATGCTAGGAATTTCCAGATAATCATAGGCCCATTAAATTAATATCCATAAGTTGACGGAGGAGATATATGGACTGAAAAGCATTAAAATGGAAGCAAAGTTCAATTTTCCACTGAAATTTTCTTAGCATCAGATATTTACTACCTGGGCTATTTCACAAAAATTGCAGAAATGGCAGAGTGCTGCAGCGAGCAAGGCAAAGTCAAAGGTTCCCAGAACACAGGCTTCCAAAGGGATTTATTTATGGACGCAGCTGATTAGAATGGATAAAGCAGCCCAGCATTTGCAGAGACAGTGGCAAGGTTCTACACAATAACCAAACAAATTTATGCTCAGATGATGGCTGTGTGTTCCCCTTGCAACACTATTTATAGAGAGCAGAAAGCAGGGCAGTGTCTGAATAGGGAAATGCAGAGAGTGTAGGGAAAGTGTAAGTGAATGACATAAAACATCAAGGAAGACAGAGGGAGTAAAATGTTGTGGAAGGAAGCTAAAAGAGCAAGGGRAAAAGATGCAAGAAGGTGGAAAATGAAAAGGAGATGGCAGGAAAGGATAAGACAGGTAATACGATTTTCTTCAGGTACGCAAAGAACAAGAGGTCAGAAAGGAGACAGCAGGTCCTCGGGCTGCAGACAGGGAATTATTGACAAAAATATAATGAATTCATTGCTTTAGATCTTAAAAAAAATAAAAAAGAAGAAGAAGAAAAAAGTTCTTACAGACCACACCTGTCTTTAGAAACAGAAGCTATAGACGGTCACGGTTCCACATTTCCAAGATCAAGACACAGACATGGAAATCAAGGTCTTTCCAGCAATTAGAACATTAAGACTCTGAATTTTGACTAAATACCTAAATAAGACAGAACTCTTTCTACATTGTGAGGAACAAGAGGTATGAAGACTTGAGCAGCCAAACTTCAAAAATGTCTGTATTATATTCTGAATGTTACTAATGGCCTACTAAAAGCTTGTTATTAAACAAGTAAGCCAGGCCAGACCTTCAAGACTTTGTCTTGAGCCACAGGACAGGTACTCTGTGTCAAAATTCCCACTGCAACATTTCTGCTCTCTCTAGCAAAGGATCGGGAAGCTCAGACCTTGTGCAGTTTTCCAGAAAAGCAAACCAACAAAAATGGACATCTAATAAGAGATGGAAAAAGATGCTCCTTGCCATTCAGAAAGACAAGATTAATGGTTTCTGCTTAACCTGTGGTTGGTTGTGTGCCAAGCTGGTTCAAGAAAGGTTTGTGAGCAGATAAAGATTTCCTACCCAAGTGGTTTGAGTCGCACCAACCAAAAGAAAAGAGATGTTGTCATCTTTCTCCAGAACTCCTAAGCTGCCCCTTTGTATCYGTGAGTGGAACCAGGCACATCTGAGCACACAGAAAATGTGATAAATACACAATTGGGGTGCTCAGGGTAGCGGGGAGTTACTGTAATACACACAGACAAGGAAAAGAAACAAATAAACTGATCATGCTAAACAGCAACGAAGTATCATGATGACATTTAAATGCCTTAAAATGCAATTACTATATAATAACAACAGTGGTTTCATAGACAATTAACATAATATAACAAAAAAAAATATTATTAATCTCCTTGTGTTGTACTGAACACATCATTATTCTTACCAGCGGTGTTTTATTAGAAAATAATTAAAAAAAAAAMCCTACAAAACTAAATAACCATGAAAATAAATTTCGTGTCATTTGTTGCTGTCTCAATAAACTCAAATTTTCCCATAGTTCTCACTGCTGTGCATTTCCACTTCCCACTCTTCAATAAGAAAACACTGACTTTTCCCGGTGTTTGGAGCGTGTGCTATTTTTAAGATGGAAATCCAAGCCCACCGCCTTGTCTTGACAGTTATGGGTTATAAACAAAGCTCTGCTGATTTCTCCCTTTTACAAAACTTCTCTCTGCTCCTGCTACAAACGACACGACAGGGCTGTGGAACGGCAGGGATGTCAAAGGCGCGTGAGCAGTCGGATCCCGGAATAAAGCAAATGCCCTCCAACAAAAACAACTGTTGACTTTTGCAGGCTTTCCACAGCAATGATGAGAGGATGCTACTGCTGCTGAAAAGAATCGCAGCACCCTGCTGGTATCTCATAACATTAAATGTATTGATTTACATACAGTGTTTATTGAAGACTATTGCCAGCAAAAATGAACAAGATACGGTAAATCAGAGAGTTTATATAGAATATTTTCTTCCCCTGAGACAAAATAGGAGAGGATACATAACAATAACATGAATTTTAGCTTCATTTCCAATCAGATTTTCTCTTTATCCCATAAACAAACCTTGGGGGAGAAATATTTCCAGTAGCTGGAAGTCCCATTTATATCCCAGCTACACAAGCAATTATTTAAATCATAGTTTTAAGAAAAGCAATTCCACTTAAAATTTATATGTTCAAACACTTGATTTACACCCACAGTTATGGTGATCACCTTGGGTTTGACCTTGGTAAACAATCAATGCCAGGAAGTTCCCCAGGAATTCAGGAGTCTGCCCATACGGATCCCATTGAAGGATCCAGCCCTTTGCTTCTGCTGGGTTTGTTTCTCCAGGTTTTTTGTTTTGAGGAGTCCTCTCTGAATCTCCCTGGTGCCCCAACATGTGAACACATTAATGAATATATATGTAAACTTAGCAATATAAAGGAAAAACCCATCTATCTCACGCACTTCCTGCATATAACACAAGCTACAGAGATCTTTTTCACTGACAGAATTTTCAGCTGTATTTCAGTTGATCTGACTGCAGCTCTTGTACAAAAATAATTTTATATCTGCTTAATAATTGTATTTTATACCTCCACAAGAACTTTTTTTTTCAGTGAAATTTTCTTTCATTTCCCRTTGCTAAATTGTCAGGATTTCTCCCTAAACTTTATACTCTGCCATTACTCCAAGCTTTTTTGGTGTAACAGGTGCAATTTGAAAGCATCACTATTTTAACAGGCTTGCTCTGTGTATTAACAATTCTTTAATGAAATCAAGCACATTTTATTGAAATTTGCATCTCCACGAGACCAAACCCTTCTTGCCACGAAAGAATGAGTGCCTTCTTTTATCTGGGATATTAGTGGGAGGTGATTGGAGTCTGCCATTCCCCATTAAAAGGTTTCAAGTCAAGGCAGAGCAGATCTCTTGCACTCAGACAAATCTGCCAGTGCACATAACCAAGATTAAAATACATTTTAGGCCATTCTTGAAGTTAGAAACTCATGATTTTCCTTCTGAAAGAGCAGCGTGTCTCTGTGTGCCGTCCATAGATCTCCACCCAGCACATTGCGGGGATTTGGTATCAGGGGGTGATAAATCATCCTAAAAAGGATGTGGCTGCACTAAAATGGACTTACACACACGACAAGTTCCTTCTTCTGCACACGATAAATTACAGCCATTCACCGCCAGGCTTTTGCTACAGTAATACTTTCCTTATCTGCAAAAATACATTAAAGTACTTACAAATCTTTCCCACAAAACACTCCTCAGCACCTGACCAAGCTAGTTTTCCTCGTCATTGTGAAACTTTTCCATTATTGCTTCCACGTTAAACACGGAAATTGAGCCCATTAGGGCCGCAGCCTTGCCCTCAATGTTTGACTCAGTCCAATATACACTCCCAATTTGCTTTTCAGTCCTGTTAACACAAGTTTTCTAAATATCTCAGTCTGTCACTACCAAGGCATCCTTTCACAGGAGTGGGCGCTGTCATCATAAAAAAAAGCTGAAAGCTGATTTCACACCTCTGCTTGTTAAGCATTTTTTTAAAAGCAAATAAAGCTCTTTACTTACAAAATAATTAAAACTAACTCTTCATTAGCAGTTCAAATTGCCTAGGTAAATTTGGTCACAGCTCTAATTTGCACGCTGCCACTGAGCAGTTTTATCAAGCTGCTTCATTTCATGCTTGCAGAGGATCAATTTCTGATTCTTTATCTTCCACACACGTATTTGTTGCCTATCAGCGATGGCAACGTCCTTTAAAACCTTTATCCCGGTTGGAACCCCCCAGTGGCACTTTGGCACTGCTGCTTTGGGGTTACAGGAATGGATTTCACTGCTGCAGAGGGTTGTGGGAAGTGAGGGGAAAGAAGATTCTACAACGGGAGGCTTTGTCCTGTACCCAAGGAATGCCCAACCCCAAATCCCACGCATGAACAGTAAAAAGTTAATGAAATATTGTTGCCAACTCTTCTGTACCTGCTTAGAGTAAAGACCAAAACAYAGTTCTTGGAATTTAGCAACTTTTTGTCACCTATGCAACCCTTCCTGCTTTTTCTTGTATTTTGCCTGTAAATACTTTATCCAGGTAAATGTGAGCTTTTGGAAATAAGCCCAGGGGTTTTAAATAACAGATTTCCCCACAATCACTGGTTTTCAGACCTCTTTTTTAGCTGGCCCTGTGTTTGACCCTTTGTTTCCCAATTCACCAGGGTTTTATCAACACTGAGCACAAGTGGCCTTCCAGCTTCCCTGGAATCCTTTGGCTCTGTTATCACAGCTCTTTATAGAACCACTCGATTTTTTTTTTTTTTTTTGCTCAAGGAAAGAACTGAAAAGTCACTAATATTTCTGCTCTGCTGCAATCAGAAAAGACTCTGGGTCTGAAGTGGACTCTGAATTGCATAGATTATTGGCAGTTTTTGGGGGGTGTGCACCTCACTGATTTGGACTAGCAAATCCATCTTAAATCTCCCCCCAGAGTTCCTCCACCTTTACACATCTGCACTTTCCAACAGCAAATAAATAAATTATTTGCCATTGTCTGAAATTTCTGGCTTAGTCTGATTTATTCAAATCTCAGGAGAAAACCAAATATGCCTGAGAGCAGATTTGTACAACTGAACACCTTTTGCTCCCACTAAATAGGGGCTCTGGGCTACCTCTTATCTCCCCAGCCCAGCAGCAACTCAACGACGTGCCCAGAGTCTGCTTCAGCCCCCTCGTCAGAGCATCATTCAGCACTTTTGTCAACAAGCTCTAGCAAGCCCCAAAGCAAAACCATTCCATGTAAATCCCCTGGTGTACTCTGACCTGCAGAATTCCTATCAGGATGCTCTTTAATAAGCCTCTTTAGAAAGAACAAGGAGTTTCTAGACACTTTTCTAAACCAGTCTGTCTTTGCTGGGAGTGACATCATCCCAACRTCCTCCTGCTCTTCTTCACGAGCAGCTTTCACTCAAAACTGAAGCTGAGCGACATTCCCTGGCCTTTAGGAACACAAACCACAAAGTTTCATAAAAAATAAACTCATGAACCAATTGGATAAATAAGTTTATTTCAGAGGGTGAGGGTGGTGTCATTAATACGAGCTGCCTCACTTTCCTCCTGCCAGCTTGAGCTTCTTTGCTAAAAACCACATTTTAAATTCATCTGAAAACGCAGCTTCCACACAAATGGGCTGCACCAAAAAGACTGGCAGGCCCTGAGCCTCAGACAGAGGTTTTCACCCTATTTTAAAATATTTTCTAACTTTTACTAGAAATAAAATGCTTAAAAACAAACTGTAGAAAGAAGGCATTCACTCAGACAATAAACAGTTGTCTGTGCAGAGTGTAGTACTCTCTAATTTAATCGTCTTCTCTTGTTATGAACCCACAGAAAAACTCCTACAAGTTTTTCAGTATTCCTCGAGGAGTAAGAGGGCAGCCAAAAACAGATTTTCAAACATGCAGTGGAAAAAATCAAAAATTTTTATATATATTATTCTCAGCTAATTTAAAACACTTTGAGGTGGTAAAATCTGCGAACTTCTATGAAATGCTGTGATCACCAAAACCCTGTTTTGTGCCCTGTTTTTAAATTCTCACCCCTTGAGTAGATATGCACTAAGTGTAGCATTTCTCTGTCTAGCTGAAGGATTCAAACAGATTTCAGCCCTTCATCCTCACCTCACCTCTGATGACACACTTGGCAGTCTGATGGCCTGCAAAGATCTCTTGATCTGTTCTTTCCTTGTTTGCCCTTTGCTTTGAAGTTTTTCTTTCAGAACATCAGTACTGGGCAAGAGGAAAGCTCAAACCAAACCAGAAAACACTTTTTGAGAGAAATTCAAGGATTTTTCATGTTATTCTTCTTCACATGTATCAAGGAAATCAGGGAGAAAGTCCTGCTTTCTTCCTGGCACATCTTTCTAGGAAAACCATGGGCTGGATTCAAAGAGTAATCAAGATGAGGGTTCTCCTACAGAACTTTCCAACTCCATTTTTTGCAGCAGGATGGGGGTGAGCTGCAGAGCAGAGTGCTGGAAAACAGCTCAGGAAGCACCACAGCCCCTCAGGCTGTGCATTCGCACTGCTCTGGATAAACTGCACCACATTACTTGTGTATAACTCACATTGCTTCAAAAAGGCTCCTCCAGGGAAATGGTTTTGTCCTAATTGAAGTGTGTCCTTTGCCAGATCAGATAGGAAGGGCCATTTGTGGTTTGATGCATTTAAGTTGAAAAGTCTACTATGATTTTCCAGGGAAAAAAAAAATATTTGAGATTTATACTAAACATATTAAGGTAGAAAGCCACTGATAAAATGAGAAACAGCTGGCAAATGAAGACAAGGGACAATGTTAAAAGGAGAAACTGCAATGTTTTTCCTGCAAGAAGGATGTCAGCAGCTCCCATAAATCCTGTGTGAGCAGTTAACATACATTTCACTGCAGACCAAGATAAGAAATAGATGTTTAAGTGTTGAAAACCAGCATATGGCAAATTTTAGCAGTGCTGGTTGAGCAGTAGGACCAGGCATCAAACTGGGAAAGTCTCCCAGAGGAGGAAGGAAACAGCACTGGAGGAACAAGTGTTGATTGCTGCTCTGCAAAAGGGAAAAGGAAGAGGACAGGGATGGCAGCCAGGGCTGTCCCTGGATCCTGTGTCCCACAGGGGCCAGAGCTCCATGAGCTGCCTCTGCCAGAGGGTGGGAAATAATCCGTGGGATGGGACACAAATGGCAACATGCACCAACCACCGAGCACCTGGAATTCTGCTGCTCCTCTAGATCAAAGTGGCCAGGCACAAGTTATCCGAGTGCACATTTCCAGAACTGGACGGAAAACGTGAATTGACGGATCCTCTATTTATAGTGAGCATTTTGGGACAGAGTGGAGCAGTTGCTTTGCAGATTTCAGAGATCATTTGTTGGGTATTCCATGGAGAGAAACATTTCTATTGACAAGGAAAGGAATCTTTAGTGAGAACTCTGTAGGTGATGTACATCTGACAGAGATGCACCTGCCGACATTTTCATACCATCAGAATCTCCTTTATCTCTGTTAAAGATACCAATTACTAAAATTGGAGTTCAATAGTCCTTTCCATTGATCATTAGGCAATAAAAATGCATAACTCTGTAGTACCGTAGTCGCAACTTCCCCAAAAGATCTTCTTTTGTCCAAACAAAATTTTGTATTCACAAATCAAATGCAYACACCATGTTCAGACTGCATTTCAGCTGAAGATAAATGACAGAAATTCCATGCAGAAAGCAGAGAAGTTCCAGCTGCGTTAGAAACAAACACATTTACCATTTCCAAAGGACAAATGGTTCTTCTCGAAATTTTATAGGGCAGGAGCTGCAATTCAATCTTCAATTTAACTGCAGATTTCCAGGAGCAAATACACATTCAGAAAATGCACATTATGAGCACAGAGGCAGAGCTGTTATTGCTCTGAGCACTCACCTCGTAATTGGCAATGGCTTCTCTGTCGAGGGTTCTGGTCACGGACACCTCCCCGCTCATCTCATTGATCCTAAAAATTCCTTTGGGGTCTTGATCCACTCCCTTCCCAGAGAGCCGAAACTTTACTCCCTCTGTCCCCTCACTTCTGATGACCTGCATGGCAGGAAAAAAATCACGTTGTGAAATCTTTTTAAACTCATCCTAAAACCACATAAGTCACTTCAGTCTTTTAACTAATGTTGAGCTCTGTTCCCTGCCAATAAAATGTAACTGTAAAATATGATTTCAATCATTCACAAGACACTGTGCAATTTTTGTGTTAAACCCTGGAAAAGCTACTCAAGTCCTTGGCCAGTTCCTATCTTATCTTCAGTGTCTTCAATTTCACTACTTAGAGTTTCTATTATTCCATCACAGTATTCACTCGCTCTCTAGAATTTGATGTTTCATTTAATGCTATTTCTTTTTTTAGTTAAATTGATAAAACAGCTACAAACTTACAAAAAATGACACATTCTATTGATTGCTCCGAGCACACTTATTTCACAAACAATCCTTACCATACCAGATAACCATCACACAATATTTTCCTGTTAGTCAGGCCTCTTTATTACTCATTGTGAAGCCATTACAAAACAGACAACCTTCAGGTTGAGTTTTTTTTCCCTCCATTCCCTTTTACACTCTTCTTTTCCCAGGACTTTAAATGAAGGGAAAAAACTCTGCATGAAACTATCAGAGTATTCTGCCCAGAACTCTCCTGAGTCACACAGCTGGAATTAGTCCACTTCCCAAATTTTTATTTCTATATACACACACCTATGTGTGTATGAAAATTCCTTGTTACTATCACCTTATTTTCCCATAAGAACAAAATTCCTAAAAAATCCAGTTTCGGGGCAGTCTGCCATTGGTGACCATAACATCTATAAACCTGCAGAGCTACTCGGTGTCAGTTATAAACTCCATGCTTTGCAAATTTGTGTTTGCACCCCAGAATCTGAAGGATTATAAATTAATCTTGCCCTTTAAGGCTGACAACCTTGCCAAGCCATTTCTTCCCTCTGYTGTCCCACGTCCTTTCGTTTCCAGCAATTTCAAATCGCTGATATTTCCGCAGAAACGCTAAGTCAAAAATTTATATGCTGGTCTGAATTACAGCTCAGGAAGAGGAAGGGAGAAAGTGGCCTTAGAAATCTGGACCTGCTCCAATTTTGAGCGAATAAATATGCAGGGTATTTAATAATGTCCCCGAGGAAATAAATGTTTGCTGCCCTATTGCTGTGGGTTTGCAGATTACTGGGCAGCGAGATTTTGACTTCACTCCATAATCATTATTCCTTTATTTTAATTGAGAAAAAATTGCCACAAGTTATGAAACAGGAAATCAGCATTTTCAGAGATAAAGTTTCAATTCGCAAACCCTTTGGGGAAGGGAGACATTTCCAAGTAAAAACCTGTTTTGCCTCCTTTTTCTTCCTCTTTCCAACACTCAGAAACACTAATGGATGAAGTTTTCCTCTTGTGTATTTTTGAGAAAGTCATGCCAAAACACAGAGGCAGAAAACGCTGCGGGTGACAAAAGGGCAAAGTCACTTTGTGACTCCTGGTTTGGTGATGAAACTGAAACTTAATGGCTCCCACTGAAAAGSTACCTGCTGTTCCGGTCATTTTTTTGACCAATCTCTGGTATTTTTTACATCAAGCCTAAAAATACATGTTTTTCTTAACATCAAGCTATGCTTGAGACTTTGCAATGCCACGACCATCGCTCGCTTTTGTAGGGAAAAGATGAATGCATYATTTTCTGCCCTGATGTCTGAGACTTATTACGAGCCAAGTGCACCTTCCCATATGAGAGCAGTGGTTTGGAAGGCCTGAAATCAGCCCCAGGCCAGCACAAAAGTCTAACTCAGAGAGGTTTATACTACAGCCATTTCCACCGTAGCCATCAAACTACCTAACAGTTTATGACAAATTTAAGACGTGGTATAAACACAATGTCCCAGTTGTAACGAGCCGAAATAAAGAAGGAAAAAAAAATATTGGGCGCTGAAAGGGAATTTGTAAAAAAAATCCGGATATTCATATATAGACCTATTTCTCCACACTAGAGAGAAAAGCAGGAATGTGAGAATAATGGTAATAATAATAGTAGTGATRGTGGTCCCTGCAAACCCAACTGGAAGGAAAGTTTCTTCTCAACACCAAATCTGGCAAAGATCRTAACCTTGAATTTGGCAGCAAGACATCCCAATGGGGCATCTGAAATATTTGTACTCCTTGGAGCTGACACATCCCATACCTCATCCCCACTCCAGCTGCAAACCTTTCTTCACCACCTCATGCGTGGGAACACCAGGGAGACCAGACAGCAGAGGTTTTTTAAAAGACTAGATGAGCCCACTCAGCTTTTTTAAGAGGAAGACCTCACATTCAAGGTGGAATTCTGTTCAGCCCTTTCTGTTTTCTCTCTTTACCTGTCCACGCACCCAGTTATTGCCCAGCACCTTCTGCCTGATCCTGCAGCACCAGGATGGAGCCGCTCCTGCCCCACGGCAGCGTCTGCCCAGGARCTGGGGGCGGCTCACGAACAGGCATTTCCAGGAGCTTCGTTAAAACGCTTAATTAGCCACAAGAGGGAGCCGCAAACTCCCAGGAACGTCAGGGAGAACATTAACATCTCCTAATTAAGATGCTTACATAATGGCTGCGTAGTTCAAAGAAAGTGCATTTCCCAGTTCACACGGAGAGCAGCGCAATGAAAAGTTTAATAAAAATCAGGCTTAATTTGCCATATGGTTTGGTGCTCCAACAAGAGCGAGGAAGAAAACGGGAGGATTGTCTGACATCTCTGGCAAGGCTGAGATTCTGCACGCTGGCATAAACACAGCTCTGCTCACATGAAAACTTCCTACCTCTCCATGCATGTGCAGAACAAAGCTTTCCCAATATCCTGGCGGAGATAAAACAAGGCCAGGTTATTTCTGCTGGAATGTTTACTTCGGGATTTCATTTTTACTTCTCTGAAGTGCGTAAATGAAATCCCACAGTCACTGCTACCCGAAGCCCAGACAGAAATGGTTATTTCCATAACYTTTTTTCACGGCTTCAGGAACTTTGGTGCAGGTTCTAATGCCGAAAGTGTCTACACCATATGGCAGTGGCTGCACGGTGCTTATAAAGACTCTTCATTCTCAGGAAACGGTTGTTAAGGCAGCACAAGACCCCACCATCCTCCCACTGGGAGTATGGATAAGGCAGGAATACTCTATCCAGCCTCCCAAYTTCTACCCATTTCATTTTTCCTTGTTCTTATCTAACAGGTCAGAGAGGCTTTCTCTTTCCGTGGGCAGATGGCTCAGAAGAGGTGCCAGCTGAGCACCCCACAATAAGATGGACTAGTGAAGGCYATTCCCTCACCCAGGACCCAAGGACAGCTCTGAATGTAGACTCAGACATCCCTCACTTCCCCACACCTCTCCCATCCCAGGGCTACATCGGAGAATAACTGGGAATTGAACCGATCCACGCCACAGACACAGCACCCACGAGAGCCCAGCAAAAGGCAGAGCCTCTGTGATCCTGCTCAGCTGAGAGACACTTCCAGGAAAACAGAGCATCGTGCAGCTGACAGGACCTGCTTTTTTCGCTGAACCGTGGCCAAAACGTATTTCCCCAGTGCTGTTTTTCAGCTGACATTGTGTATCCCTCCCAGCTAAACCCATGTCGGCACTGTGATCCCCCTGCTGTTACGGGTTTATCGCGAAAGTAAATCAGAGTGTTCTCCTGAGAAGGAAAGGAACAGAAGCACAAAAACCCCACACTGCCCCGAGAGAGAGAATTCACAGTTCTGCAGCGCCAGCAAATCTGTGCTAAGCAGCATCCTCAGTTTTGTTCTTTAAGGAGGGTTTGCCTCCACCGCCTCCGTAATTTCTTAGTTCTTGACACCAGGTGAATTATAGATGCATCCTAATCGTTTCACTTTTTAATTGGAAAACTAATCCCACCCCCAGACAGGAATATTTGGTTCACGCCCCAGTTCTTTTCACTTCAGAGCATTACAGTGTCTCTCCTGTGGGTTTTCAATATTTTTATTGTTATTTTGTAGGTTTGTTTGGTTTTGGTGTTTCCCGCTTCCCCTAGCTTCTTAGGAAGCAAATTTATTCATGGAATATTTAAAGGTGAACTATTTTTTTCCTCTAATCATTGTSCTCCACAAGAGCAAAACAATGGTTTAGGCCCATTGTTTAGATATTGTATAAATAAACAGACACTTCCTGTCCTGCCCTACTGAAAGTCACTTTTTACAGTCAGAGGCTCCATCTGCTCCACACTGACTCAAATACTCTTTCAACCAAAACAAATGCAAAATATTCCCATCATTATTCAAAAGCATTAACCAACAGAAACTGCTTCATTACTGTGAGCTAAACATACAAAACCTGTGGCTAGAAAGGGATTTATATAATTTGCTGAGTTTAATAATTTATTCAATAAAAATTAATACCTCTAGCTTCTTTAATGAAAATATTAGTTAAACTGGCTAAGCAAGGGAGCCAAGTTGTCCTCTTTGACAAAGGCAGATGTTGGCCGAACCCGACCTTGCCTTTCTCTCTGAGTAGAATTTTCTCTGGATTCACAGCAGCAATCGGAATATCCACCACAGRCCCAACCTCCTGTGGCAGCCAAGGCAGTGCAACAAAGTTAAGAAGAGTTTGGTTGCTGGAGGAAGCAGAGCTGGGAAAAACCACATTTAGTGCCACAGACATTCCTTCTGTGGATCAGCTCCAAGCATTTTGCTTGATGCTGTTGACAGTCCCAATAACAATGCACATATACAGCTCTCCCAGAGAAAGAAAAATGTACATAGACAACAAACTGGATCTAACCCAGCAAAGAAAACCATAATTCAGTTGTTTTAAACTTTAAGTATCTATTTTCTATTTCAGATGGCCAAGAGTTTTAACTGGGCAAAAAGCGTTACTGGAAAGAATCKGAATTTTGCACTTTAAGATGCAAATTTGGCTGAATTATTGCACAGTTTCTCAAAGAGATTACTTAAAACTTTAAATGCAAGGTAATTAATCCCTTCACAAAGTTTGCACTCTGTGTCTACTTCTGTGGATTGTTTGTTATTTATTCTTATATATTCATACACATAAAAGCCTTAGTGGCACTGGGCAGAACTGTTATTACAAGACTAGCAATTACTTCTTCCTTGCATTCTTTTGCACCTGTTCTCTTAAGACTTATGAATTACAGAAAAAAAAAAAAAAAAGAAACACATGTATTATTACAATAGTGCATCTGTAAACTGAAGCTTTTTTAATATCTCTATGAAGTTTCTGAAATATTGAGTACTGAACGTGGAAACTTTCATACCAACTTACAGAGACRGAACATGGGAATTAAAAAATTCAGGCATTGAAATTAAACGAATAATGAAAATGAAAAATCATACACTGGTATTCTCAAGAGGGTTCTTTTTAGCATTTTAACTCTGAGCTTTGTCATGCAAAACATTTCAGGAAGTGTCAAATTTAGGAACGACGTTGTGAGGTTTAAAGCACACATTTTCAGCATATTTTTGATGCGTGTTTGCAAGACTGATCGGGGGCTGCAAATGGCACAAATGTTCCTCGCCTGAAGCCATTCAGACAAAACTGGGACTGCTCTCATCAGGCACCGCATTGAGGACTTTATGTACATGAAGGAAATAGAACCTGCACTGCTCAAAAGGAGGGTGGTTCATTGAAGTATTTTTGTATAAAAGGCCCTATATCAACAATTATTTTGTTGCATCAGTGCAAACGCAATCTTTTACTAACTCATAACCACTGTAAATCTGAAATTTGACAAGGTTAATGAATTCCACAGGCAAATATTTCAACAAAATATCATAACGTATGAAAGCGACACAATATATTAAAAACCAGTGAAGTTGTTTCACCACCGGCACTTGATGATTGAGGTCTTTTTAAAATAATCAAAACAAATAGGATATTTGATATTCCACCAAAAAATATCTTCCCAACATAATGGCTTTTTGTCATAATTATGCATAAATGTTTACAAAATTCAGATCAACTTTGTAGTGGGATGCACAGGTGTTGGAGTGAAACAAAATGAATTTATGCATGTGGGAGCCCTGGGCGCTGGTGGATCCCTTCAGCCCAGGGTTCATTATTGCAGCTATACACAGATGCAAGAATTCCCCCTGAAGAACCCTTTCCAGCAGTTGCAGGGATTTAAATGTGAGGATTTATCCAATATAAATAGCTAACAGCCAGCATTTGCTCAGAGATCGAAGTGAAGTAATTCAATAAACACATCAAGATGTGTATTATCTTTTGTAGCAGGTAATTCCTCAGCTTCCTTTTACTCTTAATTTATAAAGAGCAATAAGATTCATTACAAATAATTTTCCTTTCCCCTGTTCCTAGAGGTCTATTTCACAAGCATATCTGCAGACTCAGGATTCTGCACACAACGACATCTCCCTACTGACAGCACAGAATCTACAAACACGTTTTTGTGATCTCAACGGAAAAGAGCTTAAAAGTGCAACTTGTCACAGGAGGCCTGGCTGTTTCACCGGCTGATTTGGCCTTTCAGTGGCCATTTAATCACCATATTTTACTTGCTACTTAAGTTACTGACCTGCAAACCCTGTGAGCTGAAGGAAYTCGAGGACCACTGTCTGCTCAGTGACAGACAGATGGAGAAGCTCAAAAGCTGTGGTGAGTTGTTAAGACAGATCTGACTGTGATTGACAATATTAAAAGGACAACTCAAAAGATCCCTTTAAAAACAAGCAAGCAAATGGATTATTTGGATTTATAGAGCAGCTTTATTGCAAACTTATCACAGATCTTAAAAGGCAGAAATGCAGAGGCAACGTTACCATGTTTAATGGTTTGGAATTGCCGAAATTGAGGACATGGGACAGAATACACAGTGYGTAACCACCACACAGCCAGCTTAGCCTACAAGAAGTGGGAGAAAAGATGACAGACCCAACTTACARCACCTTTTCCGAGGTATTTCACGGCACTATTCATTCTGAATAAGACCAAAGTCTTAACTGATTACTCAAGGCCACTTTTGCAGCATCCAGGCGAGCACAAGGCACTGATGTAGCACTGGCACAGCAGCCTTTGAGCTGCAATAGTCTGCTGATGGGGCCTGGAAAATTCTGCCCTGGGTRGTCTGGGGAGTACAAAAACCTGGCTGCTTCCTCTCCCTGCAGCCACATTTGGTGCCCACGGGACCTGCCTACAAATGTTATCTTTAGATCCATGCACGCAGCAAAGAGAGGAATCAAGATCTGGATGGAGTGGGACCCTCCAGCTGGGCAGAGTAATTGGAATTGCAGAATAAGACATTGAAGTTGCAGAGCCAACCTGAGGAACTGAATAGGAGCAGTAAAGTGAGAAAAAGGAGCTGATGAGAATGATTCACCTAAAACTGCTCTTGAAAATTAACACTCAGTTGAATTTGAAGAAATTTATTGGAAGATTTCAACTAAATTTATTTTTGCTTTATCTAGCAACCTGATGAGTCTTGAATTTGAAAATATTTTGCAATTAAAATGAACTTAGAGGGATAAGTACACTATCAAAGGTACTTAATTTTTTTAATTGAAGACATTAGAAAAGAAATATCATGAAGGGTATTTTTCCCTAAATTTGGTTCCATTACATGAAGTCTATCTAATACTTCTGGATACTTTAAGAACCTGCTTAGCACCCAATTCCCATTTGCAGCAAACAGCCCACAGATCTAATTATAGATTTTCCTCAGTCACTAGTTCCCTAGGAAACAAATCCATGGCTCATGTCTTGTTCATGGAAGGTCATACTAGGAAGATAAATATTTTTCTGTGTATAGAAACTTATCTAGAGGTCACAGGTCTGCATCTCAGCAGATGTTGGTGCTTCTGCCAAGGGCAGATGGCAGCTGTATCTGACAGCTATCTGGGATATTTAAAACTGTAAACATTTCAATCTGATGGAGCATTTAATTCTTCCATTAGTAACAATGCTCCATGACACTTTATGCTGTAAATAAAGCATTTGAATTGTGGTTCTCCAAACTCATTTCAGTTTTTAACAGCGGATCCACCCCAATTTTCATCCCAAAGGAAACTTCAAACCATCAGAGGTCAATTCTAAACAGCTGTAAGGAGCTACAACTTATTAAAAATTATAGGCAGAAATGCAACTTAAAGTTATGAATGGTAAATATAATTTGTGTTTTCTTCATATTGGTCCTTAAATTAACAACATCATCRCAAACTAGATCAAAAATTTTACCTCCATGCATGTAACTGCATTAGTCTTGAGAGAAAAAAAGATATAATTAATGTTATTCTACTTATGATTCAGTTCTAATTCACTGCTGTAAAATAGACAAAATATAATTCATTGGAAACTCAGATACATGTGAATACATGACTTGGACAGAGGTGAATTAGAATGAATTCAAGGGTGGCAGAGGGAAGATTTGTCAGATTTCTCCTCCTCATTTACGRCACAAAGCCACTATTCAGCTCTCTCCTGACCCACCTACAATGACAGCTTAAAAGGCATCTAATTAGGGCACAATCCTACTCACACTCAGTGTGATATTCGGCCTGACTGCAGATCAAATAGAGGATTTGAGCTGAGTCAGAGAGTGTTTGATCTGTGGGAAGGAAGCCTAAATTGCCAGCACATCTCAATAAACATGCAGTGACTCGACACAACTGACCCACGAGCCCTACCCCAAGTCTTGATCCCAAGTCTTGTTCCACTTGTCTCCATGGAAAAAACCATCCTGATCCAAGCCCTCCCCCAGTACCACTGCTTTCCTCCCTGGGTCACTGGATAGGTAAATAAATTTATGTAAAAATACTTCTCAGGAATGTTTTTGGCTCCCTACTTTGTTCTGTTAAATTTACTTTTTTTTCCCCATATGCTTTTCTTAAAAAGCATTATTAGTTTTTATTTTTCCCTCATTTTTTCCCAAGATAAAGGTTCGAAATCACCTTAAGTTAAAAAGCCACCACTAACTTTGATTGACTTCCAACTTTAAAGAGGACAGTTTTAATCTTACTGAATGCTTGACTCTTGCTGGAATTAACAATGAAATGTGTCAAAGTGCAGGTTCCAATGTGCAAACACCTTGATTGAGCTGCAATTAGTGACAAAGACACATTATTCTCTACTGAAGCTTTCAGGTGACTATAATTGCAATACAGTCTTCTGTGAGTATCACTTCATGGGATCATGCTGGGGAATTATGGAATCAATCAAGACGAAAAGAAAAAGAATCAAGATGAAAAGCAGAAAAGAACACACAATTTCCAAACTAGTCATCGTCAAAATGCAGAATTTAAAACTTGGATTTAAACTTTAAAAGCTGGGAGATCTCTGGAGTTATGGAACAAATACACTTCTATAATACASATGGTACATTGTTGTCCAGCATGTCAGTTATTGTCTTCCAGGTATATTTTTACTGGCCTCAAGAAGTCAGAACTAGAAGTTATCTGAATTTAATATTCATTCCCTGTGCTGCAAAGCTGTCTACTTACATTTCCAGTTAACAGCAATACCTGAAAGAGCCTTCCAAAGACAAGACCTATCAAACTTAATAAAAGAGGAGCTATAAGGCTCTGTAATAACTGTGAAACCAACTTAAAAAAAAAAAGAAAAAGAAAAAAAGAAAGAGAGATAACTTGTGAAAAGCTGCCCAACAGGAGGTCAGAAAGCTGCCTAACACCAGCCTGGGAATCAGATTCCCAGAAAAATCTACCGGATCCAAGTAACTCATCCTACCACCGCAGATCTGCCCGAATGACTTGCCCAAACTTTTTAAGATTGAAACAAAATATTAAGAAGATTGAATGGAACACAAAAAATTACAAATCTTAAATAATGGTGGAAAACCAACAGTATAAAAGCCTCCACTTTTGTACAGCTGAGTTCAAAATGCCATTGAGATTCCTCAGTGCTGAACTTTCTACTGCCTGGCAGAKAATTTTGGGCTATCATAGGACACTCAACCATCAGTACACACCACTCAGTTTATCAAATAGATCTTCAGTAATTCTGTCAATGGTTAGAAAATACGGGTTTTTACAGACCACAGTAAGTGCTAAACCTGCAAAAGGAACACCAAAATTTAAAACCCAAATTCCCATGAACACTCTTCYGGGTTGATTTCCGACCTCTCACTCTTCCTTTATTTACTACCTTGTGTTCCTGTGGGACATTTCAAAGGTAGTTTCAGCCAACAGTTGCAGTTTGACACTGCAGGACACGCTGTGACCATCCTCAGCTCCAGGTATCCCAGAGCTGACAGAAAATCCCCTGTAAYTCCTGTTTAATCAGGTCCTCGTTGCCTCGGCTGTGTTTGGAGATCTAACACAGATTACATGGCAGTAACTACTGATAATGTTATATACTCAAAAGAAAGTTTTAACTACACCTTGATAAATTTGACTACTTCTAATTTGAAACAAAAGTGGTCTGTAGTGACTAAATGATAGCATTAATGCTTTTTTAAAATCTAAAAATAGACAATCTTAATAATTTTATATTACTCTACTGTATTAGTAAAAATGTTAATCATACTAACATTGAAAAGAGCTGTACAGATTGGAAAAAAAACACAAATGAAGTCTCTAYCAGACTGGCTTCTGCTTGGTTTGTGTAAAGCCAGTGATCAGTTCATCAAGTTGAATTATTACTCAAGTAGATAGAAAAAAAATGAAGGGTGAATCTCTGATTGTGATATTTTCACTGGAGCTTTYGCCATTTATTTCATGGCAGTTTTATTGCAACTATAAATTTGAATATAAGCAGACACYGTACCTCAAAACACAACGTGCTAAACACGCAGTAATTTGAAGGGTTTGCAGAGCCCCAMAACATGGAATGTCTGCTCTTTCCAAAGAATAAAAAAGGTCTGTGAAGTGTACCTTTAAAGATACACAAATGGGCSAAGYGTAATCACAAATTGCTTGTAGGTACCATGAAATCGTGGTTCTTGCCACTGCTGCACACCAAGAGCYTAATTTATGTATCACTGTAAACAGGGTGTCCCCTGTTTGTAGCCCTTTTAAGGGCTCTCTCCAATAAAATCGAGTCAATAAGATGTTATTCATGTGTTCTCACATCAAGATGAGTCGGTGTGCCTAATTCTGAGCTTGCAAAACTATTTAATTCAATTTTGCAGCAGCACCAATTACCCAAACTGGATTTATGCAGAAAACAGTCAATCTAGGTTAGTGTGATAATTCATGTAAATTTTATAATTTCCTTCCTCAGGAATTGGAAGCTGAGCCATGAAACTTAACTATGCAGAGCATCTACATCTTCTGATTCAGCAAACCAAGAGTTGCCTTTGCTCCAGGTGAGGGTGTCTTTGTTTTTATCTCTTCTCCTATTGAYATTTGTATAAATATTTCTGCATAAACATTGGCGTTTGTGTGCAAAGATTGGCATCTCTACCTGAAGATCCAGTTTGATGTATGAGCACACAAAYATTAAGGTGCTTGTAGGGGTTTTGTGTCAGTCCCCACCACTCAGCAAGAGAAAAAACAGGGAAAAGGCAAACGCACGTTCAGCTGGGGGGGGATCATCCAGCTAAACCAGACTCACATCAAAACCTGCAGCACCCCTGGAAAAAATGATTTACTGAGGAAGCCAAGCAAAAGCAGTCATAACATGGACCTCGCCYTAGCAGAACTTTGGGAAAAAGACCAAATTTGGAGCAGGAAATAAATTAAGTATTCCTTCAACATAGTGAGAACTATCACAATGATAGCCCCTAACAAGAATTAAGTAAAGCAGTTGCCACAGATTTTCTCTGCTGGCAAACAAATGTTAACCTGATTTAATCTAACTACTCATCTAGAATAAAAAAATCCATATAATGCCAAAAATGTCCTACAGAAATAATCTGAAACTTTGAGGGGATTACAAGAATACTGGAACTGCACAGCTGCTTGCTTTGATCTCTAACAGATTATTTTAGGAGTATAAATAAGATTTAGTGGTATYTCTGAGAATAAATAACAAATAATCTACAGATTTTTGAGTGATCAGTTACATTGTATTTAAAGTTTTAAGCAATCTGTTTTAAGAAGCCCTGTTCCAGAGTTCAGCCAAATCAGTGCCTTGTTGACGATTGCAAGCAAAAAATGCCTTCAAGTCAGGTGACACAGATTCTTCACAATATTTTCCCAATCTTCAAAGTGCATTAACAAATACAGATCTTTTCCTCAATTTCACTAAGCAACTCCCATGTAATAATGATTTTCACTATCAACATCGCCCACTTCTGCGAAAGACTCCAACAACAAAAAAAAATTAAACCTAGAAACTCAAATTTAGCAAAAGCTTCAGTAAATGTCTTCTTTAAAGTTTACATGTGGCAAACCTTGGAGATTTTAACCAAGAATTATTAGATATGGGCCTAAACTCTAAATGCTCTTTTCAAATATGAAACATTCCCAAAGTTTAAAATGACCTTTATAGAAAGCTCTAGATTGAACCTATTAACATATTATGTCTACTGCATTCTTTTTAGAAAATAACTTTCTAACCTACCTAAGAGGTGGTACTGTTATCATACACACCACCACTAAAATAAATAAATAAAATTTAAAAATGCAGCTGCAAGAAACATTTTTCTTGGTCACTTATGTCTGGTTTTATCCCATATGCAGCTGAGCTTTTCGATGTTCTGTGAAACCCAGTCCATCAGTGTCTAGCAAAWGTCTTTTCATAACAAATATACCTTAAAAAACCAATATTTCATGACATCTAAGGCTACAGGAAGAAAATATTCCATATCRCAATCCGTTAATGTAACAACTGTATTTTTAGGCTTCCACCACCACTAACAATTAAAACATTAGCATTCAAGAACCCACATAATTCACAAAGAACGTAAATTCTTTTCCTCAATTGAATTGAATAAAATTTACTTTTTAAAGGAAGGACCTGGAGGGTAAATACACAAAAGGTTCTATAATAATAAAAGGTTTGATTTTGCCCAATGGTGCCCTGAGGCCAAGAAAAAATTGCAGGTAATAGAAAAATGGAACTTTATTTTTTTAAAGGCAACACTGCATTTTATAAACTTGTGAGTTAGTATCAGCCTCTGAATTTATCATTTATCATTACATTTATAATTATAGTTATTATACAATTAACCCCAAAACATTTCTGAGCTTTCCTATCCACTTGTGGCTAAATACAAGAGGTTTTTTTTTTTCCTACCTGTATCAGCTTTATCTTTTCTAACTCTGACAAAATTAGATGCTTTCCAGTCACATACAATTGCTTGCCATAACACTGTTCAAAGTCAAAAAATACTATTTAAAGCTAACAGTAAGATTCTGTGAAAGTTTAAGCTGTTAAATTACTAAACTGTTACATACATAGGATTGGTGGATAATGGCTATGGCGTTCTTTATCTTGCAGAATGTAAATGTAGCTAATMGTGTGGAAAAAAAGTCATTTTAATACTTTAGCTGAGATGGAAGAAAAAAAGAATCGAGACATTCAAGAAGTAAAAGCCTTCACACTGAATAAACCAGAGAAAAAAAGAAAAAGGGGGATACTTGTATAAAGTATTCTAAATGTTAGAAAGAAATTCCCTCTCTCGTAGCAGCAAGATCTTGCTTCTAAACGAGCCCAGGAGTCGAGGAGGTTCTGTTCCATCTGCCAGAACAAGCTTAAACAATTTTAAATGTGCCTTTAAAAGAGCTGCTTAACACTGTTTGGTAGGGATCTGATTTAGTCTGGTCCTGCTGCTCCAAGAGAAAAAGCCCCACTGATCCGTGCTCTGGTGATGTCTGGCGCAATGGGGCCTTGGAGGAGGATTCACCCCAGGAGCGATCCCGGTTCCAGAGCATCCTTGGAGTGGTTCCCACCCTCACACACCCGCAGGGCAGAGATGGGAAGCTGCTGCCGGAGYGTGGAAGATGGGCTGAGGGAAATGGGGGTTGGAGTGTCCCTTAATTCAGTGTTATCAGGGCTTTATGCGATCATGTTTAATAAAGGAAAAGTCAAACAGAAGCAGAGGTCTCCAGTGCCATTTCAAACTGGCAAAATATAAATATCCAAGCAGTACCTGCTCCACTTTATTGTGCAGAGAGAGGATCCAGCCATATTTATTGTGCAACAATATTGTAGCCACAACTGTTCTGGCCTTGGCTTTAACTCTGGAACAACATCCAGCCAGTGCTGAGGCCTGGGATTTACAGCCCTAACAAGGCACCAAAATACTGCTGATACAGAGAAAAGAGGGGACACACCCRAAAAAGATAACAGGATTTCATTTCCCTGCTGTTTCCACTCCATACTAACCACTTCTTACTGATAGTGGCATGATTAAGYGATAATCTGTAATCACCCATGGCCATATTTGATTTCAATTGCATGGGTGTGAATCCAAAATACAAGTGGTTTTCAYGGACAGTTCTTCAACTCAGTGCTAACAAACAGCCCAATCCATACTCACCAATTTATAAACTCTCAGATCATTTCTGTAGTTCCATTATTTAGAACAAATAAAAGCATTAACAGCTACTTCTGATGTAATTAATTGCTGTCTGTCTATTTAAGTGCAGTTATAATGTGAGTAAAACATCTAATGATAACAAATATTATGTTAGTTATAATCCTGCACCTCTTTTACTATATATTTATGTACTAACATTCATATTGCACTTTCAGGTAAAAAGGACTTATCTAAAATATTAGTGAGTCTCATATGAAAATAGAATAAAAATATTTGGAGATCCTCCAAATAATATGCTGACACCTATAAGGATG
The DNA here is from genome assembly GCA_018881555.1 of Amblyornis subalaris. NCBI lineage: Eukaryota > Metazoa > Chordata > Aves > Passeriformes > Ptilonorhynchidae > Amblyornis > Amblyornis subalaris. The sequence continues at coordinate 3,140,070 of JACAXG010000036.1, read as the reverse complement.
AAGACATGAGAGTGCACCCCTCCTCACAAAGAATTCAGCAATAAACCTAAAATAATGTGKTTTTCTCTTCTAATTTAAGGGAACTGCAGGTAAAACTACAGCAATAATTAATGAGGCAAAAAGAGCCTTTAGATTAATGAGGCAAGGTAGTTTCCCCAGGATCAGGTATTGTTGTTTAATTTTTACCAAAAATTAAGGCTGCAGGCATAGGATCACAATACTCAAATAGAACTAAAAAAATATTTAATGGTATTAGTAACTTTTTTTTAATGTAAATTAGTCAACAACCCATCGTGGAGGTACAAAAATAATTTAGCAAAGTCTACTAAYTTTATTAATAATTAAAATCACCTTAATACATGTGTTTCTATGGTTACACTTAATGTGTTTAGAATACAGAAAGATCTTAAAACAGTCCCAGGATTTCTCAGCTAAAATGAAGAGCAGAGTCAGTTTTGAAATTGATCTTCAGGAAAAATAGTCAAGTCATTTCAACTGCAAATCATTCATTTCAATTCCAGCCAGAGGAATCAATAGGCAAGAAAACAGATCTCTCATCAATTAGGGCTGCTTCTCTAGATCTATCACTTTAACCTGTCTTGGGAATTTTCAATTGACAGCACAGTATATCAGCATTAAACTAAATCTACAGAAAAAATAATATTAGAGAAATTCAGATTAGAAAATTTAGTGCCTAAATTTAGCCCTTCTGCASTACCTTGAACAGGAAGAGGTAGAACTGAAGCCTGAAATCACCCAGTGAAGAAACCCGAGTTCAAATGACCCAGACCTCCAGGACAACAGAACTCTGAACACCTCAGGACAGTTTTCCCTGCAAACAGTGGATGTGTCAGCCCAGCACCACAGCGGGAACAGCAGAAAGGAACCGAACCAAAGCCCAGTAGCCCTCTGAAACACAAGACAGAGCTCTCTGAAAGAAGTCAAGACAAGGGATCCCTTTCTGGGCAGCTCTCAGAACTACACAACATTCAGGAGCACCCAGAACTCCCCCAGAGCTTTTTGGGGCTTAGTCAAGGGRTTGTGCTTGGTGCAAGACTGAGAGACTTCTACTGACCAATGTAAATTCCAGCTAAATTCTCCTGAAAATGTGGGCCTTGGTCACTTAACTCTCACTGCTTTCAGAAAACTCTCACTGCTTTGTTTCTACCATTGCCTACATGTTTTTGAAATGCAGAATGACTCTATAAGTAATAAAGCAATATTTGAAGACAAATAATGAGTCAGATGTTCCTCACCCCTTCTCCCTGCTTTCCAGACACATTTGAATGACATAAATCGTATTTAGAAGAAGAAGAGCTTAAACAAGGGATGGTGCGTGGAAACACAGAACTGCAAAGCAACCATTTGTGCAGCCACCCTGAAATCTTCCTGCAGTGTGTTTGCTTCACAAGGAGCAGTAAAAATAACAGGCRAAAGGTGAACCACGCACAGGAAATTACACAGGAATGGCCAAGGGTCATTCCTGCGTCCATCTGCCCCTGGATTCTGCCTGCAGTGGTGATCGATGCCATCCTGAACCAGCATCAGAAACCCTCAGGCACAACACGAAGGACACCCTCTCCCTTTGGCCTCTGCATCTTGTGACAATGTATAGAATATCACAGTGCTTGACAAAAGTTATCAAGGAGCTCTAACCCTCAGCACTGTTAAATCGTTCTGCAGCACTGCAATCTTTTCATGACTTGTCAGTCTCTTGACTTGTTTGGGATGATCTGCAAACTCTGTCACCTCACTGTCTCCTTTGGCAGATCATTTTTGTTGTGTTAACACAAATCACTGTATAAATCCTTGAAAAYATCTATTGCTAAAAGCTTCCCTACGGAAATCTATTTCCACGCYGATGTTTCCATCTTGTTTAGAGCAGCTCCTCTCAGTAGAGAAACCCAAGTATGGTTTATTGATCAGATTTATCTACACCTTCAGCTTCTCCACAGTTCTTTATATATTTAGGAAATATGATTTGCCTTAAAAAGGTCCATGTTGACTGTTCATGATAGCCAAACTATTTGATTGGCACACAGATCTATGAAACCCAAAATCTCCTGAGTGTAAATTCATGGCTGAAACCAATGGCAGATCCTGCACCTAAATTATGTGCAATGAGGTCATTTCTCTCTCTCTTCAACACAATAATCTCTTAGTCTGAAAGCTGCTGCATAAGGGTCCACATGGTTCATTACACAAGCAACAGGGAGTCCCTCCTTGAGAGAAGGAAGGACAAAAAATGACAACCGAGCTGTATTTCACCTCTACTCTTTGATTTAAAAAGCTGACGGGAAAATTTCAGCCTCATTCTAAAAATCTAATGGACTCTGACGTCCAATAAAAACCTCAGAAAATTGTTCTTTTGAAAAGCATGTGAAGAAAAATTTATTTTTTGCTCTTAGCTGTGCTGTAAGTAAATATTGCACTGCAGTGGGGTGTACCTGTGTCCATCTGCTATAAATCACACACACCTATGAGCACACAGAAGTTATGATCAGGGAACATGTGTTTCGTTTGTTCCCAGAATTAAAAGGCTGTTCAGGATGGGAGTTTTCAACATGAAAAATGTGGTCAAAGCTCATTTTCTTGTACATGACAAAAAGAGCTGGTGGGTACATCCAGCAGCAGCACTTGCAGAGCTCATAGCAGGTGACTCTGAACTACATCTGTACCTCTTTAGAGAAGAGTTTGGAATCACCAATCTTTGTGGAATCTTGAGGGAAAAAATACAATCAATTTTCTACTACTTACAAAAGTAACTTTCTAGTACTTACAAAGAGCATCCTTCATCAGTCATCCCCTAAAAGAAACAATATGTGGTTTTTAAGATTTCTCATTAGCAGATAATTACACTTTTTTTTTTTCCAAAGCATTATTRTATCATGATTGTGTTGAGGTTTTTTTTAAAAAAAGAAAAAGAATATKATTTATTAACTAATAATTAGGATTCTCATAAGAAAATTAATTAAAAATGCAGTAATGATACTATATGGCTTTGAAAAAAATAATCCATGTCTAATAAATTCTATTAATTCAAATTAGTTTTCATGTTCCAGTGACCCTTAGCAAATTCAGGTTTGCCCAAGAGCACAGTAATAATGGATGGAGTTGATTCATTATGTTTTCCTATTTACACAGTTTCAACATCCTCTGTATTGTCCATTTTGTTGTATGAAATTCAGACAGAGCCTTTTAGTTGTTCCCTTACTTAATTAAAGAGTTTGCCACTGCAGACTTTGCTCTTTCCACATGTGTGGTTTAACCATTATTCCAACCCCACAATAGCTTCTGTAGGAACATTTAAGGGCTTCCTTGTCAAGAAGAAAAGGATCTGTTGAGGAAAGGCTGTTTTGCTAAACAATCTGATCTTCTGAAAAAACCCCAACTTTTAAGCGATCCATTTTAAGCCTTTTGGCTAGTTTTAACTAAATTTGACCAAAAAAACATCCAACATACAAAGTTCCTAGAAGTTCCACAAAAATTGCATTGCTGCAAAGTGAAAAGACCTCCTGCCACCTGTGGAGACAGAGAGGAAGGAGGATTTTCCATTCTGCACATGTTTATTCATTGCCTGGTCAGGTTAGCTGCAGCTCCAGGATGTGCTCCCTCTTATCCCAGTTTGAAATGTCAGCAGGCAGAAAATAACACCAGTGGTGCTGAGGGCACTGTGGTATTATTTGGGGTCATTGTGCTCGAGGTGCTAACACAGACAAGAGGACCTGGTTTTGTTTCAGGGAACGATTATTTGTGAGAAATCAGCTTTCATCACTTCAACTATAATGAAAATACATGTAATATATTGTAAATCAGGCTTGAACATGAATTCTGTTAAATTAATATAGCCCCTGAATTCAAGTCGTGGCCAAAGCTCAGCTACAGCCACACTGCTTTTTTTTTTTTTTTTTTTTACTTCAATTCTAATAAGTAAAAAATATATTAAGACACATGTTATTGGATTATAGGGATCACTACTACTTTCAATTTCTAGACTTCATTGTTGAACAGATTCCTATTATCAAAACCGTTCTCAAGCTCAATTGAAAATGTAAGCTTAATAGTTTCGTCCATGCTTTGTAGAAATGAAAAGAAAAACTTCTGAAGCAGTTTGAACCTTGATGAAAATCCCATTTTCCAAGAGCACTTTAAAAATTTTCCCTAAAAACCCAGTGAACAAAGTATAACTGGATATGTACAYGATCAGCTTAGCTCACACTTCCTTCAAGGGTCCTTTTCTCCCCCCTGCAATCTCCCAGGAGGGTTGGCCTTATGGAAATTCTTTTCCCACTTTGATGGGAGAATCTCTGTCAGYTTCAATGTGTTTCAGTTCAGGCAGCAGTGACAGAGTAAAATAAAATGCTTTAACATGTGCTTACAAACTGGCACTCCRTGGCAGTGCCGAGGGGTGAGGACAGGCTTATACTGCTACATCTCAGCTTGAACTGCAGCTCAAAATAAAGAATATTACTAAAATAATGTCCTGGCAAAATTGTGCAAATATTTTACCACTCATTCCAACTCTTGGACAGAATTTGTATAAATATTTATCTCCTGTTGTCCACCTGTTCTTCAGAAATATGAGAGACACAGAAACATGCCAGGGAAATGAGCTGTGGAAGAGCAACAATGGACACCTGTGGATATAAAAGCAGCTGAAATTGGGAGACTTTCCAATGGGAGCAATAAGTACCCACAGCAGCATCTCATGGATTAAAATGGGAAAAAAAGCATCTACAAAGTCAACAGCATCGACCAAGAAGAGGTTGCATGAAAGTCTGGATAGGTACTGTACTCATTGATTGCTGTGCATCTCTGCTATGTACAAATTTATATTATGTTATATAAATACAGCATGGAGGGCATGAGTCCTGTATCTAAACCCCAAATATGTAAATTCCAGTAATCAGCAGGACTTCATAAATGGCCTGAGAAAATTTGAGGAACATGGTAGCCAAGCCGAAAATCAACACCAGTGCTAAGTTAATTACAGGACATTGGAAAACGGGTTAATCCTAAAGTACAGTTGTCTGAATTTTTCATTTTCCTTTGTTTGAGCAATGTTTCAGTGGTAGAAAGTGATTTTCTCTTTATGAGTCATTTAAAAGAAAGTAGAGTGGTCAAAGTAGAGTCTTCTTCTCCAAACAAAAGCAAAAGGAAATTGCTTATTAAAGGAATTTCTGTAATTGAAAATTTTAGGTCAACAATGGATCATTGATTACAATGAAATAATTTACATTTTTATATATTTGACCCCGAAAGAGAAATAGGTCAATAGAGTAGAGCAACATTTACTTCAAAATTAGCTATTCCAGAAATCCCTTCCAACCTCAACCATTCCATGATTCTGCCCTACAGACCGTGGCTTACTTAGTCCACTTCTGAATTCAGCAGACAGGGCTGCAAAGTGATAAAGATGATAAACCAGAAAGGTGCCTTTAGAGGGCAGCTGGAAAAGAGCAGCAGATGTTTTGGAAATGAGAAGGGGAAATGTTTCCTGAATTCAAACACAGCTGTCATTATGGATAATAGCATCATGCTCCTTTATTCATCCTATTGAATCTGTTGCTATACATCACTCCAAAATGCAAGAAAAAAAAAATCAGGAATCATCCATGTGTGATAAAAGCAAGGGCAAAACACAAAAAGGTTAAAATTAGTTACTAATCACTGAAGAGAATCAGCAGTTAGAGAGAAGGAAGGAAATTACTGTTGTTCCCTGAGTGACAGCTCTTTACTCCACCTTACAGATGAGCCATGTATAATACATATAATTTTTCCTTCTGGAAATGCTCTTCCAACCATCTTTTCTTAATATCATTTCAACAAGCCACAGCTGGTAATATCAAATTTGTTACCAGACCAGTCTGCAAAGTGCCTTTATTAAAGTCTTTCATTAATGAAAGCACCAAGGTTGACAGTATGACAGTATTTAGTTTGTAAATTGGCAGGGATAAGTTAATTTTTTCCCTAAAATGTCATTCATTTGGATATTGCTTTATATTATGTGATAAACTTGCTAACAATTGACTGTATAACAAGAAACCGGAGGAATTATTTGGAATGGAACAGGAAAACAATCACATTTGAAGCAGTGTGAATCAGTTCACAGCTATCAAATAAACATCTTAATTGATTTAAAGGAAGCTCTGTGGTCATGTTSTCTCCCCTGACTTTGATATTCTGCAGTTCTTGTGTTTTTACTGGRAATATTAACACAGCACTCTGCTGAGTGAAGCTGGATGAGTCTGTTGCATCTCTCATTCCACTTAAAGTGTTCCAATAGGCGGATTTGTAGAAAGAAACTTTACAAATTAAAGGGACTAAGCAAACAGAAATTATGGATCCAGCTATCCCACGTTACCAATCCAAGATTACAGAATTAGGCTCTACACCTTGTTCAGTTAAAAATTTGGCCCTACTAAGAATGCAGAGACMAAGTTTTTGCTCAAAACTATACATTCAATAAGGAAATAGCTTTTAGAAACTGGACAGATCGAGTGGTTATTCCAAACAACAGAATTAAAACAAGGCAGGAAAAAAGTCAAGGTGGATCACAACATMTTCCCATCAGTCAACTCAGGAAATAGTTGTTATGTCTGAAAATATTCCAAACATTTTAAACTTGAGCCTGCACTTAGGTTARTGTGCCAGTGAAAAATTACTTGCCAGGGGTTTATTTCATCTTAGTTACTTCACACAGGCAATTTACTGGCARGGACAGACTGTTTTTTACCTCTACCTTAATTTGCAACCCAGTTTAAGATTATCAACTTCTGAAATCAAAGCTAACACAAACACTGTGGCAGTTGAACTGCAGCACATTTTGCTGAACAGCTTTAAAGCATAAAATCTCTTCTGTTTGCTGCTTTCCTTCAGGTCATTAACATGATTTATTATGAAGCAGGAAATTAGGTACTGGATATATCAATATTGGTCAGAAAATTCGATTCCATCACTGCCATACAACTGCTTTATCTCCAACAAACTTGTAACCATAGTAACTAGATTAGAAAGTATTCCTCAAATGTTTAAAAGTCCTTTTATTCTTATTAGCAACTCAAAACACTGAAAAAAAATGGTAGTTTCTTATTATTTTCCAAGGCATTTGCAACTCAAGTGTGATTCTTCCAAAAGTCTTAAGTAAACAGGTGTATTTTCACAAATTTTTCCATCAAAATTCTATTAGCTGAAAGAAAACAAATGTGCTCTGTCAGAATTGTTTATGTGAATATCAGTATTTTTTAAAAAGGGAAGTTTGAAGAGAGACCTCTCAGGAAAAGAGACAAATTTGAAGCGCTGTTTTCACTTAACGGTTTGTTAGGACATCAAATACATATCCTCTAATGAAAATTAATATGCCGTGGCTTAATAATTCATGTATTTGCAACGAAAGCCCTTTAATTCAATGGAGTGCTGCTCCTTTCATTGCTTTCCTTGCTGAGGTAGGTTGGTATTTTTCCATGGAGGTYGGGAGTGTGCCATTCCCCCACGCGAGCCAGGAATTTAATCAGAAGTTAAACTCTGACATCTCCAGCCCGTTCACGCCCAGACCAGCAGGGTTTTACACATTTTCAGGAACACCAGGGCAGCAGGAAAACTCGAGGTGTCTGCTCTGTCAGGATCAGAAGCAGCTGCATTATGCAGCTGTGATCATATATTTATCAAACTTTGTGTTCCCTCCTCAGTGCTTCTGTTGGAAATTAATTCCCCTTCTCAGGRCACCAGAAACTTTTCTTTTAATCTTATGCCAAAATTTCTATCCATTAGTTATTGCACCAGTGTATTCCTTTTGCTTAAATCATTTCACACTCACTCTGGATTTACAGAAAATGTTTGTGCTAGGCTGAGCAAATTGAGCTCATATATATTTCTGCCMAATCTTACAGTACCTGTACCATCACTTGATTTTTCTCTAAATCCAATCATTTTATTCTTGATGGATTTGAAAGAGCTTTATTTATTGCCTAAGTGCTATTCATAAATAAAACCCTTTTCCCTCCCCAGCTTCTGTTCACCTGTACCTTTCTACCTTGTTTGCTGCTTGTTTCTATATCCTCATCTGTGGTTGTGTCTTTTCCCACATGGAATAATTGACACATTTTAGCAAAGAGTTCYTATTTACCATCAGACTGACTCAAGAAATCAGAACTCTTTGCACCTGAGTAATTCCATCTACTCTCTGAAAAATTCCTCACCCTGCAAAGCTTTCCAGGAGACAAACATTTCCACATCTCCCTGATGGCACCACTTCTTCAGCTCCCACGGAAATATTCTTGTCTCCTGGACGAGTCAGAACTCTTGCTGGTGGCCACCTCCTGTTTTCTGAGAGTACTCTTTGGCACAGCACAATCATCCTGTTTGACGTGGTGATGATATAAAAACAAACAAATGGATATTAAAAAAGTAATTTCTAAAAGTCTGGTGGATTTTTGCGGTAGACTTCAGAACCCCTGTCTAGTTCCATAGGGAGAAATACATTCTCTTGCTTCCACATAATTTTTGGTAACTGAAACAAAGATTCGGGACAAAATTGGGATTCAGAGCGTTCCCAGCTGAGCAGTTGACAGGCAGCCACACAGATCTCTCTCGTGGTGTTGGAAAGGGGTTTAGTTATAGCTCCTCTGTTCTGCACATCGTTCTCTTCTGTTGGGACACACCATCATCTTCCAGCCTTGGACACCCACCCTAAGGAGGTCCTTTCCTCCTCTTGTCTTTAGACTCTCTCTSCCTATCCTCTCATTTTCTGCCTAATTTTCCAGTAGAACCAAAGCACTTCTTAATTCAGCTTTTATTTCACTGTTGTTGTTCCTCTCTCGTCTCTGTCATGTCCTCCTCGAATGTATAAACCTTCTCTCTAGTTTCTCTTCACAGGTTGATAGATCATGTTCATCTCTTTTGACACTTCTTTTCAATTTTTTTGCCTGAAGTTTGAAAGTTTGACATTTTTTACAGCTGCATCTTTAGCCCATAACTCTTCTCTTCTGTGCAGCATATAATTTATCATATATAAATAGTTTCACTAAGATAGCCACTCAAAAATAGCAAGCTTCCAGCAGCTTTTTACATCCAGTTTTCTTCAACTTCCTCCCCTCTTCAAGGTTTTTTCAGTGGCTGCTTTAACAGACAAGATGCATTTTCTCTTTGCCTTAAATTCACATCTCAGAGGAGGAAAAAAAACCACTTCCTCGCAGATCTTAAAGATTTGTATCGTGCTTGCAAGCCTGGACCACATTTGCTGGGGTCAGTAACTGCAGCAAACAGCCAGATCAGAGGCAGGAAGTATAGATACAGTTTCTGATCAAAAAAAGCTGAACAGCCCCCTCCACCTCCTTCCAAAAGGACAAACTCAAGAAATAACAAAAAATATATATATATTTTCTTACAGGCAAAAAATAAAGTTTTTTTTTTTTCTTTGTTCAGCAGTTTCTTACAAAGTCTCCTGTGTACCTCTCTCTGTGTTCTGCCCTTCACTGAGCACAAAAAGTCCTGCCAGCTTTTACCAGGCCACTCACAGCTTCCAGATTTTACGTGCCAACAATTGCAATACTCATTCTTATGCAAGACAATTCCTTTAAATTAAACAATAGAATCCTTGATTCCTCATTTGTCCATCATAACCTGCAGAGCAAATCCCTTGAGCCTGCATAAACACAGTCTCACTTTGCAGGTGTTCTTCTCTTCTAATGCGTGGAAAAAGAGCTGGAACTTGTTGATTATCTCCACAATTCCTTTCCTGCTCTTTGAGCTCTGCATTAGTTAAGTAGATGCACAGAATCACCACTCTGAGTTAGTCTTAGAAAACGATTCCATGTTCCAGTGGAGAATAACCTGTCAGTGCAAGTACAAAATAATCCTGCATCCCACTGTTTCGTACTTCATTTGACTCGATGTGGGCAAATAAACCAGAAAAGTAACATATGGAGAGAGACTAAAAATTGAATATCATATCCCTGTGCTCTATCAGCGAGAGCTAAACAAAACACATCAATAACAGTCAAGAGTTGTAGCCTGGGCCATCTGGTCACAAAGGCCCACATTACCAAGATTGTATTAAAATATTTTAATCTCAGTGTTTTCCCCCAGGCACGAAGAATGATATGCAAACTCTTAAATTCTGCTAAAAGGTGAGATTTCTCCACCTACAGACACAGCATGTCTATGATAGTTATTTAATTAAGAGATACCCCAGTGAAGGGTGTGGAAATGGCAAGGCAATAATCCAATTCCTGAGCAGAGGTGCTGGGAAGCCAGTAACAGCCCAGAGAACACACTCTACACATGGATTTCTTAAGCTAAATACTAATTGGAATTTTTGTAATTAATTTGAACAAAACAATGTTTTCACTTGTCAGTGCAGTGTATCCTTCCTGAGAGATATATATAACCAAACCTTAATGAAATCTTCTAAAATTCCTTTTTTTCTTTATAGTATTGTTTCCAATTTGTGAAATAAAACTCAATTAATTTTTCTCCCCCTGCTCGCCTATTTCTGCACATCTGGCCTGCTCCCACCTTCAGCATTTCACCTGTTGGCTGCTGCAATCACTTCCAAACAACTTTGTGCAATTCCAGCCAACATTGCATGGGGTGGAAAGCCAGAGGAAGTCGGGACAGATGAATAAACTACCCCGGGAATTTGATAAAGCAGGGGAAAGAAAGGGAAAATAACACACTGGATCTAACTTCTGTATGAACATTCAAACAGGACCACAGGATGGTATCAAACAGAACAGTCATATCTGAAATTATCACTGTCGTGTATTGCATGCAGGACAGCTTCACACTCCTTCTYATTTTTGAAATTCTATTATAACACACAAATTACTCATTCTCTGCATGTTTTGTCTCTTCCCCAAAACACCACAGAGACCACAGCGAATCTGCAATGTCCTTCTGCAGGGATTACAACGGGCCAGAGATGGCAAAGCTGAGGTTTGAGAGAAACCCATACCCAGCAGAAGGTGAGGTCCGTCAGTCCACGTGCTGCCCTGCTGAGGCTTCTGGAGACAAACCCCAGAATATTTTGCAAGAGGAAATAAACATGTTCCTCATGCCTTCCAGAAGTGGGTAACTAAGAGAATTTTTGCAAATTCATGAAGCCACGTGAAGTTGACAATAAACATCTGAAGTTGAGGGAGGGAGATGAGCAAATATTCTGCAGTTCGTGCAGGATCTGAAACAGGTACTCTGGGTTAGTTATGAAGACCTCACAGCTTATCTTATGAAGATCTTTGACAAGCCAAAAAGACCTGACAGAATTGCTTTTGCTTCCAGCATGGGTTCTGACTSAATTTCTTAGTTGAGGAACAACAGACTCTCTTCCCTGCCATCRGTGTGTCTGAGACTCCAAACCTTTTTATTTGTGCTTTGTTCAGCATTCGGTAGCAAATTACCGCAGTTGACCCAGAATATGTCATTCCGTTATTTTAAACACCTCTAAAATTTTTTTGTCCCTTGACACAACATCTCTTTCTACTTGCAATAGACTCCAGCCAAATTAATCATCTCGATGCCTAAATTAGAACTATACCGAGAGAAACAAAAAGGATTGTAGAAAGTATGACAGCTCCAAGGTGCTGATCATTTGCAGTGCCTATAATTTAAACATTAGCTGAGGACAGGTTTCTCAGGGCCTTTGAAAAACAGCCTGCCAGATGCTTTCACATTCCTGTGTTTGTACATCATCGGAGGCGCTTGTGATCCCCGAGTAGCACTTCAGGAAGGGGAACAAATCAGGATGACAACATGCTAGGAAAACATTGCAGTGCAAATAGGGGCTGCTTTATCTCGTTCTGCCTGAGGAGCCTCAGCTACCAGAACTATCATCTTAAACTCCCAATGAAAATAATTAATGAAAGCACTTCTAGGGAGGGACTCAGACTACCTGAGGTCCAAACATTCAGTGTTCACAAGCAGAAGGGATGGAAGAAATCAATCAATCAATCAATCAATCAATCAGATTCTCTCTATACATACATATCTATGCATAAGTAACATTTTTCACTCACTGCTTTAAAATTGCACAAGTCTTAAAATTTAATTATCACATATTAACTAACTATAGCAATTGATCATCAATTATCAAAGACTGAAATGTGGAAGAAGCTCAGAAATGGCTTTTAAAAGTTTAGAATATGTTACCAAATACTTCAGAGAGAAAAAGTTACAGAAAAATTATTGACGAAAAAGGGGAGCAAAATGAAATCTTTATAGTTTACTCTGTCTTTTCACTGATAGGGAAACAAACTTCCCTAAGTACTAAAGTAATTGATAAGGTGCCAGTTGGCTAAATTACACGATTGCATCACTAAATTGCATCAATTGTAGAGCAGAATTCTGCCCTCGAGCTGTGCATTCAGCTGCAGCAATCACAGCAGTGGGAATCAGGGACAGATCCACAGCTCTGTGTGCCCTCGTGCCACCAACACACAGACTGAAGTGAGAGTGATGCACAGGAGTCCTTGCACCAAAACTGTCAACACTCAGACTGTGTTCATGGAAATATAACTTCTGGTGCCTACGTGGTCATTTGAACTATTATTGGCATTTTGAGTTTAATTATTTTGTATATCTGAAGTTCTGGAAAAGTGGCTGATTGGACTCTCCCCTATCTGATCGCCTGCAGACAAGAGGAAAAACTTTCCACTTCTTTGTTAGACCTTTGCAAACAACAAAAAGTAGAAATGGAAACATCTTCAAAGATTTATTGTATCTCTAGACATGAGAAATTAACTCAATGAACTAACTTAAAGAATGAACAAAAGATGCTTTTACTTGCAATGCCTTATGAAATCCTTCTACATGTTGAGATAGAAACAAGATATTCCATGAGATGGAGTGGGATTTTCTCCATAACATCCCTAGATTTCAGCCCCAGTCTGGCACACACATACACAGGTAGGCAGCAACCTCTGCTGAAGGCAGGAGCTGGGTTAAAATATCCACCCCTGATTAAAAACCTTTTATCAGAGTGTGTGTTAGATGGATACAAAGCCATTATCATGTCTGCACAGCACAGACAGAAAAACAACCTTCTCAGTTCAGTTTTGTATTTCTAGATGCTTTTTGAATTGTTACTACCAACATGGTGGGCACTGCAAAACTGTAAGAAAAATAGATAAATTACTTAATATCAAAATTTGATCCAGTTTTTGCTGACTTACCTTGCCAACTAATCTGGGGAACGGAGGTCTTTGATTTTCAGGAATTAGTATTGGGGTTGCCAAAATAGCCCTTTTTTGTCTTGGAATTCCAAGGCTGCCTTCTAGTTTTAAGATTTCCTAAAAAAAAGAAAAAACGAAAACAACCCAATTAGAAAACCTTCCAAACATTCCATTGTTATTCCCATTCCCAGCACCTTTAGGCTGAATTAACATGAAACACCAGACTCCAAGTTTAGCATTATATGTTTTCCAGCAATCAGTGATAACATATCAAACTATGTATTTAATCTCTCCGGTTACTGCACTTATTCATTTTTTACTCATGTAAACAAGTTATAAACCTAAGTGAGTGTGTCTGCCACTCTAACCAGACAACTGCTTAAATCATAAGTCTGAAATAAAGTCTAGTTACGAGACCAGTAAAAAGCCACATTTCAAATGTCTTTACATAATTTTCACATCATTTATACTCAGTTGGTTCCCAGTCCAGGCTTTCAATCAAACAGAACAGAATTTTCAGACACTGTCTGCAGGTAATGAACTCTCAATAAGCACCAAAAGCTTGTAACTTCAAAACAGACACCAAAACCTGGGGGTAATTTAAAATATCACCTAGTAGGTTATTTGATGTTGGGTGTTTTGTGTTGGGATTTCTTCTCTCTCAGAGAAAACTTCATGCTGTCCTCTAGGAAAGAACAAAAGTAGAAGTGGTTTATACACAAGCCTTCCTTTTCCTGCTGCATTTTCTGGAGTATTTATTTCTCACTGAGCTTCAGGCAGCTCAGCACTTTATGAGCTACAGGGAACTCTTCACAGTGGCCTCTGACCCCTAGAAAACTCTGTCCCCTACACCTTTGCTTTGCCTTCCCTTTCTCTCTCTGATCCACTCAGTGTTCTCTCAGCAGGAGCTGCAGCTTCCCAGAGTCCACCCCCTTCCTTTTGCTTCCTCCTTCAGTCTCTGCAACTCTTTTCTCCAAGCACAGTTCCTACCAAGGTCAAAAAAAGCCTCTTCCCATCTCCCAAAGCTCTCCCTGTGATCCAAGTCCTTTTTTTTTGGAAGAAGAAAAGCAACACAAACACCCACAAAAYAAACAAACAAACAAACCTCACAAACAAACAAAACAAAACCAGCCAAACAAAAATCCAACAATAAAAAAGTACAGATTTGAAGTGTATTGGGAACTGTGGAACTGAAAAAGATTCCCATCACTACTATTCATTCAGGTTGTGGTGACAGGTTTACTAGGGAAATCACGGGTTGAATTAATTGTCTAAKCCCAATAAGTCAGTTGCATCCTCAGGATAACACTTTGCTCTCTTCATGCAGAAWCTCCAAACCCCAAAGTTCCCCAGTCAGTTCTGGAATCCATGTTGTTGTTTTAATAACTGATTTTTCATTATATAGGGAAAGCTYCATAAGCTGTATTTTTATAAAACTTCAAAGCTGAGTGAGTGTTCTTGGTGACACGACCTGGATCCACCAGCCAAGATCTCCAGAGGCTGCTCGTGCTGCCATCTGTATCAATGCCTCCCATCCCACGAGTCTCTCGCCATCAAAACTCTGCCCAACCTTCTCAAATTTAACAACAAACAGCAGCGAGGGAAACTCAAGTTTTCACCAGTTTGCTTTAGTCRTGATAAAGTCAAAGAGCAGTGGGAACCACGCAGAGAATCCCTTCTCACAACRTTGCCAATTTTCATAACTTTTTGAGGCTCCCCCTGGTAGAGTTCCCATCCCTCCCCAAGGCTTTGCCACTTCTCTGTAATCTTTCAGCCTGAAGGCCACTCGGGTCCCCGTTCTTGTCTTTCAACTGCTCTCCCAAAAGGATTTCCCTTAATAAAAATTCATGAGAAAGTTCAAGATAAAAACATTTGAAGTGTCAAATAAAAAGGGAAGAGCTGAATCCTGTCCAAAGGCAAATGCACRGAGCAGCGAGCTTTCAAAATCACTTACACTGTAAACACAGATTGGCTGCCACGCGCCTGAGACGTTCCTGAGGAGTGACAGTGACTCCCAGGATGCCCACAGGGAGATCCCAGTTCTTTAGCTCAGCACCAGCAACGTTTGTCTGATCACAACTATCACTCCTGATCTTACGGTCGGGGTTTTCCTTCAACTCAGGAAGATGTGGGGGAAAATTTCCAGTGCATGGCCTTTGCAAATGAATGATTAGATCTTAATGAACATTTAGATTTGCAGATCTTTGTGTCATAGAATGGTTTGGGCTGAAGGGGGCCTTTAAACTAAACTTAAATCTAGTCCAGCCTTCTACAAGCAGGGACACCTTCCACCAGATCACTTTGCTCAGAGCCCYGTCCAGCTTGACCTTGAGTATTTCACATTCCTTTCTGTGTTAGTTTGAGGGGAAAAGGAATTTCCAGGTTGTTCAATGTGTAGATCTCCCAATTTTGGCARCCATAGACCCATAAGCAATTGATTCATCACCTTCCCATGATAAGTTATCTTTACGCTTTACCAAAGGTCCACAAACAGAAGAAAAACCCAAATTATATTCAGTGAGTCAATATAAAGAAGTGAAGTTCTAAAAGAAAGCAGTAGGGTGATAAGATTTAAGGCCTTTAAGGCCAGATTTCTCAGCAGAACTTCAGAACAAAATGACATAAATAGAGTTATTTGATTGGTTTTGTTTCTAACGCAATTAATCTGTTGCATGGAGAAGGTTTTTGCAGATTGGACACAAATGTAAGTACTTCTCTGAGTGTGTTTCATGCTGTTTATTCCTCAAATCTCACTGTGTTTTTCTAAATAGTGACTTCTTCCTGATGATTTCTATCTTATCATCCCCTGGTGTCTAATGCCTGGCTAAATGAGTAGCCAAAAGCATCACTGGGGAATGCAGGRAAGCGGAGGAGAAGAAAAGGTCAAGAGCACTCCACCAACACGTTTAATAATTCACTGCTCTTTGTGGTTATCATAATGATTTCCCCATTTGCAAAGAACAGGGGGAAAGAAAAAGCATTTTGCTTAATGCCAAGAAGCTGCAACTGCTGGTTTGATCCTCAGTCAGTCTAAGAGCAGAAGCCAAGGAATCTGAAATTCTATGTGCACTTAACACCTGATCCAACAGTTAAAGCACTGATAAGACTCTCATTCATGCATGGATTTATTGTATGTATAATTTTTACTGAATTTATCTATTTAATTTCTTGAAGAAGCAACTCACAAGGGATATAAAATTACTCCAGRTAGAATTGGTTTTCTTCAAATTTTCGTAGAATATCAGGCTGGCATTATCACAGGACTGGTCTTGGATGTGTCCTCCCAGCACCCAGAGACACGATGGGTGTGGCCACATCTGCTTCTCCCACAGCTGCTGCTTTGTACCAGAAACAGAACACAAGGTGTGTGTCCACAAACACCCATCCTAAGCAAAACTTSAAATATCTTTAATGTAGTGAATACATGTCTACCTAAACAAAGTGCACTGAAAATAAAAATTCAATTTTTTTTACTGCTTTGGGGGTTTTCTTTTAATGAAAATAGTAGGAGAGAAATCTTGGGTTCTTTATTTTTGCTGTTTAACTACAATATCACATCTGTGATCATTCTATTTCAGCAGCAGTTTTCATGGTCACTGGGTTACCTGATCAGAATCCAGCTATTATTTCACTGTCACCATTTCATAACCTAACCAATTTCTACACCCTCTTTTTGGCTTCCTTAATTTCCCTTTCTAGGTGTGGAATCAGCTCAGCAATACTTTAGCTGATTCACTGGCAGGAAATCTCGATTCCCTACTCCCAGTAAACARGCAGCAAACACAGCCTCCTCATTTTTCCAGCATTTTGGCTAAACTTTTATMGAGAGATGCCAGTCTGCCCAAACTGCAATGCCATGCAAGTTGCAATTTCTCTACATCCCGCAAGAATCCTCCTCTTTGTTTTGTTTTTCTTCCCTTTCRCCAGGGCTCCTTGGGAGCATTGCAGTGCTTGGATATTGGAATGAATGGCCCAGTCACTCCCCAGCAGCACAAACCATTACTCTTGGCAAAGAAAATTTCATTAGAACTTGTCATGGGAATAAGGTGGCTGAATACTGATATCGATTTGTCACAATAAGGGTTGGAAACACCACTGGAGTGGCAATCTGTAATCCACTATGGCGACCAGAAAAGTGCTTGAGTTTCTTGTCATTTAGTTGATTTTATACACTAAGGTTGATGGTATAAAATGGGGTCAGTCCTAAATACAAAAAACAAAATTAATTGGATGCTTGTTGCAAGCAAAGTTTATCTGAAACAGGGATAGATAGGGAGGTGGTAATCTGAGGTACATTGGTCTTCCTACAAAATAACATCTCCACACAATACTGTGGAGTATTTGCAAAAACTAAAAGTATTTGCAGGTGAACTTAGGAAATAATTTTTATATAATTCTCAGCTGAAATTTTAAATCATGCTGTAATACTCAACACCTTTATGTATGTTATTTCTATCATTGGGATATTGTTATTATTAGCAGTATTAGTAGCTAATGATTTCTATAATATGTGACAAAAGTGAAAAATATTTTCTTAAGCTGGTAGTAATATAAAAAGTCTAAGAAATGTGCTGGAACTTTAACTCCTAAGTTAATGAACAACTGTTTAAACAAATAATGAAGTCAGTGAATAAATTTAAGAAATGTAAAGGTCAATGGCATTCACACAAACATCTGCTCAAAAGTAGTGTGTCCTCAACGCCCGTAAATGTCACCCTAAAARTCCCTTTGAGCACTTGGGAAGAACAAACCCAGCTAAAATGCAGCTGGCTGAGGGGAGCTGGGTATTCCAGGGAACAAAAGCTTCTGGGATTGTGAAGCATGGTCAGACACAGCATCTGGGCCATGGAAATTGCTGGTGGAACTTGATTTAATTACACTGGGTRTTTCTACTCTTATAATTGCTGCAGAAATGGAGAGGCAGAGCCTCACACTGCCTGGTGTCTGATCCCTCTGTGAAGTGCAGAGACCCTTGGTMATCTCAGGCCTCAGCTTTGCCCTTGGGCCATCCATCATCCTGGGCCAAGTGTATTTTTATAGGATAGAGGTTCCTGTTGTCTTTAGAGGAGTCAACAACATATTGGGAAGAAAGTTATTCTAATCCAAACCACTTGGTCRTGTGTAAATCAGAACTATTTTAATGCTAATATATTCCAGAGTATTTTTTATACAAAAACTATGGTGGAGACACACCTGAATTTTTGGTTTCTGAAATGATTCATTCAATTATTGCTCTAAACATTCCACAGTACCTTTCGTGATGGAAAAGTCCTGTTTCTATTCAAGTATAAGTTTCATTTACCTTCACACCTGCCTTATTCTGTGACAGGGAAAAGTTTTTCTAAGACAACAAACTAAGTGCCATTAGTTTTGCTTTAACCATGGGGGTTACCTGGACTGAGAACAACACAGTCTTCTTTTAAATTAACATTTCAGGCCTTTTTTTGTCGTCACTCAGAGAACGTTATTTTCATTTTGAACAGTGCATGAATCACCCCCTCTTACAGGAAATCTCACATTGGTTCAACGCTGCTCATTAAATATAATGAGGTGTCCCTTATACACAAACAACCAAATAGGCTCTGACTGCCTCATCTGTCAAACAGCACTGGAATACAGGCTTGAGGAGAACAACAAYGCCTGACCTTCTGCCTCTGTCTGCACCAGGATGCACTAACAACACAGCACCGAGCACCGTTAAAAATACCCTTTTCTCCATCTCTGCTGTGCTTACACTTGTTGCAAAGCAAACAAAACCAGACTGCTTTTACAGCATGCCAGGAGAAATGAGAAATTCTTATAGATGTCCCCAAACCTTCAGCACCTTAAGTAAATGCAATTGAAATTGGGAAAGAGTTTGCTGGTGCAATTGCCAAGGCATACAAGCCTTAAGAAAAGTTCCCTGCAATAAAAATTTGCATTTAAAAAAGTGGGGTTTTTGGCTTGATTTTTCTTTTCTCATTTAATGAAATCATCTGCTGTTGGGTTAGATACCAAATTGCTACTGAAAATAGGACTAGAAACACAGCGGAGTTCTGAAGCAATTAAAATCTTTCAAAACTCCGATTCTTTTTGAGAGTAAACCAAAGCCATGAAATAGCCACGTGGAAAACACATTGCACAGCATGGACACAAGGCCTTAACTTCTTGCTCTCAATATTCTTGCTGAGTCCACTGAGTGGGCTCATTTCTCCACTTCTGTTGGAGGAACTCAAAATGCAAGAGATTCCTTGTAATGTCCAGCAAGGAGAAAGAACTCACGAAACACATGCCTGGGGCATGATAAATGAACCAAAGAATCCTTTTGGTGGGGCAGTAACTGATATAAAACTACAAAATCTGCAGATCAGTAGCACACAAATGACAGCTCCAAATGTGGAACAACACAAGCAGCCATGAACAAGCAGTTCCACGTTTCCCTCCTGGGATRTAAGGACAATTTCCAACAAAGAAAATTTATTTCTTATGTAAAATAAATATTATTCATAACAGAAGTTGTTTTACCTTGGAAAACCAGCTTTCTGTGTCTTGCTGCAGGGCAGCCAGCTGTAAGTGTGTGCAGAAAACTAACCCATTTTATACCCATATTCTGGATTTAAGTGCTACGGAATTCACTGCATTATAACAATGCTGCACAAAAGCAATTCCATGATACCCTAAAGCAAAAATAGTGTATGTTAAAGCCAGGAGTGCTGCTTAATGGGTCGAGCAGCTGCAGTCCCAGTCCCACGTCTGAATGGATGCATGACCACATTTCTTTTTACCTCCTACAAGGTTCCAAGCTGGGATTAGGACTAAAACCTTCTCAGCCCTGCTCCCCAACAATTCCTTTAAAGCTTTATTGCCACATATTCCTTGTCATTCCTCAATTCCTTTATGATCTTCATTGCCTCAACAAAAAAATCGTCATCCCACGGAACCATAGAATGCTTTGGGTTGGAAGGGAGCTTAAAGCCCATCCCATTYCACCCCCTGCCATGGGCAGGGACACCTTCCACTATCTCAGGTTGCTCCAAGCCCCATCCAACCTGGCCTTGGACACTTCCAGGGATGGGGCAGCCACAGCTTCTCTGGGCAGCCTGTGCCAGGGCCTCACCACCCTCACAGGGAAGAATTTCTTCCTGAAATCTGATCTAAGTCTACTCCCTTTCAACTTAAAGCCATTACTTCTTGTCCTATCGCTACATGCCCTTGTAAATTCTAATTCCAAACACTGATTATTTCTCTTGCTATTCATTTCTAAACTCTACATGATCCTTTCGTTCTTCCTGTCTCCTCCTGCATTCCCAAATAGCAACACACTTTCTCCTGCTTCAGGTCTCAGTGCAATTCTGCAGGTCTCATTTTTCTTTCCAAAATATTCATTCCTTAACGTTCCTTTGGAATTTTTTTCTCATGAACACTGATAATACAACCCTACCCAAACTAAAGTCATCTCAAATTTGACTTTTTTTAAAATATATATATACACTTATGCTTTTTTTTTTTTTATGAGTACCTTCTGTCTTGGCATTACAACTTGACATTATTAAAGCAAATAGAGTTTTATTTCCCCGATCTTTACCTGATAATCAGATAAAGACACGAAAGATAACAGCAAACCCTCATAATGGCATATTTTAACCCCTGCCTTTCTCCCTGGGAGCTGACATGGAACGCATGAAGTTCTGCAGCAAATAGATTTGTATGTGCCATAGATCAGTCTGGAGCTGGTGAAATCCCACCAGAACACTTCCAGAACCTTGTTCTTGCCTCCCCTGCCGTTTTCCCAAAGCACAGCCACCCAAGCCAATTCAAGGAACGCATAAATGCTCTCGAATCCCAACAGTGGCCTTTAAAATTCAGTGTGCGTGTTGGAAGCAGCAATTCCGGAAGTGGGACAGCAGACAGAAGCCCAGTTAAGCTCCCAGCAGACCTATGAGTTCCAGACCTTCCATGTCATTGTTTCTCACTTTAAATAAAAGCAGGTCTTTATTTAAAATGAGAATCCATGTCTTGTTGGACAGATACACACACTAAACATTATCTCTTCCTCCTCTCACCATCTATCACTAATCCTGTCTGTCCAGAAAAAGTCTTCTTTTCCCATGGTACAAAATCCTCAGGAGGGAATGAGGAATTCAATCTTTGGCCTGAGGTTTCACAAACCACACCAAAAAGAAATCACTGTGCAGACACTGTGTACACCCTACAACCCTCCCCTGTACACTTTGGTCACTCGACCCGTGCGTGTGCATCACTTGGGCACCTCCAGAGGTGGGAGAGGAGTTATTAATCACATAGAGGAGACYCAGGTATGAGTAAATTGCCATTTACCTCATGCTGCAAACCAAAACAAGCCCCCTTTAGTCAAGAACCTGAGAAGGCTGTTTCTAGTTGCAGCAATCAAAGACAGTTTAACTGGGAGAGAATACTTTGAATACTTTCCATCAGACCTGGTACGCTCCTGCGTGTAACGCAGTGCTGCAGTCAGTGCCTGCACCACTTTCCTCCTCCTCTCCTGCTCTACTGACTCCTGGCAAAAATAATGTTGCCTAAGACTGCAAAGCAGGACTGCATTATGCTTAGATCACAATAAAAAACTCTGGGTRTATTCTATTAGGCTTGACTATGCACGCAGGGTGCTCTGCAGAGCTGCATTCCTGAGCCTTCCCATACAGGAGCTGCCAGGCTGACAAATGGAGCCGTGGTCTGTGATGAAGACAAAATGCCCACTTAGATCCAGGCTACAGCAAAGCTCCTCAGTCACCAAGCTGGATTTCAAATTTGGTCGAAAGAAGAAATGTTAGTGCATTAATCCACTTCACCGCCCGGTCCAGCTCCTCGGAACAAATTAATTAAYGGGCATTAACTGAGTCCAAAAAGCTGAAATCATGGTGTATTAATCCACTTCACCGTTTGGRCTGTAGTTTTACTCTTCAACACAAATTAACAGGCAGTAACTGCCTGACGCCAGCAGCTTAACTCTGCCGTGTGGTACAACAAAGAGACAGAGCTGGAGTGCCTTGTGGACAGCTTCTCATTATCACCTGAGTGCTGCTGGGCTTCGTGCTCTGCTTGGGCTGCATTTTTCAAAGATGAAAATACAAGACCCAAACATGCCCTGTGTTGTTTGTTCCCACCACAGTGACCCAATTAAATTCACAGGACAATGCCTCTTAGCTCGAAACCTTTCATTGGTCTGGACAGTCTCAAAGACCCACACAGCATTACTAAAGAGGAGAGTACCCAGGCGAGGTTCTGACTTTGATGAAAGATATCTAAAAATCCACATGCAATAAACCAGCTTTTTAAAAGTGTGGCTTCCAAGACACGTAAAAAAAACCCAGTCAGTCACTCAGTGTTGACTTATAGATTCAATTTCTATACAACTTTTCAAATATGCTGCCTAGAAATAGCAACATTGTTTTGTTTTTCTGTATCTATTTTGGGGTGGGAAATCAAAGCTCGGCTTTTTTTGCAGAAYATTCCCAAAAGCAAAGTGAAACATGCAAGATGGAGACCCAGACACAGGCTTGGACATCTTGGTGGATTCTCACATTTCTCCTTAATCACATGCTGGCAATTAAGTCTGCTTCAGGAAATTCAGAGAGTGTACCTGTCAGGAATCAGAGGCAAATTAATTGCTGTACTGGAACAGATCAATGATTCATGAGCTGTAACATCAAGCTGCTAACAATATTAATTGCCACATACTTCAGGGAAAAGAGCCTAAGATGGCAGGAGCAGCAGTTTACAACGGTTTGAAGATGTTGTTTTTTCTGGATTATAACCACTGAAGCTGAAGTCGAGCACACTTTACAATACATGAAATGTGACACGATCGTTCCCTACTGTAAACCATCACAATTCCTGTGTTTGAATCCGAGCATTTCGCCCTAACCACCTGCAGCCATAGGAGCAGAGAAATATTTATATTCCCTACTTCACACCTGTTGACCTTTAGCTGAGCATCTCTGTGGTATGAGAACAGTCCCCACCTACACAAACACCGAGCAAACAGGTTTGATTAAAGTTTGCTGGCCAAGAGAAGTCAGATCTAAACTTACTCCCTGCCTGTGTCTCATTTGCCTGGCAGCTGAGATGCTGCTTGGTTTTGTAGCATTGGCCATGGCCTGCCCACTCCGTGTTTCTGAGCAGTGGGAGGCAGCATCCAAGATTATTACAGGGAAATGATACTCTCCAAAGTGCCAGAGCAGTGTTGGTGCACTCCAGTGCTCCTTATTAGCTCGAGTGGAGAGGCTGAGCAAGGACAGACAGCCCAACAGCCAAAGCACCCACAGGGGACAGAGGAGACACAGGTTCTGTGTTGTTCTAATAATTGCTCCCAGAGATCTTCCAGGGATTGCTGTTATTTTAGCACTTACACTCCACAGGTCTGAAAACCCTGCTCAGGTCTCGGTTTCTAATACTGAGGAAGGAGCAATACACTCAAATGCATTCAAAAACCTGGCTCTGACCAAAGGAGATTATCCACTCCTTTATTTCCACTTTACCTTTTTGTTCGTATTTCATATTTGTTCAGTTCTGTCTAATGATTCTATTTTTATCTATATGCATTTTCTTGCCTCAAAGTAACTGCAGTCGTTAAAACCAGACCTGTGATGTCTGCTGCCTTTACTGGCATATTGAAATTTAAACAAGACAGTTCTAGAATTAAAAACTTGGTTTCTCACAGTTTGAGCTAAATCAGCAATATTTCTCTACTCCTCATAATTATCCATCATGCAGCAGCTCCAGAAGAACCTCAACTGGACTGTGTTTAAATGGCTTTATGAATTTGTAAGATGAATTCTTCAGTTCTTGTTGTACAAATGTTCTGCCTCCAAACGTGGCCAAAGACCATTGAGTATGGCAGGCCATGCGCAGCGTGCTGCTACTGGGAAGGGCAGAATTTCCAAGGAATGTACGAAAATTCATTCTACTCTCTATTATTCAACTTCCTTCACACCRTTCCTTTCCAAAATCACACCTTCAGCACAGTGTTTAAGGTCCTGGTTSCTCTTGCCTGACCACTGCACAGTGCAGTGAAGCATCACTTTCTTAGCCTAAAATAGCTTTATTTTTCTGGAGCTAATAGAGACAAGTTAATAAAGTGCAGCATTTGATACATTTTTGGTCCCGTTTCAGTTTACAAACTGTCCATTAGCAGACCCTGAAATCTGTGAACAAATACATTATCTGCAATTATACTCAAGTTTTGCAGATGAGTAATTTTTGATCTTCAGATTGCTCAGGCAGTTGCTTAGAAACATTTGTCTGTATTAGTTACACGAGTCACGTGGCATTATTTGTCTTTGCAGATTGGGTGGCTTCCACGAATAAGCAACGGAGCATGAAATGCAAATTTCATGATCTAAAATTCAGAACTTGCTTTTGGCAAGGATTTGATTTATTACATTTACAGCACAAGATGAAAACAAAAAGGTTATCTCTGTGATCTGAATGACTTGACGGGAAGGAATGCTTATGCCACTCAGAGGAGTAATGGCATAAATTACRAAACTAAAAAAAACAAATTTAAAAAAGATGGAATGAGGCTTGGAATAGTCATGGATTGAAATGGACCCATCAATGGAACTTCTTCTGTTGATTAGTACTTTCCAGGGAATGGCACTTTTCTAGATTAAGACTTAGGTAGGTCAGAAAATTCATGGGGACTCAAGTAAATTATTATTTTTCTTTTTTTAGAGTTTTGAGCAAGTAGCAGGTAGTTTTGCTCCTATTGATGGCAACAGCCTGGTATCATTCAATCAGGCTGAAGAAGGCATTCACTGATATTTCACTGTGCATTATATACAAATACAATAGAATCATTTTCCTGCTGACTATCAGCATGAGAGACTTGGAAACTCGCMCATTTTTGCTTCTTTTAACTTCGTAAAAGAACCACTTGTATTTGCCTAAGTGTTTCTGCACTGATAGTAATGATTTTTCCTCTCTATTGGATGCAACAATTTATAAAAGCAAAATCATTGGTTTGAAACTAAATATAGAATTTTACTAGCAGACACTGGTTCTTTCACTTGAAGAGACCCAAATATGGTAAAACAATGTTACAGAGCACACTCAGACTGTGATCCAGGCTACTTCTACCAACTATAAAGCCCACATTCAAAATACAGCCAAAGTCCAGAAGACTGAACCTAACAAACCCTGAAGGAAGAAATAGTGCTAAAGCAAGAAAAAGTTACMAAACAACAGTATTTTTTTCCCCAGTAAATATTTAAACCCAGACCGCAAGGGCAGTAAAAATCATTTGTAAAGAAGAAAATATATCCGAGGTTTTTCTGAATTCTGATGCCACGGGGAATATAAAAGTATTGGGTGTGATTTTTAGTGACACTTGTGACAGCTGACAGAAGCACATCTCACTGCTAATCGGGTAAAGTCTCTGACTGACTTTCCTGGTACTCCCTGTTGGGCCAGGCTCTTTGGCAGGAGCAAACACCAGCGGGTCCCAAACGACAGCCAGTGCCTGACATCACARCAAAATATTTGTACCACCCCTGATTTAAAACAGGCTCAGTTTTGAGTGGACTGTGAGTAACCCATGATTAAGATCAAATCCTCCTGCTGGCAGAGCCAGCCCTGAGTGTGTGTGAAATATGGGAGCGMAGTCCTTGGTTACTGTTTAGTGCCCTGTCTCATAAATCCCAGCAAAAGCTCCAGGGAAGCAGCCAGGAGTGGTGTCACCCTCTGGGCACCTCTCTCAGGACACACTCAAATGCCAAAGGRTTATAAATGAACTATTCAAACACTAAATATAAATTTTATTAGAAAACAAAGGTATACATTTTTATTTTCACAAAACCAAACGCTCCAATAATCCCAAATTCCTCCGCTGCATATTTTCCGTGTTTGTATAAAAAGGTGCACATTTCTTAAATACCAAAGAATCGCTTTTTTGCCTCCCTCCTTTCTCCAGCACACATCTCAGTCAGATCATGCTCATCCATTTTCAACAGAATGTTGTTCCCTTCATAACTGCACACAGAAACTTGCTCCAAGGAATATGAGCTTGTAAATCGCCACCCTTTGMCTGTGCTTTAAATAAGGCACAATAAAAAATAAAAGAACCAACATCCTGGGCTAAGATTAAAAGCTGGATTCATATTAAAGAATGGTGTCTTTTTACCATTGAAACTGAAGCTGTAGATTATTCTGTGCTGATAAAGTGCTACAGTGGGCAAAGGACTTTCTCATAATGAACACTGCTGTAAAACAATTTATCTACAAGAAAGGAAACAAGTTTGCATAATCCATTTATGGTTGATTCAGCTTTAGAGGAATTTGTTGTATAAATATATCTCACCCTGGGGAGCTGTTTTGCCAAAATGACTAATGAAAGTGTTTGAACAACTTAACAGTGATAATTAATAGGATTTTTCAGTATCACAATGGAAAATGACATCTTCCCATGTACGTTAACCATCACACCAGTGAAGAGACAAAAACTTGGCAGACTCCAAGAGCCAAACACATCAGAAAGTGGAAAATGAGCTAATGAATTAACACTTGCGAAAATGCTGAGCTGGTGACATGTTCTAACTGATCCTCCAAAGTTGTTTAACAATACTTTCTTAAAAAACATTCCATAGCTCAGTAATTATCTATTTTAAAAAATCCTAATTAATAGTTCAATTGTTCAAGTGCCAATACTAATATTCTGCTATCACTCTGGAATGTTTGACTAAACACGCTCAAGTCCCATTATGTTGTTGTACACTTTGCTGGCAATCACAAGYAATGCTTTAAGTTTGGGTGTCAATATTTAATCATCAAGAAGGACCACAATCTCATCAATAATGCCTTGCCAACTGCAACTCTGCACAGGCTTCAAACTTACAGTGAACCCCACCTGCTTTTGTGGTCACATAATTATTTTTATTATGTTTTGTGGCGATGTTGGCTGCCAAAAAAGGTTGTCCTAAAATCCCAGTGTGACAAAAATCAATTTTCAGATGCAAATGAGGGTGCCACAGGTGACATTTTTCATACCCAATAAATTGCCTGTCTGTGGCTTTGAACTAATGGACACATAAACAAGAGAGATTGGTGCCAAGGTATTGCATTATAATCTTAGTGAARTTTTATGAGACTCAAGATACAGGCGGCAAAGAGGAAATAAAGCAGAGGGAGGGGGCATGAACAATTTGAGGAAACCTGTAAGAATAGTCTTTTTTTTTTACATTCTTTTCTTTATTTTTCTCCTGAGCTCTGATTTTCCACCCAGCTACTCCTMCCTCCTTTTTTTCAAATTGTAGAGCTCTTCATGACCCTTTCTGTCTGCCACAACTTTTACCTCATTAGGATCTTCYACYTCTCTCCTTCTCTGTCCCTTACCASTCTTCYCAGTTTCTCTCCTAGAAAATGTGTACAAACAAGTTTCCTTCCAGTTATTCACTTTTAATTCTGACAGCTGTGTCCATTAATTTCCACCCTCTTTAGGTGATATTTAAACTTTCTGAAAAAAATGCAAGAAATACACTGAAACTATCATTACCTTTAAAAACAACAAAGACTTTAAGTGAACTCTCTGCTCATGTCAGACAAGGCTACACTTCAAAAAACATGAGGAGATCTGCATTTGCACCAAACAAAGAGCAGGGATTTCATAGGCTTGTCTGAAGCTTATCCTGAATAATCACAAACTTCTTGAGCCTGCAAATTTAGGTTGGAAGCCCCGTGAGATATTTACCCTTGCAATACAAATAGAAACAAGATAAAAACAATATTTTTATGCTCTGTTGATAGTATTGTTTCCAGCTATAGCTGAAATGAAAGATATGATTGCATAATAGCTTTTCAAGCTTGTTCAAAAGATTTAAGTAAAGTTCAAATCTTAAGCTTTTGAAACTTTAATCTTGAAATAAAGAACAATCTTTTTGTTATTTCACATTTTTCTCCTGTAAGGAAAACATGAATGATACTAAAATGACAAAGAACTGAATCCTTCATCAGACTTATCCCCATACATATGCAGCTGCAGAGCTGAATAATAATTTGGGGGAAAGATTTAAAAACCACCCATTTCAACCTCTCATCCTGGCATCTGTAATAAACAACATTATTGTTGCTGATTCTCCTTAGCTGTGTTTTGAGTTCTGTTTGGTTTGGGGCGGGAGGGAGCTAAAGGTGCTTTTTCTGCTGCACATTTCCCTCCTCCTGGAAAATCAGAGACCTGTGAAATCAGGAAACCACTGCTCCTTGCCTCTGCCCATCATRTTCAGAGTTGGAGAAGTGCTTGGACAACGCTCTCAGGCACAGGGTGGGATTGTTGGGGAGTCCTGTGCAGGGTCAGGAGTTGGATTTTGGTGATCCCTGTGGGTCCCTTCCAGTTTAGGATATCCCGYGCTCATCAGCCCGACAGGGAAGCAGAGCAGGCGCCTCAGATGGTGCAGGCACAGCTCTGAAAATACAGTTTTAAACTCGTGTTTATGCCCCTGCTCTGCTTGGCCAAAMGTCATTTGTGTATTCCTCAGAGGCAGCAGTTTATTCCCATCGCCGGAGCAACGCCGGGCAGGGCGTGCCGCTGGAATCCGGGGCAGGGTGCCACAGCCATCTCCACCCTGCTCTCCTGAAGAGAGGAACTCTSCGGGAAAGCATGGAACACCCTGTTCCCTGCCTTTTACGGTCACCACAGAAATCCGCTTCCCAAGCCAGTGGGTACACTCTCTCCCATCACTCCATCCCTGCACGGGCTCGTTAGACACGCAAACATTGAGAAAGGCTTGAATTCCAAAAGTCCACAAGTGACTTCAGTGACCAAACTCCCCGGTCAGATTAATTATCTGTATCACTGCTGGCAGCGCAGGAAGTGTCTAATAGAAAATTCCCAGATGGTGGAGAATTTACCTTCTAGTAAWTCTACGCCGCAGAGGAGCACCACAGTCTGCTCCTCCCCTGAAACACCAAAATTACTGCAGGGTTGCTCACCCTACAGGTTGGCATCAGTCAATGTAAAAGTCAATTTTGCCATTTTACAGTACTTCTAGAAGCAGCTTCAAGTTGTATGGACGTAAAAAAAAATCTACGCATAAGGCTACAAAAATAGGATTTTAAGTTTTATTTCTGAACCAGATTTGAGCAGGTCATAACTCTCAGCAGCAGAACGTACCAGCCAAAAGATTAATTTAATTTCACCAATTTATCTGTGTAAAACAACACGAGAACAGAAATTAGAATAACTTCTTARGTGCCAGATATATTCATTGAAAGCATATCAGGGGCAAAAGATGTACAAGCAAGTTCAGTGAAAAAAGTGTGCTGAGAGCTGGTTCTACAGTCCTGATCTCCACTATTACTGTCCAAAGTTATTAATTTATACAAGAAGTTAATTTAAAAATAGAAGATGTAATGTAGCATAGTTTTATGAATCYTTATTCGACATAGAGCCCCAGGGCTCAGTGTACTTTCATTTTAAGTAATTGTATTCCCCTTGTAAATATTAAAGACTTAAATATACTGGGATAAATTGATTTAGACTGGCTTAAAAGTTCCTATAAATAGTCCTCTATTATGTCACTTTTCCAGGTGTCTGCTTTGTTGACAGTCACTATATTCCAGTGTCCTGTAGTGAACAYGAAACAGTCACCCAAAGAAAACCTTTCATAATTAGAACAAGGCAGGTACTAAACCTATCCCGTGGCTTATCTCTGTATTTGTAGCTGGAGTTCATTAACTTGTCAGCACTGATTCCTTTTGAATAGGAAAGTGAAATGAAAAAAATGACGTGCAAATCAATATCAACTGTTAAGCCATGTTCTCATTTAGCACAGTGGCAGATATGAAATATTGAGAATCAAAATGAAAATTTCTGGTGGAAAAACATGCTTAGCACACCATTTTTTATAAGACAATCGTTACAGTGAATTAAGGTAGTTGTCACCCCATGATAAAAGTTACAGCATGGTGAAAGTTAAAAGAAAATCTTCTAAACTTTTTCTAAACTTTTTGTTTGTTTGTGTTTGCATATTTTTTAAAATAACATTAAGCTTGATAAATGGAAGAAGCATTTAAGAATATATAATTCATGCTCATTATCTGACACAAAATCTGTGTAGCACATTCACATATATCTAGAGACAGACAGACRTCTGCTCCACAGAACTCAGCATTCCATCACAAGTCCACGGATATTCTTGGGAAATAAACTTCACACGTGTAAATCACACTGTTATCAGAAGGGATTACAAATCAGTCTTCTTGGACCASATAATAACGGTGCTAATGGGCTGCCAAAGATCAGAGAAAATTCCCTGGGGATGAGCACAAGGTACAGGCAAAGATCTGCTTGGATATCCTGATAAGAGCTGAATTGCTCATTACCTTCCTAGGGAGAATCCAAGCCAGGGAGCTCCACCTGGAAAACATCCTGGAGACCTCCAAGATGCTCCAAGATGCTCCAAGATGACTGTGCCCCTGAAGTGCTTCTACCACACTGCAGTAAAATGAAGGGAAAATGCCAACACGGAATATTTTTCTCTCTCTTCATTCTCCTAAACACACCCCCTTGCCCTGGAAACCAGAGTCTTATCTTCCTCCTGTCTAGACTCAAGATTAATTCCTGTTATTTTCTCATTTTATAGTTTTAAAGAATGAGTTATAATCAAGCCACTTATCTAATTCTCAATYGTTCGGAAACATATTTTCCATTAATAAAACTATCCTAAGTGCAGCCTAATGCACYGAGTGCCAACAACAAGAAAAGACACAATAATTACCAGCACTGACAAGGAATTCGGAAAGCCATTAAATAAAAACAATAATTTCTCCCCCCCAGTCCTCTGACTATAGYTATCCCATATTTTTGTACCACTAGRAGCTACAGTAATTATGTCCGAGTAAACCAGCGACTTTTCTGTTTAGTAGACAAAAATTAAAGGAACCCTTTCCCTTTTGTACTTCTAATATATTTCCCATGTTTTTCTTCTAATTGAATTAAATATGACATGTTAAAGAAAGAAACATTTCCATTTGGGATACAGATGACTGAACTTTTCTGGCAGATGTTAAATTTAATAAACATCATAGGACTGAACAGAATCTGCTTTATGTTATTTACAAATTTGAGATATAATTTTAAAATAATTACAGTCAGCACACAAAATCTGGGATTAAAAGCCACTGAATAAATGTGAAACTTCTGAGATCCTCTGAAGAGCTGCTTGATCAAAAAAACATTAATTTTGCAGGGATTCAGCTGAAGGCAGAAGCGACATTAAAAATAACTGAAGAGATTTTTTTTCCCCCCAGTTTCACAGACACAAAATATAACTGGCAGACTGTGACTACCCACCAACATTATGCACAATTAATATTGCATATATCAACTCGATGCTGATAGTATCCAAGAGAAAGGACTATCCCATATGATAGTCCCACTAATGCATTCAGCTTTCCTGGCAATTAAACAACATGGAAATACTAACATTTAACATCAAGGTCACCCTCAGATAAATTTTGATTTGGACACTCCTCACAGCAGATTTATGAGTAGATTCAAAGMTCATTAAAGTCGGTGGAACGACTCCTGTTGACTTAATGGGGATTGCGTTTGGTGCTGTGCTGGCTGTGTTTTCCTCGGACAGATTAATTACACAGCTTTGGGAATAATCAGCCCTCAAATCAGCCCTGTAACACAAAGCTCCGAGCCTTGCTCACACACACGTGCGGCTTTGTCAGTCAGGAGTTTCAGTGTCACAGGTGGGAGCCAAATTCAGAGCCAAATCTTCCCCCAGCTTCGACTTTCAAAGTTTAAACTGGTAAAGTTGGTAAAGTACCAATCTCAAGGTTTTTTTTTTTTTTAAATAAAGTCATGGGAACATGACTTTGTTGAGAAATTGTCACATATTTGTCCTCTTTTTTATTAAAAAACCCCCAACCTATGCATCTATGTGTTCCTATATCTCTGTTACATTTCTCAACACAAAACTGCAATGTAAACATTGAGCAGAAGTGTGTTAAAGTCTCTCTTGCAGGATATCTCACACTGATATATCAGCAATGCTTCCACAGACGTAGCTGGAAATGAAACATGTGAACGGTTCCAATGCACCTCTCAATGTGGAGATTCAGGCCTTGACATAATCAATGACAGGACTGAATTGATCCATGACTGCCTGTTGTCTGAGGTAGTACCCAAACAAATCATGAAATCCCCATCTCCTAAATCAGGAGTTCAATCTTATTTTTTTTTATTTCTAGCAGCCATTCTACTTCAAAGGACTGGCAGGATTAATGCCTCCCAAAGCCAACACAGAATATTGGTGTAATAATCATCTTAATCTGCAGCATGAGTTGATGGTTTGCAGCAAGAGCAGCAGTAAGAACAGATCTAGTCTGAATATTCTTGTAACCTGGTCCCACCAGGGGTTTTGTCACCAGCACAGTCTTTCAGCAGTCATGAGTCTCTGAGCAAGCAGAGGGAGCCGACTTTTTATTTCATCTTCAGGGAAAAGAAAAAAGTCACAGGAATGAGAATATTCTTTCTGTGCAGAGAAGAAACTGCAACGCATAGTATTTGTCAGCCAATCAGCAATTTTGCATTTATTGGATTTTGTTTCTGTCTGTGAGTCCAACAACATCCAAATCAAAATGAGGTGGCTCGGGAGAGCACTCCAGCTCCCAGTTTGAGAGGAGTGATGAGCTGCTTTATCACCACGGGGCTGGGCTTGAAGGAAACCCTCTGCATTTTGATCCAGCCTGTTCAGCTGCATTAGTAGTGCACACACAAACTGATTTCTTACTACTATTCCTTTTTTGGATTGGTCAAAAAAGCCAGGTAATGCCAATGCACCCTGATATCGGTGCAGGGATAAAACCTTCATCATCTCCCTGCATAGTCCGGTACTTTATGGGAGCACACCCTTGAAATCCCCATCCAAAAAATTCTGTGTCAATATCTAAGAATGAAAGTTTGGTTTGGTCTTCCAGATTTTAAAAAAGACTTGTACTATCACCTGTCTGCCAGGTGATGAGAGGATAAATCTTCATACAGCACAGCAGTGTTCAATACCGTAAAAAACCCCCAGCAAGCATTCAACAAGGCAACATACAGCATCACATGGGTTCTAGAAGAATTAAAGAAAGATAAATGGGATTTTAATTTTTTCAATAGCTCATAGAATATCACCAGTAAGTCTGCAAAGTGTGTAAATCTCCATCTGATGGATATAATTTGCGCATTTTTTCTAGTCGGGTTGAAAAGGCTTTGACCATCAGGAGGGTATAAAAATGCTTAAGTCTGTGATGTTCCTTATTAGCAGAGTCCTTAAAGCTCCATAAAATCCGGCCATTTGAACATTTATACTCATAGAAGACATAATTAACTGAAGACAAAGTTACGCACACACACACACACAAATAAGACTCCAAACTTCCATGTATGAATACACAGATCATGCCACATGTTTGACCCTTTTTAAGAGACAAAACAAACCAAAGCATCAAATATTCAGTAGTGCATTTGGTGCCATTAGAGAGATTTTAGCTGGAGTTAAAAATTTGCTCTCTCTTCCTGTGCATTCACTACCCCAGGTGCCCTCCCAGTGAGAAAGTGCATAAACCAAGTAGCAAAACTATTTTTTCTCAGATGGATCAACTGCTTCGTGCAAAGGTTATTCAGTTTGATTTGGTGGTGGAATAAGCAGGGAGATGGATGATTAATAACTCCAAGATGACTGCAAGCATTAGCAGAGTTGTTTATTATGAAGACACCAAATTACACTAAGCTTTAACTCTGTCATTCTTCAAGTTGCCAAGTTATTCGAGGTACKTAAAAAAACTATCTGCAAAATGAAATGCAAAGAAATAATCACAAGAGCTACAAAATTGTAATGATCAACAAATAAGGACTTTTAGGTCCAAAAGGAGCCATCTGTCCTTGCAATGGCATAATCAATTCTTTGGGGAGGACAAACGTAGATTTTTATCCTGTGATGCTCCATTAAATGCTTAAGATGTGTGCTGAGATAGGTGTTACTGTAATAACCATAATAAATGTTCCTTCAGGTTTGTGAAAATCAGCATGGAAATACTGGGGCCATCATTAGGGATTATTATTGATGTGTCTAGTGGAGAGAAATTGCTAAACTCTTACTCAGGGAATCATCTTTTCACGTGAATAATTTCTCCTGTTATGGCTCTCTCAAATCCACGCTGCTCCTGGAAGCTGAGGGCAAAGCTGATGGTGGGAAAACACCACCAATATTTTGTGTCTCTGACGCAAAAAAAGAACCTTGTGTTTAGTTTTGAGAACAAGTCAGTTTGATTTCCTCTTGGAATTKTCTCCGTTCCTTAATAACTCTGAGAGCTCTGGGGTGGATCTGGGGTAGTTGTCATGCACTGACTGCATCATTCCTGATGCTGGATGGGAGAACAACCGTGCAAGAAATGGACAATTTCTCTTCTGTACCATAAGTTCCTTTGGTTTCTGTAACATCTCCTTTTCRTGATGGACTTGAGGACATTAAGGCTGTCATTGCAATTCTAACATTATTTCAAAATCTCCAGGTGCTTTTCCCAAATCCGTCTTTTAAGAAGGCTCTGTTTCCATCCTCATATGAAAAAATATTATGAAATAAGTATCAAAAATAAAGATATCCATGCAAATCCCTCTTTTTACAGCTGTGTGTGTAGAGATATGCACACACACATTCTGTCCCTGTGCACTCAATAGTTGCACTTTAAGGATCCTACAGGATGAAAGCCACTTTATAAATGAAAGATATTACATATCCTAAGAGACATCTACTTATCCTTTATGATCTTGCCTAATGTTCTACTAAATCATGCTTAGCCTCTTGCTTTCTTACTTATATCCTCATTTACTACATGAATTTTAAATTTAAACCTTTCACAAAGGGTTTCTTTAAATGTTCCCCGCTCCTCTGGCACAAGTTTCCACACAACTCCATCGATCTCTGAAGATTAACACACAGGATTGGCACAATTTTGTCTATTCCAGAATACTTCCAGGCAGGACTCAGAACAATAAATACTTGGAAAAAAAATTATATGTCGATGCATGATGGTTTATCACTCATCCACAAAATTTAGTGCTTTTTTCCTTTTATGGATAGAGGACAGTGTATTAGATCATAAAAAGCAGCTAATTAAATTCAAAATGTCTTCACACAACTTATCTACCATTCAAACTCTCCTGAAGTGTTTTAGTCACAGGAGCTAAATAGGTATTTCCTTGGCACTGTGTGCCAGGATGAATTTTAGTTCAAATACCAGACTTCAGCAATCCTTGAATAACTTCTCCCGTTGAGATTTATGGAAGTTTTGCCATTAGGTCTCATGGATGGAGGCTAAGACCTGAATGTGTTTTAAAAGAAAACAGAGTAAAATTGGTCCATCCTAGAACTGCCTCTGGTTCTGAGCTTCCACAAAATCCTGAAGTTTCCACCAGAAGCACATGAAGCCATAGTGAAGATGTCCTGTGGATGGTATCTGTTGCAACAGGGAGAATGAACTGAGCAGCCTAAATGCAGCTCAGGGCTGAAAGCAATTATGTTTGTAGCTGCTTTTAATAAAATGCATTCATTACGAAGAATTTTGCTTGTCATTTTACATCAGCCTGTAAATAATTTGGAATCATTAAYAAGGTTTGTGTTTGTTTCAAAAATAATCTAATTTCACCTTTGAATCACTGTTAAACATATTCAATACTTGTCCTTGCTCTGCTTGCTGCAGAAGAGCACAAAGCCCCTTTTCCTGGATAAATACATCCCTCRTTCCCATAAAATCTGAATGTAGATTACTCACAGAGAAAAGCACTGAACACTCACGGAAGTTAACACCTTCTTGTTTCACAGTCAATTATTCATGTTTCCAGTCTATAAGACCATTTTTCTCTCCTTAAATAACCAAGCACTTCTCATTTACATGCTGAAGTTGCACACTGAGGGAAATAGGAGGGAAGCGAGCCCACACATTTGATCTGAGCACTTACACACACAGTGAATAAACTTACGAGTCACACTTGGTCCAAAAAAGGAACATTAAATTAATGAAAACCACCAGTGGCTCCTGTTCTTTATAGCATTTACTCTGGTATTCAACACAATATGTAATTGTTGCTATGGCAACTGCCACATCTCTTGGCACCACAATAATTCTCAGATAAATGGATCTTTGTCGGAGCAAACTCCAAAGCCAGTGTATATGAAACTTGCATTTCCTCGGTGCTGGGGGAGGATAAATTCAGTCCAGGCCTGAGGAAGCACGAGGCTGTCAGAGGAGGTGAGGGGAGGCTGCAGAGCTGAGCAAAAGGGGGGGTGGGGGGTGGTTCTCCATGGAAAATCAGGACTACAGGGTCACCCAGAGACTGCCCAGCCAAGGGGCACGAGAGCCACAGGCACCCAGCACTGTCAGACACAGCTCCTGCTTCCAGGGCTTGAGCTAAAACCTGCTGGAATCTGATTATTTCAGCAGGTTCTGGATCAGGCTGAAGGATAAAAAGGGAAAAGAGGTGACTGGAATGTCTATGGAAAAGAGTGGTTAAGACTGCTGATATAAAAGGAGCTCTTTGTTGTTTCCCCAACAGCAAGTGGTCCTCACCAAGGATTTTTATAAAAATATAGTTTAAAAGGCAGCTAAATGACCCATTGATGAGAACAAGCTCTTGCTTTCACTGTCATTAATTAAGATGTATTCTGTGAAATCCAAAATGGAGCATTGCAGACTTTGAAAGCTATTCAATGGTGATTAAAGTGGGGAAAAGTCCTTTACCAAAATGCCATCAATACACAATACATCAAATATATTTGATGCCACAAATATACATCATTTTTACCCAGCTTTTTATGCATGGATTCCAAATCAATACGTGTTTGCAGTGTGATAACAAAAGTAACAGAAGTGATAACAACTTAATAACTTAATGGCTGGGACAATGTTAATATGTTAAACTTTCTGCCAAACTGAACACAAAAGTGAGAAAAYGAATTTTTTTGTTGTTTGATCTTTAAGAAAATCCTTCTTTATATGCCTGAAGGACACCTTCACATCCAAAGGCAAAAGATCTCCACAGCTTTTCTGGGAGTGGAATTCTGCACGCTGTTCAGATCAGTACTATAACTCAAACATATCACAGATATTGATGCACCCCCTGTGACTTATTCTATTTTGTGCCTTCAAATTAAATGCAAAACAAGGTATTTTATTTATGCAGCGCCTCACTTTCTGCAGCAACTGCTATATGCAAAATCTAATAACATGGAACTCTTTGAGCCTGTTTGTCAATATCTCATATGAGAGTCCATCTCCACACCTCTGCACAGTCATTTTCAGCCCATTTGGAATTCTATTCTAAACTGAAAAATGCTAATATACGTTAATGGGAACGATTGCCTGCTACAGCAGAGAGGCTGATTCTTGATCTTATTTTCCAAATAACTTATTGAATTGCCAGATGACTAAACTCAACTATTCACACTTCCTTGCCTGAATATTTTCTGCTGTGAGAGAATCTTGATTCATAATAAGATTATTGATCCGTT
The DNA here is from genome assembly GCA_018881555.1 of Amblyornis subalaris. Classification (NCBI taxonomy): domain Eukaryota; kingdom Metazoa; phylum Chordata; class Aves; order Passeriformes; family Ptilonorhynchidae; genus Amblyornis; species Amblyornis subalaris. Next base: position 3,102,392 of record JACAXG010000036.1, on the reverse strand, counting down.
ATCATCTGTTCTAAGGCAGAAAGCCATACATGTAGGATTTAAGGCTCTAGGCACTTTTTATCTCATATCCATAATATTTGCAATCTCTATCCTGTGGGGATAAGCAGCGAGCCAGGCACAAACAAGAAATGCTAAGGTTTAAATCCGAGCAGCTTAGTTTCTTTATTTCTGTTTGATACTTTGGGAAGCACACACAGGCAGAAAGCAACTTGCACAAAAGATGTCCATCCAGGCAGAGACTTAGCAGGAATCAGAATCTGGGTCTGCCAGGTGGCTGAGGGAGCTTTCAGCCAGGCCACTGAGAGCCCTGTCACTGCTGTAACAAACTCAGCCGGGTGCTGGTGCTGGGAAAAGCAATGGTTTGACAAAGAGGAAAAAAGCAGCAGCTTTTCTGCCCAGCCCCTGGCTGTCCAAAGTGCACTGGACAAAGTAGCAGCACCAGGGCAACTTCATTTCCTTCAATCTGAGCTGCTGCTGGAGATGGTTTTAAACTTTGTCTACAACATGCTGTCTCAGGGTGTGCTCCTCGCTCTTATCTCTCTTTTTCTTTCTCCTATTCCTTTTCTGTCTAGTGCCTGAGATGTGTCCTGGGGGTTTGACAGTTTCTATTTAATCATTTCATCCTTCTGTATGGAAGACTGCTGAGCACCATACAGTGAAGTTACTACGGGCCTGGAATTTCTGAATATCTGCCTGCCCTCTTATCTGCTTTGGTGCCAGACTCTTGATATCTCACTCCCCTCCRCCCCTCATCCTGTGTCTGTAATGGTGTAACAAATAAAAGTTCTAAATAACTCCCTTTGCTGCGGGGAAGGAGAAAAAAACCCTAAAAAAAGGCTGCCAACAGACAGAAAAAGGCAGAGACAGATTGTTTCCCAAGGTTTCCTTCTAGCTGCCAGTATACCGAGGGTATGTTCATTAAAACCAGCATTGGATTACACAGGGGAGCAGGACTGGCAGACACTATTTTATTTAGCCTTAGAGGACACAGTTCAAGTCCCAGCTGGCCACCTTTTGCAACTCACCATTTATTATGAGGCTCTACAAAAGCCTGGCTACACTTTCTGTCTTCCCCAAAACCTGACTCTTTCAATAAATACATAAATCCACCAATGTCTGGACAAATGTTCAGATGTGATGACATTTCCAGCTTTCAGCTGTCCTACTTTTTCCACAAAACAAAGCAGGGATCAAGCCTTGGGCAAGACACAAGTTGAAAAAGAAAATGCTGCCAGTCATTGGCTCGGCCAGTTTCTTCCCAGCTAGGGTTTGTCAGTGATTTATTTTTCCATCAGGGATTTGAGGCTTAGCAATTCCATGAATCATTCATGATGAACCCGAAGTTCATTTTGGGAATCCTGGGTGAATCAAAAGATTTCTATGTCTGGTTTTTTGATATCACCAAGCACTCCAGTCCTGTGTGAGAGGGGATCGAGCAAACTCTGGGCAGAGCAGGGCACGAGCAGAGCTGTGCACATCCCCACGGTGCTCCATGGGGAATGTTCCCTTGCTCACCAGCACTGCTCCGTGGGGAATGCACACGAAATTCCTTTCTTCCACTGAGTACTCGGATTGCATTGGGCTCCAAGCGTGTACAAGCACATAACTATTAAAGAGTGATGTTACACCTTCCATAGGCTCATGGCAACTCTTCTGTGCACTCATGTGCTACATGCCGCTCGGAAAGGACAGGTTTTTGGGAATATTCCCCTCTGTCAAGACAGACCGAGACCAGTATATCTATCCAAAATCATAGGAGGAAGGGGGCACCAGCAGTGGGCTGCAAAAGGCAATTCCAGCTGGAATGTGCTCTGGAATCTGATGGGCAGGTTTCTGCATGTGTGCTCATCTGTAGGTAGAGAGATCTCACAGGGCTTAGGGTACATTGCAGAAACATCCAGACATGAGGAAAGGCAGCAGGGCTGTATCAGCTCCAGTGTCACCAGACCCTGCAAAGGATTGTGTGACCAGAGAGCAATGGCCAAATTGGCTGATGGTGTTGAGGAACCACCTCTCTGCCCTTATTGTAGTCGTGGCCACCCCTGGATGGAAAGCTGCAGGCTCTGCAGGTCTATAATGCTTCTGGCAGAAGAGGAAGAAAACAGCCCCTTCAGATGGAAATCACAGTTAAATACTAGGTGATATTCCAGCAGCCACTGCTTACTCTATGGCCATGAAGTTAATTTTGTTAATCACACAGGACTAATCGGTGAGGCCAGCTGGAATCATCCCTCATCTTTAGGATGGAGGAAAGAGCAGGAAAGAGCTGCACTCCTCCGCCACCAGAATTTCTGCACACTCCAGATTGCCCCTTTAAATAATTCCTATATTCATCCAAAGTACAGTTGGTGGCAATCAGAAAGTTTTAAGAACCACACTCTCTGTTCCCAGGCTCAGACTGCCAGTCAGCACATCAGAGATCATTGTCGAGAGCCATTCCCAAACATGTTGGGAATCTGCAATTAGAAACATTAACAATGGGATTTCGCAGATGTAGGTTATGTGCTTTCAGAGGAGAAATGGCAGTTGCTGGCAGTGGGGAAATACTTAAGAACTACTTATCCCCTAATTAGACAAGGTACTGTACTCTAAGTACTGAATGCTAAGCACTGCTCCAGCACGGGCTCATCTTAACCCCACAGAATTATGCTGAATTACTGAGGCTCCATCTGAACATTTCTTAGCCAAGGCTCCTTGCATAAACAGATGGAGCGGTTCTGCTGTTTCCACGCTGACACATTTAGACTGCAAAAGTACAGGATTAAGTTCAAATTTATCATAAAATCACTTTAGATAGGAGGCTGTAGTCTTTATATCCCTCTCAAGTATGACAAACAGAAAGACAACACTGTCTGTGTTGTGTTTAAAATAGGCAAATAGCTGAAAAGGTTGGGAGAAAATTCTGGTTTAACAGCTACTGAGGGGTTGCTGAGAACAGACAGGACGGCCAGCCCCAAAGATCTTTATACTCCCTTGAAGAAGGGGATGATCCTCACTAGATGGATTTCCCGGGACAGAATGAGGCATCAGGTAACTCACAATGGAATTGCAGACACGAAGGAACCTCAGAGTGGATCCCTTATTAAAAAGGTAATCATCTGGTTATGAGCTGAATACCAAAATCCATGAACAGGTGACGAATGTAGGTAGAGGTGAAGTTGTGATATTGCTTTTGGGAGTCACCTATGAGGAGAGACTGACAAGTGGCAGAATATACCAGATTTAGACTGGTTTTGTCTCTCTGGAGCAACACAAAGTGGTTGGAACAGAATCCAGGAGTGGGGCCAAATCAGGCCTGGCTTTCAAACGTAGTCTGGAGAGAGATTTCAACACTAGGCATTCATTAACAGTGCTGGAACATTCTGAGGGGAGACTACCCAGAGCCCAAACAGGACATAAAGAGAAAAGGTCACTGGCAGAGCTATGCCATAGTCTGAAAATGCACATCTGGGAACTCCTACTCACGAGACAAGATTTCCACTAGTTGTAACTTCCATAGAATGTCTGACAAGACTTCCCCGAGATTGTGCCTTCCATAGAATATCTCCCCTCAAAGATGTTAAGGGGCTGCTTCTCTGAGAAAACCAGGATAAAACTTCGGAATATGATTCTGAGAGTCAGATCTTCACACATAAATCAATCCCTTGAAGTTTAACTCCAGACCTCCTGTCAGAGACATCTCAAACTCCTCCGTGATTTTAGTAACTTCTAACCAGAGAGTGACAATCCCCATTTTGAAACCACTCCTAAGATTTCAAAATAAAATCATTTGAATGCTCTTGTGGATGCACCAGAAGGAGCAAGACTCGCTAGTCTGAGGCACAGGACAGCCAAGTGCCCAGCTTGCTCCTGCAAGTGCAGCTTTCCTACCCTGAATTTGGCAGTCTGTGGTCCTAAACTCACAGCTCCTCCACGTAAGAGACTCCCTCAAGTATGACTGTGTTAAAATTTAATTTTGTGAAGAAAGAGCATATTTAAATAAAATTAAATTCTGTTTCAGTGTTGTGATCAGCTCTTTGCAGTTACATATTCTGGCTCTTTCTCTCCCCCTGGCAATCCATATTCACATCGTGTGCTGCTCAAAGTGCAGAGCAAAACCTTTCCTCAGCCGTGGACTTTCAGAAGTTGGTTCAACCTTTCTCCTCAAGATAATTTGGGGTTTTTTAAYGGAAGACTTAAGTTACACTAATATATGGTTGGGAATATAATGAGAATGCTGACAAGTGAATGTCTAAATACCAAATCAAGACAATAGATCAATCATTTTTATCATGGTTTCTTTAGACTCCCATGAAATTATAGGTCTGTAAAAGGTACCAGGATTAATTGTCTGGTGAGCCACTGTCTTGCCTGCCTCTCCTAAATGCCAGGACACACAAGTGAAGGCTATCTCACACTTCCTTTTGTTACTTGCAGGAGTGCGAAGTAAACAATTCAATCAATTTGTGAAGTATTTTACGCCCCACAGAATAAGGTTTGTTTTACACTGAAATTCAGAAGGGGAAAAGAAAGGACACAACAATCAGTGGACAGAGCAGAATCAAAATCACCAGGGCATAGAGACAGTGTGTAAATATGTGTTGCTATTTGTGTGCAGATGTTTAAGCAGTTTAACACAAGGTCAGATAAGCAGACCTATATGAAAACTTAAATTCCACAGCATAGAATTCATTCCTGATTTCTTAGACTTGGAGTGAACGTGAAGGTTCTGTAAATTCTAAATTGCACATTTTGACTATGATTTTCCACTTTTAGTTATGGCCAAACTGTGGTTACCTGGAATAACATACACTGGAAAAACCAACCAATTTCGATGCTTGGGCTCTTTCATTTGAATAAAGTCTTTATGAATGTTTAGCATCTACACCTGAAGATGTAATACATCTTCCAAACCCTGGAAAATTTGCATTGTAAATTAAACTAAGTGCTCAAGAGTTACAGCAATATCTGGATTGAAGACTGATTTTGATCTCCACTAACAGACTAAAACTGCTCACCATCCTGGATGGCACACGTAAATATTAAGCATCAGCGTCTCCTTGGCACTTTTCTTTTTTTTTAATCTTTTGTATTTGCCTTACCTTTAATGCAACAGGTTTTTCATTTGCTTCCAGGATGAAGATTTCTGCCATGTCCTCGGCGTGCTCCGACCGCGCGTGGACGAACAAGGCTCTGCCAGGTTCTGATACATTCTTGAGTGCAATCAGAGACCCATCAAGCTCCACCCTAAAGTCTGGGTTTGAAACTTCGAAGTTCAATTTGTTATTCCCCTTGCAGTCATCAAATTTCACTGGGGGGAAAAAGAAAAAGAAAAAAAAAAGAAAAAAACACGTTATAAGTATCCCCTTTGGAAGATAGATTTCAGATATTTTTATGTTTTTAGCTTGTCTACAGATTTGGGGGAGAATTGTCTCTCAGTCTAAGGGGAAACCTTTCAAAGAAATTTTAAATTTGTGTGACTTTACTCCATAAACCAATCTTATCAATATGCACTCTCAGAAGGCTGAAGAGATTTTGACCATTCTCACCGGGAAGGAGATGAGCAAAACACTTTGGACATGAACTTCTTGTGATCACTCCAATCAGATGCACACCCAGTTCCACCAAATGAGCAGCAGCAACAGAGACCTGGTTATGCTCCTCATCACAGCCCAGGATTTCTAAAGGCTCTTCTGTGGAAAAGTGGTTTCAGATATTCAGGATATCTTTAGGTTTAGAACTGCTTGTTTACAGAATGTTCAGTCCCAGTCTACTGCAAAAGTTTTATATAACAGAAAAACCAAATTGTAACATTTTTTACTACCAGATTTGTCACACAGTAGATGAGCTGCATAGTATCTAAGGATTGTGAGAACTTTTAATTAAACAAGAGCTGTCAATAATCCTGTTTCACTTTACATGGAAGCTTTAAAATATTTAGGAAGGCTGGCATAAAGAGAGAAACATCCCTAAAGCGCAAAGGTTTGAGACTTTGCCTCAAATTTATTCTCTGAGTCAGGTAGATTCACTTTGCACAAAACTCTGGATAAAATATTAGTGATTTAACTACCAGCTGTATGATTTGGAGATCTGCACCACAAACTTGCAATTGCTAAATGAACTTTTCAGGTCTTGACATCTCTGAACAATATATTTGCATGTGAAAGGTTTTTCTGCAGACAATCTGTTTTGTATTCCCTACCTGCTCCTCGAGTTACTGCTGCTGCAGACTTTTCACTCACCTATATGCTCTCACTACTTATATTTTACATTTCATTTCCACTGGATCTTTAAAAACTGCATTCCACTTTCAGAAAGGACTACAGACAGGGATACCAGCTACACAAAATCAACACCAATGGAGTTTTACTCTAAATAAATTACTTTGCATAATTGTTTAAATTCACTGTATAGACTTCTTGTATTGGGTCATTGTTTTTAAAGGAAGAAAATCAATATCAGAATCTTTTATAGCCTGGCCAATCCCTAACTGTATAATCTCTATAACTGGTCTTAAAGCACAGGAATAGTCTCATAGTGGGTGGCACTCAACACTCCTGGGAAGTCACACAGAAATCSCCTTCATCAAATTTTGCATCTCTCTCCAGACAGACCAACTTGCAGACAGGGCTGCCAGAGGACCTTGTGGAGATCCTTCCTTTCTGGGCATTCACTGGGATTGAGCCCCAAAGTGGAACACCACACGGAAAAAAAAACAGTTGCAACTTCATTTTATGATGAATATTGATGAGATGGGTTAAATTAAAAATTAAACAACGCAAAAATCTCAAACGTTCAAACAGAATAAGGCACAAAATGAGCCGTGGGGCACTGTTTACCAAAGAAATAGTGGAGGGTTGGCCTTGGGCTGCCCCCGGCCGCCCACCCAGCCACAATCTCACTCCCACAACTTTCCTGGAGAAAGATGGAAAAGATTGCGGGTCAAGATAAAGACRGGGAGGTCACTCACTAATTACCATCACTGGCCAAACAGAAACGACTYGGGGAAAATTAATTTAATTGCCAATTAAAATAGATGTGGATGCTGAGAACAAGACAAAATTAAAAGCACACCGTGAAGCTGTGACCCTGTGAATTCACACCAGACCATCCTCTTCCCGAGGACAGCCCAAACACTCTCGTAAACACCACATTCTCTTGCAGAAAGATTCCCTCAGCACCTGAAGGATCTGCTGCTGCACAAGGTTTAAGCTCAATTACATGTTTTTAACTAAAAACTGCTCCCATTTCCTCTGCTTTACTTGAGGGCAAGAGAACTATCCTTGGATTCACAGTGGGACCGAAAACCGGAATTTCATCAGCTCATTTGCCGTTTCATTGGATTTTGCTGAAAGCAAGAGGGATTGTAARTAAAAAAGAAACAAAAAGCTCTTTCCCCTCAGACTCTCCAGTCTCTCCAGACAAACCTATCTCGGGCTGTCACGTGGCAGATCCTGCCTGCAAAGTCTTGCACTGCAGTAGAACCAGGAGGGAAAACCACTGAATTTGGGAGCAGCAGCAGCTTAATTTCAGAGTGCTGAGCCTGTGCTGGTTCCCACACTGAACCACTTCCAGGAAGGGTTTTGATGGGAGGCTCCCTGAGAAAGGTGGTTAAAAACCACCCATTGCAGTTAATGCTGGGTTTATGACAGGTGTTTTAACAGACTCACTGCAGTTTACTAAAGCTATCAACCAACAAAAAAAGCAAAATGTTCCTGTCACTACAAATGCGGGGAGTTGAAATTCACTATACAAACCGCTGTATAGATACATATACTATACACTGCTTAGACTGCAGCCTTTATGAACTACAAGTCTTTTCACTTTTTCTTTCAATTCCTTGAAAAAAACCCCACAMAATCCAACAAAATAATAACAACAAATAAATAATGAAACAGGGTCTTAGGAAACTTGTTGTATTGGTGGCATCCCTGCCCATTGCAGAGGGGTTGGACCTACCTGACCCTTAGGGTCACTTCCAACCCAAGCTATTCTATGAATAAATATGTGCTTCTCATATTTATTCTATGAATAAACACATGCTTCAGCCAAAAACTGSTGGTGGTTTACTAATAATAGCTTACAACTGGACAAATTTGGCATCAGCCTCTGAGAAATTTTGTCAGGAATAAAAAGTTAAAAAAAAA
>JACAXG010000036.1:2943699-3094261 GCA_018881555.1 Amblyornis subalaris | reverse complement strand
TTWAAAAAAAGCCAAAAAAAACCTATGATAAAGTAATCCCATAAAAGAGGGAGGACCTGGCTGGGAGTGCTSTGCTCCCACCTCGCTGCTCAGTGCCCACAAACCCAGGCGTTCCTGCATGGCTGCCGTCTGCGCGCACTGCAGCAATTCAAAGACCACATGAGATTGGACACCTGGAATCAGGAGAAGCACTTGAATCTATTCTGCATTCCCTTGGAGCTATGAATTTGATGTTTTTAGACCTTTTGTATTTTGCTGTCTGTTCATCTCGCTTTATGAAACCCGGCAACTTTTTCCAACAAGGGCCGAGGCAGAGCTGTTTGAAGGTGGGAGACTGGGGGGTTTTTTACCATATCTCATCCAAAAGCACTGATGCTTTCAATTCCCAGTCCTACCACAGAAAAGAGAGCGTTTGGTGAGGTTAATAGCAAGGAGAAGGAAAGGAAATTAAAAGGCTCTGAGAAGTACTGATATGTAGGAGAGAAATTAGAAGGTGGAAGGAGATGAAGTGATCATGAGGATAGAGAACACTGAAGGTTATTTGGCCTAAGGGAGATGAAGCTGAAACCAGTTGTTAAGGGATTTGAAGGGAACTGTAGCCTTAGATAAAACCCCTAGCCTGAAGTTAGGATCAAACATGGACATTATCAGGATGATGTGGTCTCCTGGATGGGGCTGACCAGGAAACATCACAGGGGATTGCATTCCCAGCCATTCTCATGATGCTCCTCACTGGGAATGTTTGCTTCCTTAAACTCACGTGGCTGCTGGGGAAGAGCCAGTGCAAATATCGRAAATTTACAGTCCTTGAGCTGTCCATAGGCTTCAGGAGCAGCTACACAGCCTAAGGAGCTGGCCCTGGCACTGACCACACTTGTCTTCCCTGCCAGCTCGGGAGAGCTCTGAGGAGTTTCATCTTCATTAGCTTACCCAGATTTCCCATCCATGGCACTACAACWGTCTCTTAACCAAACCTGTACCTTGCTGATGCTCTAAAAATACACTGTTATATATAGGGCCTGTTAAATATAGGGCAAATAGGACTTTTAGTTCTTATTCTCTGGTGAAAAACATCTTGCTTTGTACATAAAGGCAGTGCACAAATCTCTATGTACAAACCATAAAGAGTGATTAATGAATTCCTCCTTATGGCCTCCAAGTACTGAGCAGTGTAACACAAAACGAGACAGAAGTTGTGGATCTCAGTTGTGGAAAGTGTCTGCCTGAGCTGCAAAGGTGGGCTCTGAATATCTAACACTTTGCTGCCTGGCAGCCCTGACACCATCTGCTCTGTGTGATGATGTTTGGGGTGTTCAGGCATTTGTCACAGAGATGAGGGGCGAGGAAAGCCGTGGGGTGGGTAATTGACATTATCCCCACTACCCATTTGCATTACAACAGGTTGGATGAGAGGGTCCACCCCTCCCAAAACCCCCGATGTTCTCCTGCACACTCACTCTGTGTTAGAGCTTAAGGTGTTTAACTGGATCGTAAACTCCTCAGAGCGAAGGCCACTTATTTACTCTGTGTCTGCACAGCACTCGCAACAAAATGATTCATGTTTCGTGCTCAGGCTGCTACAAAAGTGCAAAAAATGAATAATAGTAACAGCTCAGCTCCAGCCCCAAACTGTAATGCTACAGCACACGACCAGTGAATGTGTCTCATTGACGAGAATGCAATGGGCAATTAAAACAATGATCTAATATTTATATGAAGGTGGAGTTCTCAATTTATTGACGCATCTATGACTCTTTTGATGTTCCCAGTCATGCTCCAGCTGCCAAATGAACATCTTTATTGTGCCTAATATGCCACATGCTATGAGACAGGCTCCAAAACTCCGTGCAAGCAGAATGAAAATACTGCCAAGCAGCTCCCAGTGAAAAACAACATGAGTGTCACTCATCGCCCTCTGCTCATTTCTCAGCCTCGTGTTAGACTTTTATTCCTTTTTGTAAAACAGCTTATTCCCATGTGACTTGTACAGAACATCTCTTTACACCAAACAATACCCATTATTAGTAATACTTGCAGGCATCTCAGGCTTTAATCACTGACTCTGAGCTTATCATCATCAAAAGACCTGTCGGAAAAACTTGTGCAGGATCCCAAGTCCATCACTGTAACAATGGGAAAAGTTGTAAGAGGAAATATTAACCTTTATAGATCCCAGAAAGAAACCTCTGGTTCCTGGGATTTGTCATTTCAGTGCATCCCTTTTCCCCTGTTATGTCATTTCAGAAATGTGAGACTTCTACACAATTGTGATATTTATCATAATGAACCACAGATGCTTTAAAGGATACCATTTTCAAACACTGAAAGGTTAGCAGTTGCATTTCTTGTAAACTATATAAAAAGAAAACAAGCTGAAATAGATTTGTATTCAAAAGCATATGTTGGCCTGATATATTCCACTTCCAAAGTAATATTTTTCTGAGTTTAATTCTCAGAAGTTTAATTTGTTTTGAACAGAAATACAGAATTCATAATTTTCTCTCTGGTGAAATCTCCACAGAGGTATGCTGAATAAATAAATACACATATTTATCTGTAAGCACAGCAAAACTTAGTCTGTATGTCTCTGTGTACAGGTATTCATATTTTTCTGTTAGCTGATCATAACAAGCAACAAAATGGCTCCTGAGTGAGGACATTTCACATTGAAAATACAGACTTAATTACTCTACCAGTGAAGATTGGGATCCTTTCTGTAAATATAACCTAGCCTTGCTCAAATCAGCAGGAATAACAGCATCAAAGAAATATTATCCTGTGCTTTTTTTCCTTATCCTTTCTCACAAATAACTTCAGATCGTGTCAAAGCCACGAGTCGGAAGCTGTATCTGCGAGAGGTCTAGAGATGCAAGAAAAGTGCATTCCAGCTGCACAAAGGCAACTTAACTTCCCGGCCCAGCGGGGATCCCTCAGCTCTGCTCAAAAGCTGCTCCCTGCTCAACAACATTAGGGGAAGTTAGACAGAGACTGGCGAAGCTGAGCTTCATTAACTACAGAGAGACAAAAGCGGTGGTTGAGCAAATGGGAAAGCTTCGGAGTGCTGTTGTTGTGGATCAAAATGCGAGGCTCTTGTTAGCAGGGAGCACTGGCTGAGAGCAGCGGGAAAGTGCCTGGGGAGGAGGAAGGGGCCCCTCGGGCCTCCGTGCAAAGCCCAGCTCTGGGACAGACTCATGGAAGCTCCAACTGCGGAGACACAAAGAGCTGCCAGGCTTCAGGGGCTGAGTTATCCCATCAGCGTGGGGAGGGTAAAATCTACCTGGAACCGGCACATCTGGACAACCTGAACCCATCCAAAGGCAAGAGAGGAAGCTGTCACAACAGCTGATGGCGCAGGAGATGGGAAACCAGAGAAACCCTGCCTTTCAAGCCAACTGGAAAGTCCACTAGGAGAAACAGCTGCTTTCCCTGCCTTTGAGGTGCCTTCAAAACCACCTCTGGAACAAGAGTTCTGGCAGTGAGCCCACAGCCTCTGTGTTTCCGCTGTTTTCCTCCAAAAATACCTGAGCAGCAGAAGGAAAAGGAATAGAAAGAGAACAGTGCTGCCCCATGACACTTCTGGGGGCAGAATAATGTCCAGACAAGACACTGTCAACAGTTAAGTCAGACAGGTTGCTCTTAAAAATAYGAAGTTATCATTATTTCATATCTAAAAGTGCTGCAGAAATAATGGATTTATGGCTTAGAAAGGCAACAAGCGTGACTAGAGTATTTACACACAAAAAAAATTTATTGACCATTTAATAAAACGAACAAAATGAATTTTATGAAAACCCTTTTTGAATGTTTTTATAGAGCTTAGTGCTACATTCTAACYTTGCAGTAGAATTGCTACAGAATGATTTTTTTTGACAAATCCAACAGGCAACAGTGGGTTATTATTTCGCACTGCATGTTTATGGTTTTTCTGCATTTATATAATTCCTTTATGTGCCCCTGAAGTAAATTACAATGATGACTTATTTAGCATCCAGATAGAAAACTGAGGGGATATGAACAACAGCACAACGTTCGTCACAACACAACAAGAATTGCTTAAGACAAATACACATTTATATTCTACTTCTTTGGAAGAACGAGTACTAAACAACAGACTTCATCCCTGCACACACTTATAAAGTCTACAAAAATAAACTGATTACCTAAAGTGGCAAACATCCCTGTGTGGTTTCTGTGTGATGATTAGATTTGTGCAGAGCCCCGTTACGGTGCAGAAATGAGGCCAACAGTTCATCCGTCGGGCACTGGGTGTACATTCCTGCCCTTTGGAGAACACCCTTCCACGGGAGAAATGCTGCCTATTAATAGCCACAGTTTGCTCTCTGCTGTCAGAATTCATTGTGAGCTCATATCACAGATAGGAGATAAGCTTCCTTAGATGATGAAAGACAAGGGATTTCACCCAGAAACCAGSTGCAGCCAAGAAAGCTGTGATGTTTTTACCAGAATAATCACACTSGTCTCTTCCTGCGTGTCCTGTACCACCTACAGCCCTAGCAGAGCTGGAAAATTGCTRATAACATGAAATTCTGTGGCACAGATCACCTGAGCACTAAGTGATGCCTGACTGAAGGCTCCTCTGCCTTTGTGTGATGGGTGTGATGTGTGATTCCAGGGATTCTCTCCACACCAAAAACCCAGAGCAGCCATGCTCTGCTCTGCCCCTCTCCTCACCTTCTGCTGGCATCTTTTCACATCCCACCGAGCTCTGCCTCTCTTCTCCTGGCACATCACAGCACCACTGGGCTTGATCTGAGTATCACACCAGGTATCCTGAGCTAGACTTCATCAACCCTGCCCTGAAAACAGAGGCATCACAACTTGTACCAGTCCAGGTCCACAGCAAAATGTCTTTGCCCTGCAGCAGTGGGATTGCTGTTTGGGATTCCAGCAAAGTACAAGYGAGCAAGATAGTTCCATCAGCACCAAATTCAAACATTCCCGACTTTATTCACACAGGCATGTCACTGCTGCTTCTTGCCTTTCCCCACCATGCTCCTGTTTCCCTTCTCCTAGAAAGGAAGATCCCTCAATAGCATCTCGTGCTCTTCAACAAATTTATTCTGCCAACAGGGCTCCGTCAGCTGTCTCTGGCTGCTTGAAATTACAGGAAAATACAAACACTACAATCAAAACTGAAGGCATTCCCTCCTCCCCACAGCAGACTTCACCAGCTCACATAACATGATACCTCCACGTATCATTTTGCTGCCCATTGTCTTATTTAGGGCAAAAATTTAATCAAGTGGAAGGGGCTGTAATGAGTTGTTCTCAGTTGGAAGTTATCTTGACTTATTCATTACAACACAGAYGTGTTATTGACTGATCTCCTGGGTCAGTGGCTGCATTATAAGGCATGGCAATACTAGAGCTTCTCTTCTAAACCCTAGGGAAAAATTACTGTTTCAACAGAAATATTATGTCAGGGAGTGTGTCTGAAGAAAAAATATAAAAATAAAACCTTTTGCTGTTATATCACAGTCATTGATCTTCTGAGCACAACACAGTTCAGCCTAACTGGAGCTGCTGTCTCTCTGTAAATGCAGAGGACACAAACTGACACCACATCTGTGGAGCTGCAGTCTCGAAGGAGCTGTCACATCTGTGGGGGAATGTGACATTTCCCTGCTAATGCTGCATTGATTCTGAGCAGCCTAAATGACCCCAGACTCAGCAGTGATATGGAGGAAAGACTCTTTTTAACTTTGTTTTCTGTGCAAGGGTTTCCCATTGCAATGCAAATGATCGATAATATTCCATTTTAGCAGATTTACATAACATTTTGCTAAGAACCCCATCAGACCATGAAATAAAATTAACATTAGATTCTTACAATATCTTCACTGGCTGGGTCTGAGACACAAGCAGACAGAATCAAAGACATTCAGATGCATTCAATATGTCTGTGGCTCTGCAGATTGCTGTGAGGAGTTTGTCGATATGAAATTAATTGTGTCCTATAGAGKAGGGAGAGCAGACAGAAGTCTGAGTTTGTACAGGAATTCCCAGTGGGATATAATGGATCATTTCCTTTGAATGCTGGCTGAATAAAGCTTGGAGAGGCAATATTCTACTGACCATGAATTTTCTTGTCTTCTGCACAAGCACACATSTGATCTCTGAGCAGTCACCCTAAGTGCTAACAAATCCAAATTTCCCGATATACGTAATTTATTGGAAGCTAATCAGTTGAGGTTGTATTCAGGAAAAGAAACAGTGTCCCAGCAGATTTAACTGTATAAATAAAATGCTGCCAGCAGATGTCAAAAAGTAACAACAAGCAATCACTCACGGGAAACAACGGTAGTGCAACCAGCCCAGAAAGTACCTTATTTACACCAGTGCGTGTTTCAAATGCCTCCAAAGCTACAAATTTATTTAGGAAGGGTTTTCCATTAACTAGACAATTAGTCAAAGGTCATGGGGATATTTTCCCTCAAGTTCATAATTAAAACTGTTTATCTTCAAGGTCAGTTTGTTATAATTACAGTGATCTGTCATTTCCTAATGTGATCTGTCAAAACTCTTTTTTTCCTTTTTTTCTTTTCTTTTTTCTTTTTTAATGGCACGAGGTTCTGTCAGCACTCAACTAACACCATTTTTCTGTGAGTGTTAAGTTAATCTAAGAGAAATTATGATATTCTATTAGATGAACAGAAGATTCACCAAGTTACACACAYATTTCCATTTGCCTGAGGTTTGGCCATTCATAAGAAAGGCAAATAAATGATAGAAGTGAAATATGGGGCCTCACTGGAGAAATGGATGCTTTGTCTGCTCCATCAGTGGCAAGTTCAAATAATTCGATGATTTGAGGCTGGAAGAAGAAATTACTATTGTAAAAAATATCTTTTGTTCTGAACCAAATTCATGGCAGCTACTTACACCCTTATACACTTGCTTTTATCAGAGATGGGAGAAAAAATATTGCTTGAGATATCTCTCCTGCTCTGGCAGTCCATGGAGACAAGAAGTCAAAGGGCAGGAGCTTTTCATTAAATAAGGCATCACTACAAAGTGSTTTTTTGCACATTACCCACAGATGCTGTGCGAGGCAATATTGCCTCCACCTCCTCAGTCTTGGGTCTTGRTTTCACCTTCTGTGTGAAATGACAACTAATCTGTAATTCAGCTCACTGCTTCCTAACCCCAATACCCCAATAAGAACACAAACTGTTGGTCAGTACATGCTAGGAAATACTGAAAACCCCAAATACATGGACATCTACATACAGCTGCCCTTCTTCTGGAGTAATAATAATTATAAAAGTCTTTCTCAATGTACAGTAATATTTTCTTAAAAGACATCCCCAGGAATAAAGCTTTCAGCTTGTGCCATGTGAAGAAATTTCCAAACAGCCCTCAGTGGTAGGAGTTTGTTTCAGAAATAGAGAGTGACGCATCATTTACAATGCATAAAAGGAAATGAGAGTGAGTAATAAATCCACTGTGCAATATTTTCCTTTCAAAATGGATACTGTAGGTTGCTGGCCTATTTTCTCAGCTGCTGAATGAGTAATGCCATGCCTGAAAATCTGCTCAAACCATTTATTCTGTAGATTGTTCAGCTTTCTCTGTGAAAAACTGAAACAAAGTTCATCCCAATTTCAGGGGAAGTCTTTTGTTTTCTCGTCTGCTCCATCAATGAGCCTGACAGAGGAATAACAGTTTCTCTCAGTGGTTTTACCAAGTTCTCTCAAGTGAGTTCCCTCAAACTTTTTTAGAGTCATCAGTAGAAAAATGATTTCTCTAGAGAGATCTTATAAATGTGCAAATAACAGACCCACACTCTTTTTCAGCCCTCAGTCTAAAAATCAGGTTGTTAAAGCCCTTGGACACAGTTTACGAATATCTTTTCAGAAGGCCTTCAAAATCTAAATTGCATTTAATTCTGAGCTGTAGTTAAGCTTTTGTTTTACTCAAGTAACCAGCCAATTCCAACACACAGATCATTCTATAAACCACGCAAAAATCAACCACTAAATTGCAGCCTGCTAAAACACAAAGTTTTGAGAGTAACGAGGAAAGCCACCTCTCAGAATTCTGCTGGATTTTAAACTTGCTAAACTTCTCGTCATCTCTTTCAAACAATATCAGCGCTTAACTAACAGTTACAGAACCAAATAACCTTGGTTTGAATTTTGACTCTCACACTAAGATCAGAAAAGTTGCACTGCTGAGAACAATGTAATTAAAATTGCACCATGTAATCTTGCTCTGCACAGTCATTCCCAGAGCACTTTCTATTCACATCAAACACAGGCTTTTATACTTTAAAGAAAGACAGGCTTTGGCATCTTSCACAAAAGAACTGACCTGGGGGAAAGTATGTTCTGTCAGTCAGGATCATTTATAAGCAACCTGAAATTTGTTTACATAGATAAACCAAGGAAAGAACATCAGGCTGCTGAAGTTTGCGTCTCTTTTAATAACTGAGGAACAATGCAGAAAAACCCCCCAAAACAAGAGCAAACACAGCCCCATAGTGATTATTTGATGATCCAGGTGACACTGCTATTCCTGTTTGCTGCTGAAATGGGTGGAATTGCTCCACGTGCTCACATTTAAATAATACTGCATTTGAAGCAAATGACAATGAAAAGTTGTGTCTATTACTTCACGTGGTCTATATTTCAGACAAACACTCTGCCTTGTAGTGCCATTTGCTGCTAGCTGGTGGTCAAATGGTGGACATCCATTTTTTAGGCACTGTGTAGGTAACGCTGCCAACCTCGAGTTTGCACCGCTGGAACCACCAGCTAAGATTGGGATCGATGCAGAGCTAATTCCAAGCCTTTTTGTCACCTTTGGGAACAGGGATCAGGCCCGTAACTGACAGTTTCCACAGAAAGCTGCGACCAGTGGATAAAATTGTGTTTTATATTAAACTCCACAGTCAACAAAAGAGTGYGCTGAAAAGCCATCTCAGAATTTTATCTCTCTTAGAATTAATAAATTACAGTTACCCCTAAAAAACTACATGAATTCCAGCTGCCATCGCAGTTACCAACACARCAMAATTTGTGTCAAAGTCAAATAGAGRAAAAAACCATGATTTCTCATCTTCCCTTATTTCTCCTTAGGCTTGCTGTAGGTACCACTAATTGCAAATGCTCTGGTGGCTGCACTGAGAATTAAGTCATACAGATCTCCTACATTCTCACCCTCCTTGGCAGCATTAGAATGCAGAAACCCCAGCACATCTGTTTGAATAAGTGTCTCTTTTCCTTCACATTAGAATAACCATAATGATTATAATGCTTATGAAGTTTAAAGAGGTAAGATAATAATCAGTCAATCTTTACTCTGCTTCTGGTTATAAAGCCATTAAAAAATGAAACGAATGCAAAAAAACCCCAAACCACTAAATCCGTGCATTTTTCCAGCTCATGTCCCCTCCCAAGCATTAGTCTCTTGTGACAAATAAAGCCCAGTCCTTGTGTACACGGATATACCTCATTTGTGTCCCACTTTGCTGATGGCTACCATCGTGACAAACAGAGAATTCATTTGGTAAATGTGAGTTGCCAAAAGTTTTCCAGGGACACGATGTTATATATTTATACACATGGCTGCTTAGCAACTTTGTAGTGGTTCCATCCAGGAACTGAGGCGTAAATAAGTAATTATGCTATATCAGAGAGAGCATGAGGCATTTATAAATATAGGAACAGAAAGGTTATCCGAATTCATCACCTAGCAACAAATATAATATCATCATCTCCCCTGTCTAGCAGGCATCCAGCAAGAAATGGATTATAAACTCCGCTGCCTACTGAGTTAACTTGGGAGTCTGAAGTTTAAATGAACTCTACAGCTAATTAAACTGAGCTCAGTGCTTCTGTAGGCTGCATGTTTGCATTTTAGCACATGCTTTTTTCTGGAATAAACAGTTGCCATTCACTCATCCACAGATGGGTCACATTCAAATGCTGACAGAAGCCAAGAAAATGAGAATACAGAAAAGCCTTACACTGTCTCATGGCTCCCAAGAAATYGAGACTGGCTGGATAATGCCTGTGAATACAATGCATGGGAGAAATTCTGGGAACGTGCTGAGATCCCTCAGAGTCTGAGAACATGATCAAACTGTAGTGTCAACATGGTTCCCACAACGCAATTTTGGGGACGATTCCAATACAAAAGACTGGTTTTACAACTCCGCACTTGTCTCAAACATTTCAAAGTGATGGATGTAATTATTCACTAGATTCATTTAATAATAGACTAGAACTTGCATCAATGAATATTAACTAAAAATAAAATTAGTTTTGAAGTACCAAAGGCTTTGTGTATTCAGCCTGATAGACAACTTTCRTTCCCTCCCTCCCTTCTCTTTCTCCTCACTGTTTTACATAAATACTCTGTTATTACAAATCCTGCTGTCTGGAAGCTGATGATACTCATTATTGCATAGGCAATGGCTGCTATTGTACTGCAATGTGGAGTGATAGAGGTGCAGTGTTACCATCATACTTCATTTTACTCTGTTCATCTCCTATTATTTTTGGAAAGCAATTCCTGATCATCACCTCCAAGCCCCCTTATTTTGCAAAACTCTTCGTTAAAATTTCCTAGCAAAGCTGAACAAAACCAGAGCTCATTATGGCCCTGAAAGATGTCCATTAATGCTTTGAAGTCCGGCCAGAGACAAGTCTGGATTGAGAACATTCTTCACCAGRGAAGCTTTCACAGAAGAGTAAATTACAGACAGAGAAATGGATCCTGAACTGGCAAAAAAACAACAYAGCCCTTCCATCCATTTCCTAGACATGGAACAGTCATCTTAGATGAATCCCAGTTCCAATATATGAGAACATTTCCTCACAGAAAGGATTGGAGCCCAGCAGCCCCRGCTTAGTGAAAGTAGATTACCTGGCCAACCACGACAGGCAATCAAGAAATAAAATACAGGCTCTTTACATCCCCCTGCATGTGCTCCTGCCCGTGCAGGCCAGGCCTGTCCTGTTTGTACACTCAGTCTCTGGGCTCCTCTGCATGACTCACATCTTGGGAGCTCATTCCCAAACAAGCAYCCAGCAGGAACGTGCTCAGCTCGTGGAGGAAGTGTTCCAGTGATTCCCAGCTCCCATGCCTGCCTCCCACCCCCTCTCCTGCTGACACAATCTTTCCATAGACAACTCCCATACGGCAACTGACAATGAGCTGCTCAACTCCGTTACCTTTCCAGAGCTGTTTCCCAATTATTCATTCCTCCTCCAGCTTTCCAAACCACCAAAGGAGTAAACACTATTTTACTACTGTATTCACTTGCTGTTCTAGGAGGAGGCTCCGCATTTCTCTCCCTTTTCCTTTTGAAGTGTCTGGAACTGAAATGTCTAGATCCTCCTTTATAGCCATGGAAAATAAACCAACCTTTATCTGCACTAACATATTGGGAGTTCCAGGTAAATTGCTCATTTGAGGTCACACAGCCAGGCACTCCCATAGAACCATGGAATAGCTAAGGTTGGAAATTACCTGTAACATCAAGTCCAACTCCCGACCCAGCACCACCACCGTGTTCACCATTAAACCGTGTCCTCAGGAGCCATATCCATGTCTTTTGAACACTCCCAGGGATGGTTCCAYTTCCCTGGGMAGTGTGTTCCAGTTCTTTACAACCATTTGTGTGAAGGAATTTTTCCAGAGCTCAGGAAGGCTCTCTCTAGTGCAGGGACCTTCAGTGTCCACAGCTCTGTAGGTCACTATTCTTCTATAAGAGTTCTGAACCAGCCCACTGGTGAAGGTGCAYGCATCCCAGAATAACAGCATTTTGACACAAGCATCAACACTTGCTCAGGAAGAAACCTGGAACTGCCGGGATAGTCGATCAGCACTCACAAAATAGTCTCAGAAAGTTAACTACCACCTGAAAGGGCCCTTTGACAATAGACAGTGTCACAGAGACTGCCTCTCTCAGAAACAGCAAAGCTTTCCATAGGCAGAGGGTGTTAAATTTATTTCACTGTCTCCTTGTACARAAGCCATCAGTCTTTTATTTGCACTGAAATGGGGTTTGGCCAAAGTACTGAAAATTCATTTGTTCAAAATGCATCCTGTGACCTACAGAAATCAGGCACAGMCACGGAAAATCCCTGAGAAAGTTCGTCTCAAAGGCAAGCACATGTATAAAATGTTGAAAATGTTAGACGGGTGTTCAWATTGATATTTAGGATTAAATAAGGATATTTAACGTTCAATAGCACCAACAGGAGCATGCAAATACTGAATGTGGACAATAAGTAGACAACAATATTTAAAAACTGGAACAAGTGCATTTAATTCTCGTTAGGATTGGAAGAAAATGTACCAAAGAAGCTTCAAATACTGCAGCTCCATTCCCATTCCCAGCTTGGCAGTATTTATACAACCTGGACCAGACCCTTGACAAGCAGACACCAGTCCTTCCCAGGTAGCACAAACGGCACAGCATGGAATTACATCAGGAGGAAAAATCAAAACACAATAATTAGATTCTGCAACAAGTTATAACATTATGGATAATAGACAACTGGAAAGGAAGTCCACATATTCCAAAGGAAAGCATTACTGGTCACTTGAGCAAGTTCTTTAATTCTTAGGCCATAGGACAGCTGGAGATTTCATTAGTGGTGAGAGTGTTTGATTCTACATGACAGAAAACTGAATCCACAATGAGATTTTTTAAAAATTATTATTAATTTAAGAAAGGAGGAAAAAAAAGACATCAAAAAAAGTCCCCCAGATTTTCAAATTAAAGCAAATTTCTGGGCCAAAAAGCAATTGTTCTCACACACGCACAAGGTGAATTATGAGGCATTACCCCAATAAACTGATGTGTAATACTGCTCCAGAGTTACATCAGAAACAGAATTTCAGTATGAAAAAAAAGAGGTTTTGTAGATCTACAAAATAGCCAGAGCTCCATTGAAAAACCATCACCTTCCAGCCAGTAAAAGTATTTAGTATTCTTTATCTTTATCTTTATCTTTATCTTTAGTGTTCTTTATCTTGTTTCAAATAAAGTCAGGCAAACCAGTTAAACAATTTTTCTATTTTAACTATCTATTGTAACTATTTTTATATATATAGACCCAACATCCATTCTATGCGGACACAAATCCTGCTGCTGTGTAAATTAATTTCGTGTTTATTAAAATAATATCGCATTCCCACAGGCACAGAAGGGAATTAGGAATTTCTCTTTTCAGATGCTACCTCCCCCATAAATCTTAAAACTTTATACATAGTTAATTAAAAACTCTTGCAGTGTATAACTCATCATTACATATATCAGCTCACATTTCTCATTAAGGCTACAGATTTTGCAATTGCAGCTGCTGCGTGGCAAATAAGACATTTTTATATGTATCCTTCATAAAACAGCCTCTGTTGCACATTCCTACTGCTTTGCTTGTGGTTGGTTATTTTTTCCCCGGCACATATTTACATTTCTGCCATTGCTTTAAAACAGCCTTTACCTGACAAGCAGGAGTTCAAATCCTGCACTTTACAAAAGGCCCCAAAAAAGAAACTTCTTAACAAACATCAGAGCAGAGCAAATAATGCACAACAATCATTTATTTATTGGATTTGCCATTTATTTTTCTATTCACCACAGATTGCTAAATTCTTCTATGCAAATTATTCGTGAATTTCTGCCAATGCTCCTTCCATTTAAATTACTATGAAAATGGAGTTGCAATTATTCAGATTTCAACATTGGCTCTGTCAGGTTTTTGGAGCACCGGTTCTRTTCTGTGATTGGTTGCAACTTGCCAATTTGGAATACGTTTCAAGCATTACACTTGAGCACACAGTTCAAAATTTACTTTGTCAGTTCCACACTTGCAAATTTGTGCTCTGAATATAATGTTTTCTGACATTTCCATACCGACAAAAGCTCTGGTGTAGACACAGCTATATCTTGCTTCAATGGGCATTTCAGTGGTGTTATTTCAGCCATTTTCAGTGCCAAAGCCATTACCAAAAYACATAAGGCAGACAGAGGAGGTTTTTGACATTACTGCCTCTGTATTTCTGGTATTTATAAAGGTGCCTGAGTCAGTAGGGCTCTTGCTCACAATCCTAACTGGTTGGTGTTTATGCCATTCATAAAGTGTGTACCCAGCACGCGAGGGAGTAACACAACAGATCTCACCCAAAGAGCCCGAAGGAAAAGGAGGGAATGGCAAGGAGCAGCCTTTCCAAGCAGTAGGTGCAGACCTTGGCTCTTCAGTCGATTCCCTCCACYCAGAAGGGAGAATTCTGCCCTACAGAGGGAGCCGTTGATCACTTTAGCTAAAGCACCCTGACATCCCATCAGGCTTCTCCGTCCTGCTCCATCCCCATCCTTCTCCAGCTCATGGATGTGCACAGCAGGAAGCCCTCACTACTGCCCCTACAAATATCTYCCAAAAAATAAGAGGTGGGAAACAGGGACGCTGAGACAGTTCACCATCAACACAAAACCAGAGTTTCCCCAGTGTCAGATGAGGCCAAGGGGTTTTAGTTCTTTGGTTTCCTTGTGTTTTGGTTTTGGGTTTTCCCCCAGGCTTTTCACTGCACTTGCCTCGAACTGAAGTGGGAAGGTGAATGTGCAAAGTGATTCACCTCCATGTTAGCATTATCACAGACCACCACATTTTCATCTCAAAATCTCTAAAGCTACCSGTGCTGGGAATCTACATTTGCACCTGTATTATTAAAACACTGCTTTTGTACCCAGTGATCCCATGTGGACARACAAATGACCTGAGGTTACACACAGAGCAGCAGGGACAGGCAGAACAAGCAGAGCAGCAGAAAATACTCCAAGTTTCGAAACGGTGATTCACCATCCTTTCAAACTTTCAACGGTTTACTCTTTCCCATCGCTTTTCRGAAGATAAATCTTGGAAGAGGACGATTATAATTGAATCTCCCGGTGTTAGCAGCAATGCATTTTACATTAGAGAGCCTGATCTTCCCTCACAAGATTGAACGATGTTTGCAAGCCAGTAAAGCCACATCACTTACTGTGATACATCCCTCTCTCCCCGAAACAGTAAGCTCCAGCAGGGATGGAGGAGGCACTCAGTTGAAAAGACCTGAATTTGAAAGTCTCATCGTGTGAAATGAGGATAGATTATGCACAACACTCACACTGCTCATTTCAGGAGGGAAGTTTACCTAAGAAATGCCCCTTTATGTTGGTACAGACAAAATGCAGTCAAAGAAATAACAATATAATCTAAAATTAAATCGAATGTAATCTAAAAAGTCAACCTACGTTACATTAGTAATTGTAGCTGGGATTTGGAAACAAAGCAGTTTTTAAGAGGATGTATTTTGTATAAAGTTTTTCTTTGAAGTCCCTGGGCAGCACATCAAAGAGGGAATATAGCATGCTTATTCTCTAGGGATGATCCTTAAAAAATCATCAAAACTCTTTTGGGGACACATTTTGTCACTGCTCCCAGAGGAACAAACACAGAGAGGCAGGTCCTGTTTGTTGCCTCCAATGGAGATTTGATCTCATAATCCCTTTTGTGGTGCAAAGAGCAGAATGTTTGGGAATTGGTCACCTCTGTGCACAAACAGTCAGGAGCGAAGTGTGTCACCCAGGAATCGCCCAGTGAGCCACCTTACTGGGACCACTTGGAGTAGGTGGAGAATCTCAAGTTCTGCTCCTGATTTTTAGTGGGAAGCAGCCTTGAGCCAAGACTTCTGAAGGCAAAACAGGGAGAAATGTGCACTTCGTGTGATGTCTTTCAACGCCACCAAGTTTTTGTTTTTTATTTTCCAACAAGAATTTCAATAGCATTTCAACAGTACTTGGAGGAGCCACCTGAATGCTTTTGCAGCCCAGATACTTGTTAGAGGAGCAGAAGTAAATCAGTTAAATTAAAAAAATATCGAGATGGTGCACTGCAAAATTTTGTGCAAGCCACTTATGCCGCAGAAAATTGATTTTCCCACAGGTTCTGCAGCTTTGCACTCCCTTTTGAAGTACAGAAGCTAGATATATTTTTCTACATATATTTCTCTGAGCTAGAGCCCGGAATGGTTTTATATTTTGCTGAACATTTTCCAGCTGATTAATGCTGTGTTTACCAAACTATAAATATAGGATGATGCCTCCTTGAAGAAGTGATTTAACTTTTCTCCTCTATTTTTGTAAATTGTTTTTGCAGTGTGTTTTTAAATAAATGGTGTAAACATAAAACTAAAACTGGAGCCCTATATTACATTTTACAGCGAAATTTTCTTTTTAAATAATGAGCAGTATCAAAATACTAGTACCCATCCTGTGTACAAACACAACTCAGACCTTTAACACACAATGTGTGCTAAAGTTTAGCACCACCTTAATAGGTTATTCAATAAAAAAGAAAATTATTTTGTCATCAATGAGTTGACATTACAAGAGGGATTTTTAAGAAGTGCAAGACACCCCTACAGCAGGTGACATTTCCCCCGGCCACACTGGGATGTGGATTCTTCAGCACCTTGTGGAGCACTGGGAACGCCATTCTTCACACTTGCCCCATTATCCTGGTGTAAGAAAATGTCTTTGGTAATGATTTTACCTATCCAAACCAGGGGTTCTTTCTAAAACTCCTTAGGTAACGACAGATTTCCCATCTCTCATTTTGACATTTTTTACACAGCTCAGTACTTTTCCCCTGTGCTGAGCATTCTGGATTTTGTGTAGTGTACAGATTATAAACAATGCTAAAATTAATTTGTGTCTCATGCATTCGGCTTCACCCTGACTTAATCATTTTGCTGTGTGTTTACTTAGATAAATGCCTGACAATGTTATTGACACTTCAAAGAAAATAAACCATTTTCTTTATGCCCGTACATCAACACTGCTCACATTCACCCAAAAAAGAAAAAAAAAAAAAAAAAGAAGCAGAAAGGGATAGGATCAAAAATAATCCTGGCTTAATCCAAATTCCATTTCCCTAAATTTGCAAGCATTGTAGTGCAAATATTTCACTAAATTATGCTATTCTGTCCTCCAAACAGCAAGGAGCCATGAACAACAATCTGATTAGTCAGGGCCCGTTCTCAGTGGCATTAAAATGATTTGTTTTTCTCCCACCTCTCAACTCTCTCATTTGAGAGCTCTGCTCGTTTTAGTCCTTGAATAAACTCCATTCCAAATACACTGATGGCTCCTGACACTTATAGGGGAAAACAAATTGTTTCCATCAGAAATAAAGAACCTAGGTAGTAGTGAATAATACTGTTTTTCACTAAATGAATTGATTTTTCTGCATCAATACCTTTAGATCTTGGGTTTAACAGGGTAAAGGAAATCTCTGTGTTTCTATAACACTGTTAAAGCAACGCTTCCTTACCCGCCTTACCTAAAGCCCTGTGTACAACTGGGAGAAAAACACCAAACTCAATAACTTTACTTTTTTTTTTAATATCAAAGTAAAAATGGTTCACAGAAATATATTATGTTTACTTTGAAAATTCAGAATAAAAGAATGTTTTGTTTTCCTCTGTTTTGATTGCACAGATACATTTCACTCTCCCCTTCACTCCAATTCACGTCAAAAAGCTCTTAGGAGTCCTAGATAGAGCTTTCATAAACATCCAATACTTGATGATCTTGTTCAGAATCTGGGAAATATGGAAACCAAATGTTCTGCCATTAGAACTATTGGATGTTTTGCTGACTGTACAGTAACGCTTGCATTTCAACGTTTTTCCCTTCTTGTTTCATGGCTTTGAATTCTTGTCCAGATATAAAAGAAAGTAATTTGTTTGGGGATTTGGGKTTTTTTTGTTTTGTCTTGTTTTTCTACAAAATTTTAAAATTTCTGTTGGACAAAGATTTTTTTCAAGACCAGGTTGAGCTTGTGTTATGGCCCCTTAGAGCACTGCAGGGCTACACCAGGGTAAAATATGAAGAATAAATATTGATGTGTGCAGAAAAAGGAACAAAATTGAATGTTGCAAGGCAAAGCAGCTTCTTAGCCTTCAAATCTGGCATCCATAATAGAAATTATAACATTGTAAATGCTGACTCTGTAATACAACTTAGGGGGACTTCTTAGGTACAGGAAACAAATGGTTATTTGGCTAATGCTGATCTGTAGGTACATTCTTTTGGCTGTTAACAAATTTAGTCACTAAATAGACAACTACTGGATACCCTAAAAAATGAGGGGCTCTGCAGCTGTGTTCATTTCAATATTTGATGGGATACAGAAATATTTAGCACCAAAACTGGGGGAACTCAAAATTAGAGTTTATAGGTTTTGGCCTTGCAGTTTCATGTTTGGCTTAATGGGGTCTGATGGACTGTTCCTAAATTGTGCCACTTTCTGCAGTGTTACAGGGACAGTTATTTGATCTGGCAAAAGGAACATGCCAGGAACCGTACCCAGGTCCATAGGAACATCTGCAAAGATGGTAGACCCAGACTTTATATCTAACCTTCTAGAATGCAGAATTCCCACAATGGGAATTGGCAAAACTGGGATTTCTCCCTCGTTATCACAGCTTGCTCATTCAAAACAAGTGGCTGCTCTCAAAACAGTTCCAGTCCTGCCTCCAGTACACAYATTTTTCCATCAGCATGTGCTTACAATTACACATATGTACTACCTTCACCTCATTTGGTGTTTGCTTAAAAATATTTTGTAATTTAAAGGTGAGAAATTGGTATAAACACAGTGTTGTCAGCAGTCATCCCAACTTGACCATACATCCCACCTACATCGTGCATTTGATTGCAACAA
This sequence comes from Amblyornis subalaris, assembly GCA_018881555.1. Taxonomy (NCBI): domain Eukaryota; kingdom Metazoa; phylum Chordata; class Aves; order Passeriformes; family Ptilonorhynchidae; genus Amblyornis; species Amblyornis subalaris. The sequence continues at coordinate 3,075,515 of JACAXG010000036.1, read as the reverse complement.
GGCATTGCCCAACATCAGCCTCTGGAGACAGGGAACACTGAAGGAAAATGTCACTAATATGGGCTGTTGGGGTCACATTCTGCTCCCTTTATTTGGCAGAGTAGTCTTTTTGAAAAGACCTCGACAATATTAAAAGAGYAAGATTTTGAATTATGCTTTTTGAGATGTTGTTGGAAATTGTAGGTGGAGCTCCTATTGGTGGAGCACATCTCTAAAATATATGTAAACCACTTAATTCTGGATATCAATAATCAAAATAAGTTTCTGAAACATTTTTTCATCTTCCTATGCTTGGCTCACGTTGAAATCTCTTCTGCAAAAATATTCAGAAGTACAATTTTTAAAGCTTACGCTGGTTGTTCTACGTTCTGCCRTTAGTTATGTGATCTCATATAATTTTGCGGAAGAAAAATTATTCAGTAGAGACGCTGCCAAATGTGGAGTGTGTCTGCAAATATCTCCTTTATGATGCATATTAACAATGTAGGATCCACTTGAAACTTTTCCCCAAAGCTTCTCAAATATTTAATGAATTTTGAGTGAAGAGTTTGTGATGTTCCCACAAATGTGTGGACAGAAGGACTGGCAGCCACACCTTGCCTGCGTGGTTTCCCCATGGCTGTAACCCAGCCACCATTAAATGCATAAATATGAATCATGTTCTGGGTTTTGGTTATTAATTGCAAAAAGCTCACTAATTTATGCAACCCTTTCAACAGCTGATCAAGTGTCATTGCAACCTAAGACACAGACCAAATACAGATGTCCAGGTCCATGCTAAAAGAGTCATACRTATCCACATAATTAATCATAACTAAAGAACAAAATATCTCCTGTTGATTTCTAAGACAAATTCTACCACAGATTCTGCGAAACTGCAGCAAAACAAAAAATCCCAACCTCTGAGCACTCAATTTGTTATTGTGCTTTTCTACTGTGAGCTTTTCTGCAGGTTATGCATTAAGGAAGTGTAAATGATGATGGCCTGGCTGTATTTTCTATACACCCGACAGCTCCTTTCAGCACAGTGTTGTTAGCTTGAACTCGCATTCAATAAAGCTCTTTCTATACTATTGTGAGCAGCACATTATAGTCCTTTTTTAGGCAGCACCTTTCTCTCCTTCCTGACTGTTCTTCATGACTGTTCAGGCTTTATCGGCAATGTTTGCTTTGTCAGGTGTTCCTGATACCAAAGAATCTTGGTGGCTGTAGAAGATCCTCCCCCAAAGCAACAGGATTTTGGTCTCAGCAGCAGCGGTGGGGATTGTTACAGCAGAATTCCAAACCAGCTCACCACGCATGGAATAGAAATAAATATCACCACAACTGTGCTGGAAAGTGTGAAAAACTTCTTTGTCCTGGAGCATTCAGCACAACACTCCTGCTGCTCCACGTGGTCACCAGYCAGCATCCACAGCATCCCTCTCCCAGGAAGGGACAATCCTTGCAGGGGAGGAGGGGAAAGAGAAGCTCTCATCAAATACCTCCAGTGGGGCAGAGGCAGCAGCACTTCAACGCATTCAAAAACGGATCACCCTGCTCCGTGGGCTGTTCCACTGACCATCCTGCCAGGAACGGTGGGAAGGGAATTCATGCGCTCTTCCAGCCCTCTGGGATGTGAAAGGAGGGTCACTGCCTTGGGAACTGCTGCCTGCCACGCCTGTTTCTATTGTGATGCACAGTTTTGTGTGAAGGGACAAGAGGGATGTCTTGGCAAATATCAAGGAATGGAAAACCGGGACACCTTTGAGGTTTAATTCTTTCCAGTGAGGCACAGGGAACACAGAGCTTTATACAGCACTGCATAAAATATCCTGAGTTCATCACAAGCTGCGGAAAAAGTACAAGTTCAGAAACAAGATATTTTATGTATTAATAACACTTTTTATGTGTTATAGCATCGTTTCACKGATTCTGCTACAATCAAGGTCACACATACATGAAATTCTTGAGTAACACCAAGGCCACTTTTCCCTTGAAGTATCATCACAACTGAACAGTAAATTATTCAATGCAGTTTTCAAAAATGTCTAAAAAGACACTGTACCTTTCCTTCTGTTCCTTAGGCACTGAATGRTGGTTTAAAGAGACAGGAGAACAGAACTTTGGGGGTTAATTTAGGCAAAACAGAAAGAAATTTCAGGATTATGAGAAGAAAAAACAAGTCAAAGGAATAAGATCAGAAGCTTGTAACAAATCAGGCTGGAGAACTCACAAACCCCCCTCAGTACCAAGAGCCAGTTATGGGCCCCAAACAGTTTTTGTCATGGTCTGTCAAGGTTTGACTCCCCAAGGCAAGGAAACAACCTTGGGGTCAAATCCTCCTGCCCTTTTGCAAGGCAAATCCTTCTCTTAACATCAAGAAGGTGAAGGTTGGGATTCTCAGCTCCTCTATTCTTATTGCCTACAAAAAGATACAACTTAGGAAAAATAAATCCCTCCATCTGACTGTTTTAATCTCAGAGGAAGAATAATTCTGTCTTTTAGGAACTTGGAAAGAATGCAAGGCTGTGTGTTGTAAAGTAGAGCAAGAAAACAAATATTTGAACAGTTAATTTCATTCTGTCCCGAACAATTATTCCATAAAATATGTTGGTACAGAACAGCATAAAAGTCAACGTTCTTCTGTAAAAAGCAGTACAGATGTCTATAAACAAGCACAGAACTACTAACAGATTCCTTTATGGGCATTATTATTATTCTTGCTATAGATATTTCAGTTGAAAGGGCACTGACCAGGAGATGCTGCCAAACAAASGGAGGAGGTACTGAGGAAGATCATAAATGTATCATTTTTTGCATTTTTAATAAAGACAAGCTGCTTAGTCATTTTAGAAAACAGTTGCCTCAGTGACTTGAAATRAAAGAGACTTGGGTTGGTTTAAGTCTATGGGACAAGACCCTTAACAAAAGGGCTRAAAGCCAGGGAACAGTGGGTGCTGTGGATTCAGCTTAGAGACAGAGGGCCAAAGGCCAGAGAACACCTGGAGGAGCTGCATGGCCCCCACCTTCCTACCCACTGTTCTCCTGTGATGCAAGGTCTTTATATCTACAGGAGGTTAAAGGAAAAAAAATCACAAAGAGAAAACCCAACAAAAATCCCCAATGATTTCCATCAATGTTTCTCTYCATGATCACTTCATTTGAGCAACCAAAACTGTCTCTATCCACCCGTCTTTCCTTTTACATTAGGCCTTGAAATCATTTTAAACCTCTCTCTCTACGTAAATATATATAAAAAGGTCATTTTTTCAGTGCAAGAAATTTGCAATGATTAAAARGCCAATCTGCTTGCAAGATCAAGCACAAGAATAACAGCAACGCACAAAGATGTTCCCTAGCTTAGTTCTAAAGAACAGACACAGGTCTGTTTATGAAGGGGTGTCTTCTCCACTTCTTATTTAAGAAACCTGTAAGTTACTGCAAACAATTCAATGTCATTCCACTGTAAATTTCCTTTCAAAATATTTTGGGATTTGTTTGTTTGTTTGTTTGTTTGTTTGTTTTCAAGAACAACCTTAAATATAAATAACTTGGAAAGCAGATTTATAAATATATGAGCATCCAAAAGGGAAAAAAAATCACCGTTTACAGTATATTTTGGTATTAAGGAGCAGACTAATTAGTGTTTTAAGGGGCTGAATGTAGAATTGAGATGGTCTTCTACTCTTGGCTACTACCTAGTGCCAAGGACAAAGTTTGAGGTACTTCTCAGACTTAAACTATCTTTTATTATGGATTCCAGAACAACTATTCCAAACAAACTCATTAAACCCCCTTAGATTCTGGCACGGAAAGCACAAGCACATGCCACTCAGGTCTATAAAACCTCCAGAGCAGAACCAAATGAAAAGAAAACGAGGCAAGTAATTTAAGAAGAAAAGACTGATTTAACTATCCATCTTTTAAAGAATTCCAATGGAAGGGAGGCAGAACTGTGGTGTCTGTGGGATTCTGAAGAAAGATCTCCAACGACCAGGATTKGGAAGCACAGGAATCTATTCCATAATAGTTAGAGATGTAGCACAGCCACACWGAGGTACTGCATCAGATCTGAAACCCAGTCCACAAATCGGGAAAAAATCTGCAAAAGCCAAAGCAGGAGTGACTTGAAATGCTTGAGAACCACAAATGAATCCCATCGTGTAGCTCAAAAAAACMCAAACAAACAAACAAAACAGGAGCTGGCATTGCTCTGGTCGTACTTGAATGCAGCCATTATCCCATTCAGTGTTTGCTAAGTAGATTCCCAGGGCTGCAATCCTAAAACAGACAGTGCTGAGCAGAAAGAGAATTGAGGGTATTTTATTAAAATGAGATTGCTCCAGTGGCCGGTCTTTAAAGCCTCCTACATTTGTGTTAGACAAAATAGAGGTAGCTCAGTGTTTTAGAGCTATTTAAATTTAAGCCAGGATACGCCTGAATGGCAACACTTGCTGAGGCAAAGTGTTTCTTCTGAAAGGCAGCGTATGGGGGCAGTTAATCTTGGAAATCCTGGTAATTGCTTATGCATTTGTCAGATTCTCGAGGACTGTTTAAAACAGAAGGCAAAATATAGGTACAAGAAATTTTATACGGTCCCACCCTCCAAGATGATGACAAAACTACTCCCAAAAGTCCATTGTGTACGTTTTCTGCCCCGCTCATCCTACAACATCCTGAATAATGGGCATAGTATAAACCAGCCTGGAGTAAAAGCTTTTCCAATGAAGGAATTATTTTATATCCACGGGAATCAAATGGCAAAAGCCATATTGTGCATCAGGAAATGTTCTTACCCCTTGCTTCAAGCCTAACTAACACCTGCTGTTCACAGGGATGCAAGTGTTGCAGTTGACAGTGTGTTCCCTCAAAGACAGTCAAAGGAGTGGATTCAGTGATGCCTGACATTATATTTCTCCCATAAATTTTACATGGCAGCTGTGCCATTGAAGCACACAGATTTGAAACAAAGACAGCAAAAGAAACAAAAAACCTTTAAAGTTTTTACTTATTTTCTGGTCATTTGCTCAAACTCCTTTGATGTTACCATGGTATTTACCTGTATCACTTTTCAAAAAGATCTATACACCAGGTATGGTTCCCAAGGTAGCCATGGAATATCCTTGCTAAGCTTTCACCAGGGAACAGCTCTTACTTTGCTCTCACTGACATTCCTTGGGGACTTGTGCTATCCAAAGGCAGAAAGTTCCTTGGCAAAGGTAGGAGGGTACAGGAAACCCACAGGCTGAGAGCAGAGGACTGTGGGGCTGCTCTTTGGAGCTCCCCAGGGGTAATGGGAGCTAGACAGGTGCTGGAGGGATGGGTGGAACGACCACAGCTTCCAGCACACAAACCCCTTCTGGCAGCCCACGGGAAACAGGCTTCACCACAGTGCTTGAGTTACAGATTTCATGAAGAACTTCAATTCCCTTTGTGCAACCAGGCAGGACATTCCCCAGTCTGGATAAATGCAGAGCAAAACCCCCCAACAACATCTGGTTTTACAAATCACTCCTGGAAGCGGTTACAACGTCAGAAGATACACAAGAGGAACTCGCCACAGAAAGGAAATCAAGAATAAATTGGGAAAAGTGTTGCCTGTGGTRATGCTGAATGTCCAGCACCCACAGCCTGTGTCTAACACGGCCTCTCCATAGCTGAGAGCCCATCAGGATTTCCAGACTATCCTGCAGCCCTGGAGGAAGCCCAGCCTGCCCCAGCAGCAGTGAGGAACAGTGGTCARTGCAGCTGTTCTGCAGTTGCCCTTTGTATCACCAGCCAGGGAACACTGAAAACACCACAACTGAGATCAGAGCAGGGAGATCTTTACTATAACACAAACAAGCTGCCCTGGCAGCATTAATCAGGCTGTACAAGTATACAGAGCTCATTAGACTAACAATTCCTCTCTGAGGCTCCGTGATTAAAGCAGAATGAAATAATATCCAGCCAAAGACACACGAGAGGATACTGAACACAGTGTAGGTGTCAGCACTGTTAAGACTATATTTTGTAGYGGCCATAACAGCAGATATTGAGCCACTTTGTAACTCTGGGCGGTTGTCTGAACACAAATATAAGGCTTGGAAGCCCCCAAAGTCTTTCATTTGAGGTTTAAAGGGAACTGTGTAGACCGTACATGTGTTATCAGCCAGGCCATGTTTAAACTGATTTCCTGCYGCTGCACCCAAACCCAGCCTTGTGCCGACCCTGCAGTAGACACTATTTTCTGCAAGTAAAGTGATCTCTTCTGGTGCTCACTCCTCGTAAATGGAGCCTCAACCAGCACTTGTTGCTTTTTCATCCAGTTGTCCCAGCCACCTTTCCCAAAASGGCTCCCTCATCCAGGAGCTCTTAGTTTGTGATTTTGGGAATTAAATATCAGCTCACAAGGTGTTTTCAGTCACTGTCTCCTGTTTGGTGGGTGTTAAAACGCACCTCAGTTACTGAAAACTTCACAAATCTGTTGGCTTGTTTAGCTCCAATTCTGTGTTACCAGTTTTTTGCTCTATCTGCCATAACTATTAACATAAGCACAATAGTAGAACATTCTGTACAGAGGGAGACCATTACCTTGGCATTATTTAGCACAATGTATTGTTCTGGTTTACTTTGCAGTGGTGAGAGAAAGAAAAAAAGAGAGAAAACCCCTCCTGGTCTATCTTTTCTTATGGTTGATCCCRTTTTCCTAATTGGTTCTTGTGCTCTTGCAAAGCCTGTCCAGATGACAGAGTAGCCAGAGGGAGGTGAAAAAACACAGTAGTCTGTAAGCTCCATAAGTGCCTTCAGACAGAACGTGATGATATTCTTGCCTCATCAAATTCAGGATTCATGCAGATTTTCCCTGTGCCTCTCCACACCATAATGGATGTGAGCCTCACCCCATGGACACAGCCTTTGTTCTTTTCTGGCTTTCTCCTGACAGTCTCCCAGTACATCTCTCTGACCTCTTCCAAAAATGTTTGTTCCAAAGCCTCGTTTCCCCACAGCTGGAGCTACTCTCATCCTGTACTACTTTTCCCCTCTCTCTTGCATTAGGTGCTCTTTCCCCCACCCCAAACCTTTGCTAAAAATGTCTTTCTCTCAATTCCTTTTAAAGTTTTCTCTCCTGCTGTTACTAGCCAAATGACAGACTTTTAAAATTCATTCACCACCGAATATCTTTAAATTGCAATAACCTGCAATTTCTATTGTGCTGCGTTTCCCTCGTCCCACTTAATTCCAGAATGTGTTCTGGCACACAGACAATGCATTAGGTGAGTGGAACTGGGAACAGCAAATGGCAAAGAGAAGGTTTGGAATGTTGTGTTCGCATTGAAATCTGTGAGACACAGTTGATGGCTGCTGCAGGATTGTCTTCTTCAACTAATACAATACCAGGGAGAAAATAAGTATATGGACATGATTTTTTAACATACACGAGCCAATGAAATATTATCACAATGTAAAAGTCATTTTAGGTATTTGAGACAGTAGAATAAGTTTGAAAAACTTGACATCTTCTCCTGACTTTGTTCTGACACTGGAAGTGCACCATTTGACAGGGAGAGGAAATTAAATTAGCCTTGATGTCATGTACGAGCTATGCCTTTTTTAAGTATTTTTCTCTCACTGGCTTTGATCGTATAATCCCAGCAAAAATAAATGTGCTTTTGGATTTTTGGTTTTAGTTTGGGGGTTTTTTTTTAATGCAAGTTTTGTGCTTTAAATTATTTTCAGACTCATTTTGAAATGGTGAAAAAGACAGGTTCATAGACAGAATTCTGTTTAAAAGTTTCCTAAGTAGCCTACAATTTTAAAAAAAGCCCTGGTTCTTCTTCTGCTCTTAAATATAATTTCTCTATTTAAAAGAAATGAATTATCAGAAGGCAGAGAGTCGATGCCATTAACATGTCATATATTGTATCTCATGGAAGTGTAACCTGACTGAAAAGGAAAATGAGGTTGGCAGGTTCTGGTGTAGCTCTGCTCTGCAGTCCTTGGGCAGGGAAGTTCTTATTTGCCAAAATGTGCACGACAGGAGAAGCCCAAAGAATCAAAGTCAAAATCACCTAAGATTTTCAGTAGATGAAACAAAGAGATGATAGTTTTCTGTAGAGGAACAGATTTTTCAAGAAATACTAAATTGTTCGTGTTTTGTTGTTCCCATACACCTGAGTATTTCCTCAGAAGTCCCCAGAATTTTGGTGGAAGTCTAAAGTGCATTCAAGTGGCCAGGAAGGAACTCAGTCTTACTGGACCTCATCAGCTAAAATTCCAATACATAAAGGTCTTTTTTCTATTCAATTCTCAAAATCCGTTTGCTTCTGCAGGATGTTAAGTACAAGAAATTCCCAATGAGCATCCGGAAGAACCTTTAGTRTATATCCAGCTGACACAAATCAGTGGGAATTTAATCCAATTCACCTTACTGGCATATGAGGAAGTTTACATCGGATTCTATCTTTTTTTTCCCTAATAAATAGCATATAATATTAGTTGATCCTGTTTAGATTAATCTAATCAACCCAAYGCATGTGAAGAGAACACCATAATTAACTGCTCAAATCATCTTGGTCATAAAGGTTCTGGAACAGGTTCTCAGCTGGAAATTCAATGGACTCAAAACAGTTCTACATGCAAAGAATTCAATGACTTTGCTTGAAATGGACATTGAAGTGTCCATGACCACATCAATGGAAATCTTCCGAAATATTTTTCTGAGGAGGGACACAGTGCATGTMGATAAATAACTATTCCTGAGTTTGCTAAGTACAACTGAGAAGAACCTGGCCTAAACTTGTATTTGAACATATTCAGTATATTACAGCACACCAGAAAAACCTTTAATGATTCTATCAAAACTATGTTTTTACCATGGCCTTCTGTTAAGCAACCAAGAAACAAAAAAAACGTGTTACAAATCCTCCACTTTAACTTTTGGAAATGGAATTGAAGATGGACTCCGACACACTTATGAAAATACAACCTCCCTAATGCTATGAGTAAGTGGGGAAAAAATGCAAAGGAAATCTATCTTGGTCTATAGATCTAGAACTAAAAATCATTTGTGTTTTAAATAATGCCAGTGAGGTATGCTGTGATATTGACTTTTTTAGCAGAAGTCTCTGTTTAATTCAACAAGGAAGTTCTGCTTGAAAACAAAAGGCTTCAGCATGCCTGCTGCATTTAGGGCCAGCTGGTGCATAGCAGAACACTGATTTTTATAGACATATCCTGATTMATTTCAGCTGAAAATGTGCCTTTTAGAAGCTGATGGAAAGGATTTGTGTGTTCCTCAGAAGGATGAGATGGAGCAGGAGCAATGGTGTTATTTGGATATCAGCAGGTAGAAGAATATTTGCTACAGAAGAGCATTTGCTTCTAAACAAAATTAAGAGCAAGTGAAAGTTGCCTTTTCCAAAAGCTCTCCAAAAAGCTGTGGCCGTGGCTGTTTGCTTACATGTTGATTTTATCTGATGTGGTTGTACAAGTCTGCCTGTGATCAGAACAGAGCAGAAACACGTGTTCAGCTCCCTATTCTTCAACTTTATCTGCTGTTAATAAAGTGATGAGAAAAATTATGACTCGAGTACCTTTAACAGAACTTAACTGAAAAAGAATAAACCAGGAGGCTTAATTTATATCTCCTTTGGTAAGAAAACATTTATTGTCAGAATACMTGCATGCTAAAGTGCTTTTTCTGRTCTCAGTGTGGAAGAATGTGTGCACTAAAGGAAAATAATGGGGCTGACAAACAGTGTGAGCACGCTGTGTGCCGCACGCTGGAGTTCAATCCCACCCTGGATATTCCCTGACAGGGGCACACGGAGAGCAGGAATCGCTTTAGCTCAGGGAGTTTGCCAAAGGAGGGTTTGCAGGTTAACCTGACCAAGGAAAACAAGGAGCATGAGGAACACCTCACTTGGCTTGAGAAGACAAAAGTGAGGAAGATGCTGTTTGCAAAGGTTGGAATTGAATTGCTTTGCAGCTCAGCAAAACTTTTCATTTTTGATTTGTTTTTTTTCTGGTTTTCTCCTCATAGAAATGCTCAGGTCAATAAGAACGAGTTCAGGGAAACCACCTGACCCGTGAATGCAGGGGGTAGAATTAAGTGGTCCTCTATAGACATGTAAGCTTTGAGTTTTCGCCAGAGTATGTTAATTACTGCAACCAGAAATGTCTGTTGACATCACAGTGTAATGGGAGATATTAATCAGAGTAAAAAAACCCATGATGGTATTTTCTAAATTGTACCAACATTCTTAGTARAGGTTTGTATCATAATTCACTTTAAAACAGAAAATTCAGTATACTAACGCTAAGATACAGAGGAAATACAAATATAAAATTACTGATATTAGAAAATATTAGGATTCATTTTCTACTTCTCCAGTAAAATCTCAYAACTGTCCCAGCAGCTTTTTAAGACACTTTTTAAATGCATTCTGTGATATTGCAAGTCACAGAAAGAGACAGCAAAGTCTTCTCTAGACTAAATGGTTTTACAGTACATTATACAATGATTAGAACTGATTGGCACTTAATTAAGAAGTGTTACTGATTGATTATTGATTCACTATTGGGAGATTTCACATGTCTGGTTCTTATTCTAATGTTAAATTTCACCCTTGAACAAGGTTATCTGCACTACATATCTCAGATACAAAAATAAATTTTAATTAAACATAACTAGTCCCTCTAACATTATATTAGAATTGTTCAMCAGCAGCATATCCCTGCTTCTCTAATATTCTGATTCAGAGAGATGATTCAGATCGCTATTGAGATAACAGATTTTCTGAGCTTCTGAATCAGAGAGAGATAAAAACGGAAAGGAAAAACACAATTAACAAGATTCATGGGTTTGCTATTTTGTTTGACTTTGTCGGTCTATCACCATGACTTTGCTKTATCCAGCATCTGCACTGCTTTCAGGGGGTGTTTACCCACATGCACCATTTAAAACACCACGAGAAGTCCTAGCAATTCATGAGTTGGACTTTAAATTAATCTGAGAAGAGATCAAAGCTGCTTCTACTTTTATATGGAACATGAACGAGGTGTGGTCTGTGCTTTGGTATCTCTGTGTTATTGTCATGGAGATAAAAGTATTGATCCTCTGAGCAGAGGCCCCAGAAACACAAACACTCACACAGTGAAAATGATCCCGTTCTTCTCGAACCCCTCCACTAAACCCACCATTCCTTGCCATTCATCCAGCTAAATAAAGGATAACACAATTAAGATAATTATCCCCTGCGCATTCACGGTGTGTTTGATGCACGACATGCCTCCTTAGTCACTCCGAAATTACTTTATTTATTGGGAACAACGGTTATAGCACCAAAACAAATCATAGCTGAGAAACCTTTTTTCCACCAAGGTGAGAGGAGAATGATGCTGGGAGCCAGAGGGTCTCTCTTATTAATTCTGAGCTATGCCTAACAACATTTTCAGCCAAGCAAAAGGACCAAAAACCACGTGGTTTGGAGGTGGTGTTGGACAGGAGATCGGGGAAAAACCCACCAATGGTGGTGCCCTTCTCTTTGGAACAGGCTATGCAATGTTAAACCTGCCACCAAATTTGCATAATTAAATAAACAGCAGAACACCAACAGCAGGAAGAGGAACATCTCACCCTAAAGTAAAAAGAGGATTTCCTCTACCAGAGCATGGGCACCTCAGAATAGCCAATTTGTTCAGTGCTTTCTTGCTGTCTGAGAATCCTGCGAGTAGAAGCTAAATTATTCTCCCTTTTTTCCATACATGCAACAAATGTAATAGTAAAATATTCATTTAAATCAATTATGAAATAAAAAAGGCTCCTTTTTACTATCAAATTCCTCATAAATGGAGCCAGGAAAAAAATGGTAACAAATCATTTTAACCAAATAATCCTCCAGCAAAAGTAAAATAGCTCTGTTGGTGAAATTGAAAATTTGTTGGAATATAAACCTGTCCCAATRAGGGAGCAATGAGGGAGGTGTGTGACACTCCCTGCAATATCACGTGCTGCTGTAGCAAGTGAAGTGCCAGATTTGGACCTGATCCTCTCTGAGCAGACCAAGCATTATTTGCCCAATTTAATAGAACCCTGAAGCCCTTGTATTTTACAAGCTCGCTAATGATCCTTCTGAAGGCAGAGGATCTGTCCATGCAGCGAGTATTTAACATCAAGAGAGGCACTCRAGCACATATTTAACATTAAATAGAATCTAAGAAGGATTGCTCATTAGCTTGGGTGTTCTGGTAAATTAAATGATGGATTAAGCACTCACTCCAAGCCGAGTATGCAGCCTTCCAGTTTCACTGTCTCATTCTTTTACAGACACCCATTTGTGAAAGCAGAGGTGAACCTCTGCTCAGTTTGGTTTGTTGTGGATCCTGTCATCCTTACTTGGCTTTCCAGACCAGGGCATGTTTTCCCTTATTTTAAAAGTGATGCTTCTGCCACGTGATGGTTCCAGAATGAAGTTATTGCTCCCTTTCACTTCTTCAATTTCAAACCCCACGCACTCTGCAATTTTCTGTTGGATCTCGTCRGCTATTCGTGACAATAAACAACATTAACTAGGTCATCTTTACATACTGCTTCATTTAAATCCTGCTTTCTTTAGCATCAGGTTGGCTACCAAATTATTTAAAGAAAAGCTTTGGTAAAAAAAGATTGGATGCTGTATCAGATGAACACCTGAYAGAAATCAAAATAATACCAACCCCATGTCTGAAGGTCACTAATGAACTTCCTCTTAATTATATATTCTAAARTCATAGTTTAGAAATTCTTTTTCTCTTTCCTACCTTTCAAAACAAAACCTACATTTTGATTAAAAAAAATCACCTTCAGTCTTCCTCAACCCTTTCCTTGTCTTTGATCTTTGAAGAGCCCTGAAATAATGATTTGTCTGGAAACTGTTCTTCCCCAAGGATAAAGTGTAAATTTATTTTTCTGACTGCATTATATTCAATAACACAAACAGAAGTCAAAAATAGATGTAACTTCTCTACATGCTGTTTGTGAAATTCGAACATGTAAAACTAAAAATATGCATCTTAATCCAAGATGAAAGAGCAACTGCTACCAAGAGAAAGACAACAATTTACAGAACAATTACTTGACACCAGTATCTGAAATGTTTCAGTGAGGGCCTGACTGAAAAGCCTGTGAAGTCAAAGGGAATTCCTTCCATTATTCCAAGCAGAATTTAGGCAAGGTCTTTGTTTTCTGCAGAATTCTGTTCATTCCTCACATATAGTAATGAATAAATGCAAATAAAATGCTCTCATAGTACAGCTGCTCAGTGGTCACAGGAAGTAGGGTCCTGAATTCCAGCAGCACAGGGGGAAAACACATCCCAGCCTGGCACTGGGAGAGGGGAGACGTGTTCTGGACACGGTTCAGGGTGTCACTCTGACACCGGAGCCAGCAGTGATGCTTTTTACAGCCCTGCTGGCATCTGGAATATTGCACTGCCCTGCACAAAGGCATTGACAAGGCACTGGAGTGAAGTACAAATAATCAAAGGGCGAGAAATATTGATCCGAGGCAATGACACAGAGAGGCAGACACATGCAGCTGGGCTGAGGGAAAACAAAAGRTGGGACCTGAAAGCTCTGTACAAACACACGGAAAGGGCAGCTTGCAGGAAGAGAAGGAATTATTCAGGTCTTTCACAGAAGAATCAGCAGCAGCAATGGGAAAAAAGGGGAGGTGGCACCCTCATCTCATTCCTTGCAAAAACAAATTCTACTCCTCTCAGATGAACAGAAGTTCGAGCACTGAGAATTCAGGGGAAAGCTTGGTAGTAACTCACAAATAAGTGACCCAGAACCGATTGGGCACACACAGAGCTGTCCTGTGGCTCACTCCGYGTTTGCAAAATCCACTTGACTCTGTAATTAGGCTGGAAACCCTTCCAGGCAGGGCACAGAGCAGTGGAGTCTTTATCTTAACTGATGTTCTGGYTATAAATAATACACTAAGCTGGTTAACAACAGACTTAACTTGTTAGAAAGCTTCAGGCCGGGAGCGTGTAAGTGCACTGGAGTTTGGGCTGTAAATAACTGCAAACTCCAACACAGCAGAGCTGGAACTTCAGGGATGGAGTAAGGAGGAAGTCTAATTTGGGGAGGTTTTGAAATCTATATGAACATCTGTTTTATTACTGTCCCAGCAATCTGTAAGCCCTCCAATTCAGAAAATTCCCTCGCAGCAAGAACATTAGTGGAAGAAAATCAACAAGAAGAATTCCCTAAATTGCCTTCTTCAAGAAAACCAACATCTTTCTTCGTATTTTTGAACTATGAGGGGAATTTAGGTTATGAAATCAAGGCAATATTATACTGTAGGAACTAAATTTTCCAGCATTCATTCGGAGCACTTGATACAATATCTCAGGCATATATTTTAAAATACTGCAAAAGAAAAAGGTCATATGAACTGAATACAGAAAATACTAATACAATAAATAACACCYGAAGCACAATGCAGGAAATGGCTGTTTTCCCATCTCACTCCAAAACTCCATTATGATGCTGTGAATATTCTTATTTCCACCTTGGTTTTAGCACTGTGTGGCGACAGATGGGCTTCAGACCTGAGTTCTGGAAYTTACATTAGGCAAAGGGCTTGTCAGATGGAATATTTATACTTTTTCTGGCTGCTGAAATATTTCAGAACTTGTTTATTTTCAAACAAGAAGAAACAAAGTGTAAGCAACGAACTCTCAGAGCTTGGGGGTGTGGGGCAACTATTTTAAAAACATATTTACAAAAATTCAAATTTCTTGTATTTTAAATTCGGTGCTCTGGATGTCGTAGGACCAAGTCATAGGTCCACTTAAAGAAACCACAAAACTATTAAGATTGCTAATTCCACATCAACAAGAAAACATCATYTGTGTAAACCACCCACTGTCTAAAGACAGTAATATTCAAATACATCAAAAATGGAACTGAGTTTTCAGTTTGAGTTGGGCTTGAGTGACTGAGAACAAATAAAACCAAACTTTCCAGCTCTGGGTGAGACATCAACAGTTCCTGTTTGAGGTTCATCCTCCTGCTTAATCTGATGATGCAAAATTCAGACCAAACCAGACACTTTAGAGAATATATAGATTTTGCCTTTGGGGTCACCCCACTTTAAAACAACACCAATAACAATCCCATATCTCCTCCATACACTGCCCAAATCCTTGCAGGCCTCCTGGGGCACACGACTCTACTCAGAAGACCTACAGGCATATACCAAGTTTATTTGTGCCCTCAATAAAGTACAGAAAAATAGAGAACACAAAAAGCTACAAGTCCTCTGTATCCCCTTCAAAATTATCCTCTATATTTCTGCCAGGCCCAAGTAAATAGCTTGAGCTCCCCGGCATAATTCACCTCACTAACACTGATTTACATCATAAAACCCAGCTCATGTTTTTAGTGCAATAATTAAATACAGAAAGAGGGAAAAAAGAATCCTTCCAATCCAGACAGTCAACATGCTCCCTGCAACCCAAACGTGGTCCTTGGCCAGGGCACAAAAGAAAGACCCCAAATGAACAGAGATTTTGYCCAACCTCTGCTCCTCAGCCATGGAGAACACCTCAGGTTCTCAGCCTTGGTGTGTTCCACAGAGTGAGCTCGGGGTTTTACCTGTGATACACAAACCCTACAGGCTTCATCTTGGAAGCTGATTTTCTTCAAGCACGAGGTTTAGTCCTAAAAAAGGACTGTGTTTAATTGCACTACAATGGAAGGATTTGAAGCAAAGCTCTGAATAATGGAGCTTTATCCTCCCGCAAACAAGAGAGCTGACACAATGTATTCGATATTATAAATCCTGCTGTGCTGCCAAAGTTATAATAAGGCATTCTTACAGGAAAGTCTAATGACAGGGGAAAAATGCATTTTTTTCCTTACATGAGATCATAAATTTTCTCAGAATCACACCTAAACAATAAGGTACAACCTGCAGGAATACAAATTACCATAAAACTGTTTTGTTGGGTTTGGGTGGGGCTTTTTTTTGKTGATATGTTACAGATTATTCTTTCTTCCTGAATATTGCATTAAATGTAGGTATTATAGCAGAGCTTTTAACTCAAGCAATTTGAAACGTGTGGAAAACAGCTTTGGTGAAAGATTCCTCTCAGACTCCTGCCTGTTGGATTTATTTCAGTGCTTGAATAAAYTCATATCTGGTTAACTCTGAAGTCTACAAGTACATAATGATACTTGGTTGTACAGTTTGGAAGGTTAAGCTGTATCTGCCAGGAATAAGCCCAGTGCATTAAGAGATCGTGTTCAAGAAATTCAGAGAAACTTTTCCGTTTCCCTTTCTAGAGCTGAGTGTGTTTTGATTTCTTTGAGGGAGAAGAAATCCCTTGTTTTCTTTTTTTAAGTATAAAGGCCTTTGGAAACCAACACAATTCTTAGTACTGGAACAACCAAGCAAGAAGCAAGTGCTCCAGGGCATCAGAAAATGAGCTTTTTCCTCRTTATTTTTACCTTGAGGAACACAGAATGTCCCTTTTTCTCACCATCCAGGAGAGGATAAACACAACGATTTGCAGTACGTTCCCAAACACTCCTAGGGATTACTAAATCCCTCACCTTCAGTTTACCATTTAATTACACACAAAAAATGTTTATTGACTAATGTGCTTCTCTGTTATGAGCAATTAATTGACGTGACTGTTCCAGCCAGGGCTCAGCACACACGAGAACATCAGCCTGCACTGAGGCACAGAGACAATTAATGCTTCAGGTAGCTCCATGTGGAGGTTAAGCTGGCTTTGGATGATCTCATGTTGCTATTGTTAGGCCATAGAACTGCACAACCAACGCTGTGTTTGCAGATAAAACAGAATTCATGAGAGCATGAGGCTTTCAAAGCATGTGTTGTGCAGAAATCCCCCATTCATCACTAAAAGCTGCACTGGAGATATCTCATGCAGCAGCAGGAGTCAGATACTGTACACCAAGATAMAGAGCATTGGACAGGCTCACCACTCTTACTGTACTGGGAAAAAAAACTGAGCACTGCCAGTGCTTCTCTGAGCTCTAATAAGCAAATTATCCTCTGCTCTAATGGCAGTAATGAATTAAATCATGGTTGGGTAATGAATTGCTCCCATCTAGGTCTAAGGGATAAATCACACTTCACACAACAATTCCAGTGCCACAGACATTTCCATCCAAGCTTCCAGGGGTCAGCAGCCTGAAGGTGCAGAATTAAACATAGCTGGGGGATTTGGTTCATGCTGTGGAATTTGCTTTTTTCGGGGGCTGCTCCAGTGTCCATCCACATGGGACATGGTTCATGGGCWGTGAGGCTGGACCTGCTGCCAAGGCACAGTGARGAGCTTTTACCAGAGTCTGACACTGACAGACACAGAAAATCTTGTTTCATTTAGTGATCTTCCAACCAAGACTTGGGACAGATCAACTTTGAAGTAATAGCTGTGAAATAATTTGCATTTTTTGARTGCATTTTGTCAGACATGACTGTGCAAGGCATCACATTAAGAGAATCATGACACAACCAGCAGGTTCTTATCACCCAGTTCTGAGGAGGCACCTTGCTCTTGACTTGAGAGAATTTAACTGAGCTTTTGCCATATTTTCCAAGGGAACAGGATTAGAATCCCAGAAATACAACTACTGATGACAGCCTGTGTAAGAATTACCCAAGACATCTAAAATGAGAGAACAACTTCAGTCAGTGCAATGCCAGTGATGTGCCTTACCAAGAACATGTTTTGGTATGGCTTTGTGAGGGAGGATGTGTGTGAAGTGAGTTCATCACTATAGAAAGGAAGGAATAATTGAAGCAGTGACTAATTCTGTCCTGAGCTTTTGTATGGGCAGAAATCAAATTACTGAATAAAAAGCCTAAAAAATTTTGGAAAAGTTTTGAACCTTATTCTTCTGAGAGAGCAAGCCTCAAAACTGTATTTCAATCACAAAAAAAAAGATTCTTAATATTTATTAAAAAAAAAAAAAACTTGTTTCTGAATAAAGCAAATTAACATAAGAGTGCAACTTTTTAGCTGCTGGCTAGAAGCAGCTAAATTAATTATAAACAGTTTACATTCCAGGGTCATGTGTTTCACTTATCTTAACAAGATAAGTGGGTTGGGCTTTTTTTTCTACCACCTGGAATGTACGGCTTCTCCATGAAAAAAAGGACTGAATAAGGCATTAAATATCACAAATTTATGGTATTTTGCAATAATCACATTAGTAATGTGTTAGTTCCATGACACATTGGACTATTAACTTAATTCTCTAATTATATGGTTTAAAACACACTGGTAAACAAAAGCTATAATCATGAAACAACTCTATGCCATGTTATTATTCCAAAACAGCAAGCCAAACATTTGACTCCTAAATAAAAACCTTTGTATCAATCATATTAGGTATTAAAGTAGCAGCAGCATCAGGAGGATCAAAGGATTTCTTGAAATCATAACCAGATTGATAAACTGTTTTTTCTGCTACCGCAAAGCATTGGTATCTGATACATTTAACTCTGACGTTTTAGATAMACACAGAGATAAAAAATGGAGACCTCATTTTGTATAAAAACACCTTTTAGCTAATCTCACTTCAGGAACTGATACAGGAGACGAAAGAGCACCGGTGTATCATATATTTCTTTGGAGCAGCTTTTAATTTGGAGATGTGGAATTGAATGCCTGTGGACAGACACTTGGGAAGCGTTACCAGAAGAAGATAAGGAAATGGGCTGTACTTTACAAAGGAGTTTGTGAGCTGCTGTCRGGGAACTTTTGAAGCACTGGTGTGATAAAGGTGAAGGCCCCCGTGGAGTAGATCTCAGCCACGTTCCATGTGCTAATCTTGTTATAAAGGATTGCTCTAATAAAAGAGACTAAATAAAAAGCTAGGCTGACAAAGCCCAGCATTCTAAAGTTCAAAACACGCTTCTTTGTCATTAAAGTCCAATGAGAAAAACTCAATGCTTCTGTAACATAATCAAGAAGAAAACCTTTGATAATGAAATGATGCTGTGAAGGAGCATTGTAAGCATGTCTGTCTTGAAGAGATCAATCCCACAAAAATCTACTCCTTTACGGACCTGAAGTCAAAGAGTCTTCTAGCACCAAAAGCTTTTCTTCCTGTAGCTTTCCAGCTTTGCCTTGGCCTTTTCCTTTCTAGTGGACAGGAGAAGTCGGTGGATCGTAGGAAGCAGCGTAAGAAAAACATACTGAAGTATTAAAACTGCTACTGCTTCAAAAATCAAATCAAACCCCACCAAATCCGGCTTCTTTCACATTAACCACTTTCAAGAGAATAYGTGATTACATTTTAAAATTCTGCTGCTCCATGGTAGCAGGTTTGAAACATTTATAAGCTCAGCCCGTGCGTGCTCTAATCCCAGCGGCTGGCGCGACAACGGCCTGAGGATCCCAGGTTGTCAGGAACAACAAATTGCCAACAAGAAACACATCCTGTAAAACACTGCCTGGGTAGTTTATTTAAATTTGAATCTGTATCTCTGTTGTTGGCACATAGCATTAGTCATGACTTAAACCATTAGTAACAGAATGCTCTCCCCTTCCTAACACCCAGTGCAACAACAGACGCGACGGCCGTATCAGCAGAGAGCAGGCTTTTTATCGGTTTATTTTAAAACGTTGGTTATTTGTAAAAATAAAATAAAATCACAGAAACCAAATGGAGTGTACAGCAATCCTCCAGTGGTTATCTGGCTCCCAGAGCAGTGACAGAAACCAGAGTATTCAAGGTGTGCCTGTTGTAGTGATTTTCATGCCGGCACACTTGGCACGGTGCAGGAGCATCAGCACATGATAAACTACAATGTATGGGATGGTTTGCATTGAAAAGGGAAAACCAGGGAGGCTTGCTGGGTGCAGGCCACAGCAGGCAGCTTTTACTGTCTCGGGGCAGCATGATTTGTGGTACTCCAGCACACACCAGTTTGTATCTGCTCCAGCAGAGGTGTTTAATAATCTTAGCATCCCTTTTGCCAAGAAAGCACCCACAAGCAGTGGTGCAGTCAGCAGAGGATTGCTGTGCTCATACTTACAAGAAACTGAGGCAAACCAGCTTAAAACACTGGGAGAATCCACTCTTCTAAGGAGAGTTGAGAAAAACAGAGAAAATGCACAGAAACACAGAATTTTTCCACTAAATTCTGGCTTATAAAACACTCCAAGAGAGGCTCAGTCAGCTTAAGGTCCCTCCACAGTCAGTGGATGGGTGGGTCACCTCCWGGGATGATGAATGTGGATCTCAGGAAGGCTAAAATCACTCTCTGGTGGTACCCATGTTTTCTCCACTGATAACCCAATCACTTAGTAGTGCCCTGGTGCATCTCACTTTGGTATCCCAAATAACCCCTAGAGAAAGGTGGGATTAATGTATGGATCTGTACACTTCTTTTACTTGCTCTTTATTTGCCCAGTACCAATGACTAAAGTCTCACGCTGTCAGGTGCAGAGAGAAAACTGGGAGCACGTGGGAAGCTTGTGTCTCAACTGAAAGACATCCAGCACCTTTCCAAAAAGTATAATCTCTCCTGATTCAGCACAATTTTAGCCTACGATGTARTATGTTACAAAAGAATGCAATATAATATCTGGTGAGGCAGCCCACCCCAAACAGTGGGGCTGGTCCTAAAGGAGCATTTATACAGAGCTGTGGCAAAGCACCAACGTGGAGGAGTTGCATTCACATTACAAAAGAAGAACACCACATTTTTAAATGGCAAACCCACAACTTTCAGTTTCATCAGGGGTTGAACGTACTCTGCATCTTTGACATCTTTCTCTCCTTTTAAGGAACTGCTCCAGAGTCTGGTATTTGGGCAGCAACAAGCCCAACTGATTCGAGGTTCATACCAATTCCCCACTCAGAAAGCGAAGACAGCCCACGTTTGTGGATGCCACAGAGAGAAATTCTTCAAAGCAAACTTTTTACTCTTCCACCCAAAGAAAAGCTAAATTTTACAGAGATTTGAGTTAATGTTTTTCCCCCTTTCACTGAGTCTTTTCCTGCACTTGGAATGCATTTTTCCTAATCCAATGACTCCATCTCTGCCTCACAAATTTGCAAACCTTGCTGCACGTGCTGCTTGGACAGGGCAACCTTGCAGCTTGTCAGGTTTTTACCATYCCTGAGGGGAAATACTTAGCTCAGATAAACTCCCTGTTCCTCCCTCCTGCTCAGGTCCAGTTTTAGTTTCACATTTTCTTTTGAACCAGGCCTTAACCTTGCAAACACAAAGCACTTGTGAGCCTGAGTGCAGCCATGAACGTGGCCCTTCTACAATAAATTGTTTCTCTGCTCTTTTCTCAAGGGCTCYGGTGGTCACACTTTTGTATTTTCAGCTTTTAGTAAACACCTTTGGTTTAGCAAAATGCAGTCAGGAAAGGCAATATTACACCAGATAAACCAAGAGGCATAATGCATAAACAAAGCGTTCATAAGGACAGGAATTTTGCCAGTTGTTTGGAGCAGTTTGGTTATTTAATGGAGATTCATTAAGTTTTACCTGTGCTCAAATATTTACAAGCAAAACAAGTTAAAATAGAGAGGGAATTAGATATAAAAGCTTTGGTTATTTGGGCTTTCGAGGAAGCAGATATTTGGAGCTGAAAGTATTTAATAAATAAAATTAAGAGTTGATTAAGAATAAAAATTTTCTCCTAAAGTCTGTTGAATGATAACAAGCGAAGGGGTGTTAGTAAACAAATAACAAATTTGATCACAACAGGCCTGTTAATTTGGAATGGACTCAAATACACAGCCAAATGCACTTGTATTCTCAGGCTGAATTTTCTTTTAAGTGTCCTGAGATTTTTATTAATTGCTCTGCAAGCAATCTATGTGTCCCCTAAGGTTTTTCATGTACTTCCTACTATGTTTATTAGAGAATAATTACCAGCTGCCTCTTACTAGCTTAAATTTGTAGCTTTGAAGAAACACACTTTCATATAATATCAAAATCAAAACTGCAACTGTGTCCTCCAAAAGCAGTTGTTATAATTGCTTCAGAAACCTTGATCAATTTAAAATACATAGCTCTGCTTTGAACTAATAAGAGTCAGTGTAAGCAGAAATATTAAAAGTGTGGTTCAGATCTGCAGCAAAGGTGACAGGCAGAGAAACCAGAAAAAGCTGCAAGAAAGAAAATCTTCAACTCCATGAAAATGGGATTAAAGAGTGAATCTTAAAATAAACATAAAGAGAAAAGATATTAAGCTCTAATCCAACACAAGCGAGCTGAAAAACATGTTGTACTATGTTCATAATCATCTGTTTTGACAAAAACTCGCTGTGGTGACTGTTTAATATGCACGGTGTATATTCAAACCTTTTTTGCAAATAAAGAAGTAAATCTGTGAATATAATTGCCTTAAGTATACGCTGGAAACAGCAATKAAGGAGAAAAAACAAAGTAGGAACTGGTGTTAAAACAAAAATACAACAAGCTGAAACTTATGAGCTTAGTTCCCAGTTTTACAGTTTCTCCAGATTAGTTCTGCTGCCCCCCATTTAAATATTTAATAAAGACCCATCTGCAGAGGGCTGCACGCATCACACACTGCTTAATGAACCYTCATGTTCTTTATGTCTCATTGCAGGCTGAGCTCCTTCTTCCAGAGAGCTGACTGCTGCCCTTTCTTACTGTGAAATATAGGACACTTCCCAGCTCTGTCTCAGGAGTTTCCCAACTTTGCTTACCCTTGAGAATCACTCAAGCCTTTTAATAACTGCACTTTATCCAGGCGCTGGCCTTGGGATGATTTTGCCACGCATTCTTAAGGGATCATTTCCCAAGCCCAAGAATTCTGCACTCCAGAGCTGCTGGGCTGTCCCTGCCATCCCAGCCCGGAGGGGAGCCAGCAGCAAAGCAGGATTGGATCCAAGGGCCTGGCTGAAGACAGGGCAGCTGGAAGTTTGGCATCTGTTTGTGATCCACGGCCATTTGAATGCTTGGGATATGACAGAACATTTATCACCCTCCTCCTCCAGTGGAATCCTTGTTCAATTACTGCACATTGCAGCTGCTTTTCTTCCTTCTATGGCAAAATCGGATTGTGACCCCTGACAAGTTCACCCAGAGGTGGTCATTCCCATTTCTCCTGTGCCAGGAAGGCCAGATTCCCACGTCTCTGCCACATTTGTCTCTCTTTAGCTTGGCCTCACTCTATAACACTCAACCATCCCTGKTTTTATCTGTTTCTCAAATTGCTGAGAGAGGACCCCAGAAGCTGTTATCTCTTCCAATGTGTGAGGCAATACTGATCCTCAACTCCTCCTTTCCCTTCAGAAACCAGAGSAAAGAGCATGCTATTGGTATCCCCTTCCTTTCCAGGCCCAGGTGAGTGCCTGGTCTAGCAGCAGTTCCACTGCTTCTGCAGTCTGTCCATTGTCTTGCAGCCCAAACCCCTCCAGGTCCATAAGCCAGAACACAGCTTGGTTGGTTTGCTTCTACACATTCTTTTATTTGCACCTTCAACCCATCCCCTCCTTCCTGTGGATTGTGCACTGATTTCTGCCACTCTGACGCACAGGCAGAAGGGTCTGTGTTTCTAACACAGAATTRTTTACCAAGAAAATTGCACCGGGAGGCACCACATTCCAGCCTGGTTTCTCAGGGCTTCCACAGTCTGGCATTGTCTCTTCTCCTGCTGGAGTCCCAATCTCTGCTATGTATCCACCTTTTTCCTCAGTAATCCCRGTGAAAGTCTACAGCACTCATCCCAACAAATTTCAACATGTGCTGGAGAAACTACAAATGGACAAATGATGTGCCAAGAGAGCCAACTGTGTGAGAGCAGTGGATGTCTTGCTGGTCCAGCCAGAAGCATCTTTCCCAAAAGCAATTTCATGGATATACGATGTCTCACATTCCCTTTTATTCCCTCCCACCTCTCTCCCCAGGTGAGTCAGAAGGAGGAGGTACAGTCTCTCTGGACAAATGACCACTCGAATTATGACTTGGAATAAACAGCCAAAATTATGGTACTCACCCTCCGACTATTTTGTTGCAAAAGATGCCTTTCAGTTGACTGTGCAATGTCAGATTGCCTCACTTGAATTGCAGAGGAGAAACTATATATGACCTTTATCCTTATGCTCAGTGTTCTCTGTCCTGGAGGTTTTTAATACAATTTAGCACAATTATTTAGAAAGATTTCACAGCGCCACGGAGGCAACATTTTTTCCTGCAAACTTCTAAAATGCTTCTAAGACATAAATTAATTTCATGGACACTAATTTTGCTGAGCTCTCAAAAGAAAACATAACTAAGAAAGTTCCACTGACAAATAGGATGGAACTATGCAATTACAGAACATTCTTATGAAGGAGGAAAAAAAGSTGAGTTTTCATGTAAATTTAACTTTGGCATTTTGCACTTTCATTGGAAGAATTTACTCTTCATCCAATACAGAATTTAGTAGCATTTTGGATTCGTACTTCATTGAAAGAGAAGAATTCAACACACACTTTTGGGACAGACATGACAYGATGTCACATACAAAGAAAATAAATTGGCTTTACCAGGGCCTGCATCCTATAAAAGTACTGAAATCTCCAGAAGGCTCCATTCACACTGCCCAATAAAGCAAACACACACTATACACTATTTTATTTATTTGAATAAAGTCCTCTACCCCTGCCAAATCAAAACCAGTTTTCACCCAAATAAAAACATTTCTTAACAATGAGTAATTCTGCGTTACTGAATTTCAGCTGTCCTCCCACATGCGGTGAACTGTGAGCTGCACRGGATTTGTTTTTACAGAAAGAAAATGGGCATTTTTATTTCTGCTGCGTATGAAAATACCCGTTTTCCTCTTTGAGTTGAAAACTGGTTTGCTGTTTTTGGTTGAGGTTTGTTTTTCAAGATAAAATAAAATGTAAACTCAATGAAAATACAGACAACAACTGATATTTGTTGTTTCCAACAACTGAGATAAAAAGTATGAGAAATTAAGAAAAAAATAAGTTGAATGCAAATGCTTAGGCAACCTTAACTGTACATACCCTCATTTTTCCACTTATATTAAGTCCATTATGGTACATTAACTTCAATAATTGCAGACTCTGATCATAAATCATTTAGGAATACTTCACATTGTTTTTCTGACAAAACTTTAAATTTTGATGTTTGGTTTGGGTTTTTCGGGASCGGGTTGGAGGTTGATAAGTTTGGTGGTTTGGGGATGTTTTTTTTTTTTAAGGTCAATACTACTCAAAAACTCCAGACRGGCAGGGATAATTATCATGACCTGAAATTTAGAAATACCCAATTTAGGATTCTTATCAGTGCAATCAACATCCCAGTACATGAGGAAGACAGAGAGGAAGTTAATTGTTGAAAGGTTTGCAGTATCCATAAACTAAAATTTCCAAATGTACAGTAATAATTTCTGTAACTCACTTAGCACTTTGAATGAGGATAAATGATGAAATCATTAAGTGGGTGCATAAGAGATCGTATTGATTGGAATAAAACCTCTTTAAAACTYATCTTTGAGCTTCTACTAAGCCTAATTTTTCTCCCTCCAAATGTCCACCACTCTCACCATCATCCTTTAGAACAGAACTCAGTTTTAGTCTGACACATAACTACTACTATTTCTTCAAAATAAAAGAAAAATGGATAAAAACATTCTTGGAGGCTTTGAAAYTTTGTTACATGTTCCATGTCAGCAGTTCTTCCCCGTGTGCTTTGAAATAAAGTGCCAATTTAGACAGAAAAATCTTACAAAATCTTCGCCTTCAGTTCTGCTGACCTTGAGTCTTGTAGCTCCCTGCTCAGAGACGCCCAGAGTCACCACTGATGGCAAACACCTCACACAAGTCATAAAACAAATGGACATGCTGAAACTTGAGTCAGTTTTTCTAAGCTTTGAAAGGAAACGGAAAAAAGAAAACCACTGAACATTTCACTCCTCAGTTTGCAAATGTGCACCAAATAGGGRGTTTTGATTAAAAAAAAGTCAAAACAGCAGTAGCAGT
Organism: Amblyornis subalaris; assembly: GCA_018881555.1. Lineage (NCBI taxonomy): Eukaryota > Metazoa > Chordata > Aves > Passeriformes > Ptilonorhynchidae > Amblyornis > Amblyornis subalaris. Next base: position 3,049,535 of record JACAXG010000036.1, on the reverse strand, counting down.
TTATCTTGCATTCAGACTTCTAAGGGCACATTATCAGAAGAGAGTCGTACAGCCTGAATTAACAGAGAACTCACAGATGCAACACAGGCAGACAGAAGATGACTTTCATTTACAGAGATTCCAAATTAAACACTGACTTAGATAGTGGAGAATTTATAYAGAGTAATGATAGAGAATCCTCCAGGAAAAAGATTGACTTTTGAGAACTGCAGAACAGACCCATGAAAGGGGAAAGGGCACTTAAACTTTGCCCACTTGTAATGACTAAACAAGTCGGTTTTGTCAGCATATTCACCTTATYGACAGACCAAGAATTACACAGTGTTTAACTGTGCTCACTGCACCGGTTCTACATGGCAGCTAATTCAAACTGAGCAGCCCTAACCTCACAAATACAGATCAGCCTTTAAAAATTGCTACAAGCTTTTCAGCTTATTCACTGCACGGGTCAGGACCTGCTGTGCACACACTGCAGCCCAGGRAAGCTCAGCTGGCCAAGTCTCCAGTGAGGCTACTCATGGGCTAAATATTCCTGCCAGGCAGGGACCACGGCCCCGCTCATCTGCAGCAGCTCTGGCTGCTCAAAGCATCAATAGTGCTGATCCTCACCTTAAAAACCTGCCAGACACGCCTGGCACTGCCATATGTGCYCAAATTGACTGCCAGGCACACAAAAAAAATGGCTTTGACCTGAAATGGTGCTAATAAAAGTGGTAAATTTGGGYTCACTACCAGCTACCATGGAACCCATAGAACTACAACCCCAAGGGATGCTTCATATGGATGTTAAAATTAAGAGTTCGCTCAGGAGTCCTGGGAGGTTTTAGGGCTGTTAATAGGAAGAGGGCTCTGGAGAACACATTTCAAATGAGTTCTTCTCCAGACGCACCAAGCTGGAAGAGAGAGTGGGAGCCTTTGTCAGGGAGCAGCCCAAGAAAGGGCCCCATTTTCAAAAGAAGGGATTCAACATCTCCTGCCGGCTACAGTGGCAAAGCACTGCTGTTAATTGGCATCAGCTGGAGGGAGGAACACAGAATATTCCAAGCATGGCTTTGGTCTAAGCCTTCAAACACTGAGTGATTTATACCCAGYGATGGATTTCACACAACACCGTCCGTTACCCATAAATTAATGTTTTCCGCTGCAGAGTCTGGTGGGTTTTTGTTAATAGACACCAACAAGAATAGTAATTAAAGTATGCACTGATGGGTACTCATTACAAACAAAATGCTCCCTTTGATCCTCCAGGTTGAAAGGCCTTCTGAAAAGCCTTTATCTCGAGAGGAGATAAACACAATGTTTGAGAACCTTTTGACTTCCCTGCTATCAGCCTTGAAACTTTTTTTAGTCAGTTTTTAATGATTCTCTATGTAATTAGCAGCACCAAAGTAGAAGCTGACTGACAAGCTACCAGCAGCTGTTTATACAGTGGGAAAACCAGAAAATTATAACAGAGTGAGATGTTTACTTTACTCCCTGTGCACACACAACACACCTTAATTTCCCTGTGCTGCCTCAGAGCCCCTTGCAAATGGTGTGGCAATGAAAGATGAGGAGGAATTTCCTCCTCAGGGAGGAAAACCACCTCTGTGCTGGCTCTGCACAGGGAATTCCAGCAGACACGCACATAAGGAATGGGAAATTCCTGCCGGCCTCCACAATTGCCAGAGCATAGACACCTCCTCCTTGCTGTAACCACCACGGAGTCCAGCCTGGCACTGAGTTTCACAGGGATCAAGCCTCAGAACTGATGCTTGGAGAAGCAGTCATATCAAACTTGTAAAATATTACATCCTTCCCATCAAAGTGCATTAAAGTAGCTATGGCTAAGTGCTAAGACAGCTATGGCACCTTCATGTCAAGAAGCAAAGCCTTCTTCTCTTAGATAGAGCTCCTTAAAGCTCAAAAGTGTTTTAGACRAGTTCTGTCTGTGCTCACCTTATTAGGAAACTGCCAAATAGAAAGAAGTTTCCTCTTTTATTCTGCAGACATAAGAAAAATGAAAAAAACACCATGTATTTTCCAAGTGAATAAACTGGTAGAAAAGGCCTTAGAAAAACAGCCCGGGGAATTATGTCCTCCTTCTCCAGCAAATATCTGGAACACAACTGGAATTGACTCAGTGCCTACAGGTATTTAATAACCTGCAAATGTGTGTTTAATCAATCACAGAACACACTTGCAGAGAAAGACTTCTGCTTCCACATCTCTGTTCTGGACAGAGGCGAATACCTGGGCACAGATCACCGAAAGTACTTGGACATCTTTGAGATATCTTTGCTCRAATGACTGCCCATGGGAAATCTGAGGCTGCTGGGGAGTACATGGAAGCCTCCTTAGCTCTGAGCTGGTGCCTGGTCTCTAGACTGTCACTTGTTCCTCATTTCTGAATGCTSTGACCATGATGAGTGTGGACAAGGGCCCTGCTTATCTTCCTCTGCAGTTCTGCTCGTTATTGCTATTGAACAACAGCTTTTGGTCATTGGCATTTTGATCCAGCTCATCAAAACTCAGTGAGATATGATGTTCCAAAATGTTACCGTGTATTTGATCTATCTCTGTGTTTTATGATTTCAAGAAGAGCATGACTGAATACGGAGGAAAGAAGAGAAGAATGTGCCTATCAGAACAGCAACATCAGACAAAAGCAAAATAGATTATTTTCACTCCATTTCTCCCACTGTTTAATAGCTTGACTTTTGCATACCAGCATTCCACAGGTATAACGCAAAGACAGCTACAGCATAATGTGTTTTCCTTTAAAATGTCATCATCATATTAGCAGTATTTGGTGCATTGTGACCAGAGTGCACATTTTTAGAGATAAGAGCCTATCTAATATTTTTCTTTAATTTATTGGCGTCAAGAAAGTCTATTTAATTTTTGCTTTCAGAAGAACATCTGCAAGTGATTGGCATAACTCAAGGGACCTTTGCAGCTGCAACCTTCTCCAGCAGCAGAGCAAAAAGCCATGTTTGTCAATATGCCTGAGTAGGATTAAAAAAGAACAAAAAGGAATAAAAAATAAAAACCCCCAAACTACAAAACAGTTAATCATTGGAAGTAAATGTTTCGTGATCTGTGTATGGCACCCGGAGCTGAATAGATCATTAGCTAAACTCCCAGTCAGCATTCCACACAAGGATATGTTTTCCTCATAAGTGCTTGCATAAGTGTGCCAGCAGTCTCAGTGCCTTAACTGGAAGCACTTATGTACATTGTGCAATGAGCAGGGCCAAGGAAAAGCAGTGATTTTTCTACAGTATTAACTCCATAATCATATGCATTTCCAACAGTCCTAAGCACTTCTTTCCAGCTCTTACTACTCTTAAATTTTCCCTCTATATTCAACATTCAATGAAAACCTGCTATGCCTGGCAACTGCTGTCAAGAGCTGCACCCAAACCMATAATGTCACTTAGTGCAGCTCCTTCTCTTCTCTGTCTGTGCTTCCCTGTGGCAGCCTAATTGCACTTCCTCAGCTCTTCGAGGGGTCAAGGATTGTGCACAGGGAACACTTTGCATTCAACCACCCTGGTTTTGAGAGGATTTCAAGGTTTGGGTAGAGGCAGCTCGGTGCCCACTGGCTCTGGTGCCATGGAGCAGCCCTTGGCACCGTTTACCACCACCATAAATGTGGCTGCAGGGCATTACTGAGCACCATGGCCAGGACTTTGTGAACTCCTGTCTCCTCTCCTCACATCGTACACACTGTGCTGTGGGAATTCCGCCTGTAAATCCGCTGACAGCTCCGGATCAATACACAGTGGAACCACCTAAATATAACAATTCCAGGTAGAAAACACTGCAAAGATCCCAGGCAGGAATAAGTCAGCAGGTGCTGGCAGTAACTCCACCTGGTTCAGATCTGACCCACAAATATTTTGGCACGATGGGCTCAAAATGACCATTGGGATGTCAAGGTCCCTTCAGCATTACGTTCCCAGCTTGGCAGCAACAGCCTGTGCACAGGACAAAGTGCCCCCAAACAACCCTGAGAAATCTGATTACTCAAAACTCCAAAGCCTCCAGTGCCCTATTCATGTTTATCTTCCAAGAACATATTGAATTATTTTAATGTTTTCAACATTTTAYGAAGTACTGTAAAGCCAGGAAAACTTAGTAATCTCCATTTATTTCCGACAGTGGTCTACTAAGATTCTCACTATCTGAAAATAGATGTAGGAAGACATTCCCTGTCTCAGAGGTCATATTACTTCTGACAGTTAGAACTGTTTCCCAGCTACAGGATGCTGCTGTACATGGTGTAAATAGGATGCAATTTCAATAATGGACCTCTCCTCTCTATTAGCCCTCAAACAGGCTGTTTGGAGACAGGTTCTGCATCTCATTTAATTTTAGAACAAGAGGGACATGCTGATAGCTGAAACCTTCTGGTCAGAGCTGTTTGTTTGCTTATTTCTGGTCTGTAGGTGGGCTGGTGCTGGAGCTCAAGGAAGCAGGTGGGTGGCAGGGACCTCGCTTTCCCCACTGCACCAATTTCCAGAGACAGAAATAAACATAAAAGAAATAAGTGCAGCTCACAAAAGGTGTTGAAGTACATCAAATGAGTTCAAAACCTCCTGAAGGTAGAGCCTTCCTGAACAGAGGAGTTACAGTACTAAAAGTGTAATATTAATTAAACATATGTAATAGTATTGGCTGGAAGACACTTAAGAGGATCCTGGCTTTTCTTGGAATTCTCAAAATGCAGCCATGGGTGGAGTCTCTATCATAGGAAAGAAATAAAAATCATTTTATTGGATGTAACACATCAGGCATATGGTAAGAGAGAAGAACTTTCCCCAGAGCTTTATTACACTGTGAATTGCTCGCCTCCAAAGAAATACGATTTCTCTAAATAAAATCAGGACAGTTGACACAAGGTGCTGAATTTCATCCTAAAAATCCTGGTGCCATCCTTGCTGATCTCCTTTTTTCACAAGCTTCATTACGGTATTAATTACTTTAATTATTGGTACTGATCACAACTTTGAATGGACTGTGACCTAAGCTCTCTTTCCATGGCTGTACAGCCCTTTTGGGGCTGTTGTCTGCTCACAGGTACAGCTGGACAGGCACTTGAAAGGCACCAGGGCAGAGCAAAGGGGACTAAATACATGTGAAATGAGTAAATAAATCCCAAGAAATGGAATTAAGATGAGCATTAATCAGGAGGGGTTTGAGCGTGGCCCATGCATGGCCCAGTTCATAGGAATCTTGCTAATYGCCTTTCAGAGGCCTCTTGATACTATTAGGATTATCCTCAGAAGACCCTCCAGACTTTGAGGGCAGTGGGGAAGACCAAAAGGCCTGGCCACATTTATCATGTTTAGAAACCAACAGGAATTGATTTTTATTTATCTTATGCAGCAAAACCTCCATTATCTTTCTCTCCCGGTATTTAATCCTATTTTTTTTTTTCCTAGCAGTATAAATAATGAGAAACACCAATTAAGCTGAGGGCAACCTTGTGGGCGAGGAGAGATAAATACCCTGACACCGCCTGCAGTGAGCAGCACATGCCATTCCTCTCGTGCACTGGTGTTGGTGCAGATTGTGTGACAGTTTTAGACTTATTGCTGTGGCCAAGCCRGGTATAAATTATGACAGGTCCGCATGGATTACAGATGATTTGGAGCAAATCAAAGGCATTAACTTTAATATGGTGCTTTGTCTCTCTTAAATGCCACTCTTACCTTCTGGAACGGCAACCACTAAAAATCAATGACCAGAGACCCCTGCACGCACCAGAGCTGTTAACCTCTGGAATTCCAGCCAAAGGAGCCCGTGCACCCGGAGCCACAAACCCACACAAAGCCACACTCCTGCTCTGCCGCACACAGCAGCTGCAGGAGCTCCGTCAACAAAATTTATAACTAAAGAAAACATAACCAAATTTTACTTTCAAAGTSTCTCCTACAAGTGGCTTCCTGCAAGCTCCAGCCGAGTTTCAAAGTGCCCTGCATCAGACAGCGAGGTGCTGGAGCCTGGCCGAAGGACAATGGAGCTGGGAAGGGTCTGGAGCACAATCCCGGTGAGGAGCAGCTGAGGATGTTCTGCCTGGAGAAAAGGAGGCTCAGGGAAGAGCTYATTGCTCTCTACAACCCCTGGACAGGAGATTGTAGCCAGATGGGGTTGATCTCAAAATTAACGAGTGATAGGAAAAGAGTAAAAGGCCTCAGATTGCACCAGCAGAAGTTTAGGTTGGCTATTAGGAAAAATTTCACTGAAAGAGTTACTAAGTATTGAAATAGGATTCGCAGGGCAGTGGTTGAGTGCCCATCCCTGGAGGGATTTAAGAGACATGGAGATGTGACACTGGCATTTAGTGGTGGGGTGAGGGTTGGACTCAGAGAGCTTTTCCAACCTAAACAATCCGTGCTTCTGTGTAGCAGGACCATGTGCACGGCAGAGCTAAAATGTAAGACCATGAAAGAGATTGAAAATTGAATCAAAATGCTTATTACACTTTCAATAACATGGCAATAGTTCAATGCAAGCCTCAGCCTGCTCTCAGTGAAGTCAATGAGAGTTGTTTCATTGAAATCAAACGATGTGTGATTAGGTCCTCGCAGAATTATGTGTAATACCATATTCAAAATTGTGAAGAGTTTCAGGTTGACATCTAAAAGCCCATTTTCCTTCTGGAATTCTGTAATGAAGCTACAGTAAAAGAAGAATCAATACATAATTCAGTATAGCCGAAAGATTATTATAAAGGGTTATTAAATATAGCTCCACAATTGTGGATAAAAAGAATGAAATCCCTCATTGCTTCAATCGTGCTGTACTGACTTCTACCAAACACACTGTTTCAGACAAAAAAAAAAGCTGTTCTAGATTTCAAACGGAAACAGTAAAAGCAATAACAGCAGGTTTTTTTGCAAAAGGAGGGTAGACCAGGAAAAAAAGTTCCTAAATCTCAAGATAAATTTTAGTTTTGTACACTGATAACAAGTTATAATTTAGTTTTCTGTGAAGTGYGCCAGGACAAGGCAGGAAAGTGTTTCTTAACTTAGTTTGCCAATTTTCCTTTCAAGCTAGCACTGTTATTGATAATATCCATCACAATTCTTTGTCTTCCCAACAGGCCTGCAGAAATATCTGAGTAAGTGCTGACTCACACACCTCAACACCTCCCTGTCAAAGTTAATCTGAAATTGATTTTACTTTCCAGAGGTAAAACAGAACTGCATGAAGTCAGCTACAAATGGCATTTGCAGATCAGTGTTCAGCACTTTTTATAATTCCTCTAAGATTTCATGGCTACACCCCAAAGGTTTTCTACCAAACCCTTGGAACCATCAGATCAAAATAGTCAATTATGGTTTTATCTTTTTTTTTTGAGGAAAATTAATRTATATTTTCCCCTGTTTTGTTTCAGTTCCTGTAACCCTTCTAATGAGATCTGTTTTTAGCAGAGAATTGGAAGGGAGGTACAGAGAACACTCTTTGCATTCATTAGTGCACATCAGACTGTGCAGAGCTCAGGTCTGTCAGCAGAAGGACTGGTTTCAGCATGCCAGGAAAGGAGCTTTGAGATCAGGATCATTTACTAGAAGAAAAGGAGAAGCTGCTAATCAAAAATTCTTCTTTGAAGATAATTTGTTCATCCTTGCTTCATTCCCTTCTTTCAAGGGAAGGTTTCTCTGCTTTTTCCCGTCTAAATTCTCCAAACCCAATACACCTGAGGAAGCACACGCTCACTAAATCCACTGACTTCCTGGAAATCAACCATCATCACTGAGTTAAGATCTTCAGCTTTGCTCTGAMAAACCACTGAAATCCCAAATATTGCTGCCTCCCACACAGGAGGGCAGGCCCAGGTACCRTCACCTTTGCCTTTGATGACACTACTACTCTTCCCAGAGCAAACCAGACAGCAAATAAATCACAGCGTGGCTTCTCCATAATCTATTCATGAGCAAGGAGCAGCTGATGCTCAAAGGAGGGAAGATGTGTTCAGTATCCTTCAAGGGCATCCATGGTGCTGTTCTCATTTCACAGTAGCATCCCAGTTATTAATTTCCCTGCAAAACTGCCATTGTCATTTCTCATTAATAATGATCACTTTAGGGCATTCCAGAGAGGAAAAGCAGCCTTGTGTTGTATGGAAATCAATTTACTGACACCATTAGGGCTGTGCAAATAATTTATTTTGGATCCGGCTGCCAAGCAGAAGGTGTTGGGGTTCTCTTCCACCAGAATCRAATTTCAAAGAAAAAAATCATTTTCCTTGCCAAAATGCAAACAAAGTAAAAAATTGTTCAATGTGAGACAAAGTATTCCTCTTGACAAACAACAGTTGAATTTCTAACAAATGGAGGAAAGATAAAGAAGGTTTCCAGATTTACAAAGCAACACTTTGAAGGGGGAAGACCCATGATGTTCTTCATGTACCCAGTAGCTCCAATATCCCAGCAGGATCTGGAAGGCTCCAGCTCACCTGCACTGCTTGCTCTGAGTTACTGGAGCATGGATTGTCCCCTCTGCTTTTCACAAACCTCTCCTGCACCAGCAAGCTGTGCCAGCCCCCTTGTGCTGGAACCATTTCAGCTGTATCCGACTAATCATTGCAGAAAAAAAAGAAAAAAGCAAACTTGAAAATGCAGAAAACAAGGCACTTTTTCCTCTGCTTCCCGCTGAAAGTGATGTTTAAATATTCCTACATRCTTTGAAATTGTTACATCCAAATATTCTTGTGCACGCGTCACAAGCAAGTTCCTGTTCCAGCTCCTTGAATACTTCTTGAAATATCTCTAAAAACACTTATTTTGAAATCAGTAATGCTTCTCATGATTTTATTCATTTATTGATTGCTTTAAAGCATTAAACATACAAGCACTCAGGTGAGTAGGGATTGAAACAACCGCTTTAACTCGTGGAAATGGGCAAACTACCAGGCTGTGGAGTCACTCATTTAATCCATGTGTGATTAATCCATTTAAAGTAAAATTCTTTCGATAGAAGGAAGAGACAACAAAAGTGTGAAGCAGGCGCAGATGTGCACAGCTAAGGTTTCAATCTCTTGGTGTATGGCACGTGCAGATTCAGGTAAAAGCTCTGCTCCTCAGGAAAGCCTCGATAAGAAAACACTGTGTGGCACATAAAACCTCAAAGATTGTCTCAAAGACTGTCACAGAGAGGTGARAGGACAGGAGGAGAAGCAGGAGTTGCTGTATTTGCCTGAATGTTGAYTTGAGGGCTCTATTCTGTTTTTGTATTTGCTTTGGTGGAGTTTGGTTGCTTTCGGTGTTTTGGTGGTATGTTATTGTYTTTTAAACAACCCATTTTCAATCTGGTCCCATTAAATATGGTCTTTATCTCACTTAACAAATATTTATATCTTTATTAGACTATACAGTCTGTCAGTTCTCATGAGGGCAGTGCCAGCTGTTCCCCCCAGCCATCCCCAGCAGGAGCCCTGCCAGCATCCCARCTTTCTGAGGCTCTCACCCATGCCCTGCAGGCAGCAGGGGCAGCACCAGCCCCGTGCACCTCTTTCCAGAGCTCAGCCCTATCCAGGGATTTGTTCTATTTAATAGGACATTGAGAGAACATTTAAAAGACCAGTGTGGATTTGTTTTCTCAGTTCCCTAAAACCCAGCGGCGCTCGCAGACAGGAGGGATGAGAGTTTTGGCACAGACTTGTGCAGAAAACCCGATTTCAGCAGGAACTGCACTCACCCGTGGAAATTGAACTCCTTGCTGTATTTATGGTTCTGAGCACAATCACTCCCAATCACCTGTTTCAGCAGAGAAAATGCATGTGCTGGGAAGCTCTCACACCTTTCCTTTTGCATGGCTGCGTAGGGAACAGCCTCCTCACAGCCCAGCCAGAGCCGAGCTTTTCCCAAAGGAAATTCTGCAGAAGCAAAAACTCATGCTGAAGCTCAGAGAATTTGGGCCAAAGTTCTGTAGAGTGTGGAGGGAACTTAAATTAAGGTGCTACTCAAATACCTTCTCAATCAGGGTCTAAAGCAAAGCTGCAGCACYGGAAAGAGTTAAGTCAGACGTGTCYAGAGCTCATTCATCGTACRAGTAATTCCACTTCAATTAATTACCAGCGCTGACTGTAGTTAGGATCAGACAGTTCTGGGAAGTGATGCTGACTTATAAAAACAGCAGTAAGTAGTCAATGCCTAATGTTTTCAGAAGCATTATGATTAATAGATTTATTACGGAAGTGTTAAAGCTTCTATCTTTCAGCTTCTTCGAACTTTATTGGAGAAGCTATTAAAGACAGTGTCTCGAAGAATAAAAGTAAAGTGCCAGAAGTAATAATATAATTTTAAATAAAGTTTCTTATTTTGATTTACAACTGACAGAAGGTGCTATTCTATTATGCCAAAAACCTTCTGCCTACCTGCAGGAGATCTGAGTGATTTCTCAGAAGAAACGTCAAATCTTGCAGAACATTTGGAGAGTCGCATTTTCTTATTAATCGGAAGAGTGAACTCATCAGCTCTGTTATTAAAGATAATTTTAGGCTATTTCCTCTGTCACAAATGTAACTTTTAAAAATTTAAATGAAATTAGCTCTTTGGTTGCAAATTACATTGTATAACTCCCACAATACTGCTTTCATTGCTCTAGAAAAATATTAGAAAATCACTATTTCCTATATTTTTTTATGACGCACTTGAGTGGTTCCTCCATAAATACAAKCCAGGCTGAATACCAACTCTAACTAGAAGAACATTGATTGAAAACAAATACCAAAAAAAGAACCCACAAAAAAACAGAGCAAGAATAACTGGACAACCAAACACCAAATCTTAGGCAACTGAGCTCACRGCCTTTCGTTCAGCCAAAATGAATCCCTGCAAAGCTCTTGATCACGATATTTAACAGCTGTCTTCCTGCCCTCCATGTTTTTTGTTTGCATCCAGCATCACCTTTGAACACAAACATAATGWGTTGTGAAGCATCACATCAAGAGTAAAGTTAAGGAACAAGAGATTTGGGCAGTTGATGCTTCACCTGTCAACAAGCAGCAAAACAAAAACATTACAGCTCACACAGGGCAACTTATAACCTTGGCATTCAGATATCTTCAAATTTTCTTTTTATTATGGGACATAAAACCAACTCATTTAAAACATCCTTATGTTTACAGCTATAAGTCAGCTTCATAAAAAAAAGATAAAATGTATTAACTATGATTATTATATATTATATTAACAACAGAAGACCTGGAGCACAGTATTAATCACCTTTGTGTGGTGACAGAAGTAAAAAATACTGTAAGCTGTCACACCACGACTCAGGGACTATTTTAGCCAGAATTAGCCAAAAATGCATTTGGATTTGTGACCAGTTCTGGTGCTTGTACAGCTGGGAGCCAGCACTGTTGCCACTTCCATAGGTCAGCAGTGCCATTCCACTGACATTCCCATCCAACAGAGGCACTGTTGTGGCTGTCCTACTCCATTCCTCCTCTTCCCCACCTCATTCTTCCCTGAGTCTCAACAGCAGAAAGGAGCACTTGGCCCAAGGTGCAATTCACCACAAATACTTCCCTCTCCTGGGAATACAGCAAGGAAAGGAGACAGAAGAGTGACAAGAAGAGATTCAGAGGGAATGGGTGGGCACCTGGCGTTTCCTGAATTGGAGAAGGAAAGAAGCTGGCTTTTATCCATCAGCATTTCCTGTGTGGTTTGAGCAGCATCCTTTACCCCAAGCCTCACAGCAGCACTGATTTCCCCAAGGAATGAAAAAACCATGAAAAGGTTCTTCTGCCAATGGTGCAGCAATTCTGTACCAGGACCAGAAGATGGATTCAGGGAACCAAACACACCAAGATCACTTTGGTGTCCACACTAGCACATTTTTATGCTTTTTCCAAGAGTAAAAATTTTATAAGTACATTGTTTTCATAATTTCTTGAATTCTGCCTCCCACTGTACTTATTCTTTGAAGTTATGTTTTTGTATAGGTTGGTGTTAATGTTTTATAAAGGTCAAATTATAGTCATCTCCCTACTGTTTTATTGTAAATGCTGAGAGCTGGCACTGTAATTAAAATTCCAGCTAAATAAAGTCTGCAGGGGTCCTACTTTTAACCAGGCAATTTGGGTTTTTAGCAGACCAGAGCACATTTTGTGTTACCTCTGGTTCACTGCCACACAAAGGAAGGTAAACAAAACCCACGTGCCTGAATGCATTTACATAAACAATGCTTCCTATCAGTGTGGTTCATCGAGAATATAAATATATTTAATTAGAGAATACAATATAAACAAAATAAAAAATGCACCCATTTTGTACAACCTSCTTCACTCTGTTTTGGCAAAAAGTGCAAGACAGGACAACTCAGTTTGTACACAAAGCCGGGTCTAGCCAGAGCATTCACTACACCATTGATAAGTGATAAAATATCCACAATTTGCTCTTCAGTAAAACAAACCTCAACCCCTGGCAGCAGAATGGTCCTGTRCATCAAGGAGATTATCACTTCCTTCAGTCTAACCTGCACTTAAGTCCTGGTACTTGCCAGCAAGTGCTTCAAAAGTGTCAGAGATTTACCAATGCTGGCTCCAACTTCAGGGAGGAATTTCTCTTCTGCTATTGACTACCTGTAAAGCTGCTCCAGCACTGCCTCTGTTTTGCTGCCTTATTAAAGGCTCCTAGTTCTGCTTCAGTTCTCTCCACAGCTGAGAGACGAAGGTTGCACTGGGTTTTTTATTGCTTTTTTCTTTTTTTAATATAGTAAACAAATCAAAGTTAGTATTGTAAGTGGAGGTCCTGTCTAAAAAAGCAATATCCCAGATCACTATAGGAACCTGTTAGGCCTTCCCAGGACTCCTAGTTTTATTTTTGTGTTAAAGGAATTCCTTGGTAAAGGAATTTCAAATTTTGTTAAAGATAATCCCTTTCAGGCAGGGATTCTTATTTGATCAAATCCTACCCTCTGCCTGGGTTGGTATTTTTTCAGGGATTAAAAAACCACAACACAAACATTTTAGTTAATATTCATATCACAAAATGTAACATGCACTTACTCCCCTATCTACAGGTTCACTTGTTTGCCCCAGAAGCAGCAGGTACAAGGCATACAAGTATGCACAAAGTCATTCCAAACTGATGGGAGTTTTCAGAATGAATCTGTTAAAAGTTGCTTTTTCTTTCCGTTCTGTAGAGGAAAAAGTTCAGGTGGATGAGCTGAACAGAGGCATAAAACAAAACCAGAGCATTTGCCTYCAGCTAGAAAAAATCCTTCAATCTAAGAAATTTCTGGAAGACTTCCTGAGTTTACAGCCAGTGTTACTTATTCTCAAGGCAAGACAGAAATCCCATGCTGCAGGAAAGCTGTGTAAAAAGGAGATGTGTCCATTAAAGCAGACAGACTGCTCTGTCTGAAAAGGACTGATTTAAATAAGCAAAGGGAAAGAAAAACTGCCAGTTGAAGCATGATCATAATTACATTAGAAAAGTTATAATTTGATTTGGATTAACAGAGAGAAATCCTAAAAGCTCAGAATTAATTGTGAACTACATCTACAATTATTTTCAAGAATACTTGCATGCTTTAAGATATCATTAACTTAAATGAGATTCTATGTTTAAAGGAAGATTTAACCTCACACACTCCCATTAATTCTCGCTAAATGTCCACATTGCACTTTGAAATGTAATGGAAAAGGTTAGCTGGCCATGATTCTTTTGAATGGTGCTTTCCTAAGATCCTCAAATTAAAAGTCTTGTCAGACATGCAGTCAGTGAAAATACCCAGAAATGTGCTACAGAAATGCATTAATGTCTCAGCGTGGGGTGATTTGTGCTGCGTTTCTTTGTCACAGGTGGACAAAGTTTCCTCCTGACCAAGCTGGACTGGTTGGTGCTGGAGCCTCTCCAGYGTGACCCCAGCTCTAACCTATAACAGAAATCACATTCGCCCCACCCCTCATTTCCTCAGAAAGATGATGACCCTATTAAAATGTTGTCAACCATAAGCAATCAGTGTCACATTATTTGCTTGCGGAGTTTGCCCTGAGCTAAACCACCTACGTTTTCCTAAAAGAGATTTTGGCCTTCCAACATATTTATACACCTGCAGAGAAGGAGCTGCCTTGTGGCCTGCCTTGGTAATCAGTTCAGGAGTAATAGCTTGGTTAATTTGATTTTTTTTTTTGTTCTGAAATTGCCAACTGGAAATGAGCAGAGAAGTTTTCCACTGAAGCACCTGGGGACATTATTAATCCAAGGTTTGCACTGCACTGAGCAGGAGACCCAACCTGCTAATGCCGAGCAGTTGGCCATTGATTTAGATTATTAGAAGAGCAGCTGGCATGTTTCAGCCAACCAAAGCCCACACGTATTTCAAAAAAGTATTAGCTGTGAAACATTATGGCTCTTGGAAAGCCTCCAGAAACAAATTAAATCTCAAACCAAGTAATCTGCTACTTTTATCTTCCTAAATCCGGACCAACCCGCTAACGGAGCATTYGCTGTGGCTGCGAAGATCCTCACCYGCTTTCCCTGCRGGTTTGTTTGGTTTGGTTTTCAAACAGGGTTGTGTGCCTTTTCTCAACGAAACASACAAGACACTTTGAGTTTAGATCTTTATTTCCTCCACCTCGGAATTCAAATGCCAAGAGGAGGTTTCGCCAACACAGATGCCTTTCCTTCTGTTACTCCACCACTGTTGACTGTGTCCCTGGGAGGTTTTGATTCAGCCCTGATGTTTTTCAGAGACTGAATAATTCTTTCACTCTGCTCTGTCTAATGTCTTAYCTTTTTAAAAACAAGTTTAATTAAATGTATATGCATAAAAATCAGTCTATTTTGGACTCCTTCCCCCTCAGGTCCTGGCAATAAGCTGGCACGCAGTGCTTGGAGTGGAACTGTCTGACCACCTGGCACTTAACAACTATTTTTGTTATGTTGCAACACCAATCTGCATATGTCTATTCAGAGACACTTCTGAGACATTCTATATTATCTAGTCATTATATGTACTTTCAGATAACTTTCTCCCTCCATGTAAGAGTTCAGYGTCAAACTTCAATTAAGGGCAATTAGATATTTAAGTGCAAAAGTATCTTCCTCRCTCTGCCTCCACAAACATGTAAAGTTCCCAATCTCCCACTCAAACTTCCACAATTTTGCAAYCACTTTGCATACCCCCAGATATTTCCTGGAATTTTAGTAACATGAGTTTGGCTTTCTACAGCGATTTAAATGGGGATTGTGTGCTTAAGATATGTGGCTTCAAATCCTGACCTATATTTCTGTCCACATGGAATAGGAGTCTCAGATGCCTGGTCTTAACCAAGTGTCAGAACTGAAGCTCTGATATTCAAATTCTATCCATGCATATGAGCCCACTAAGGTATATTTGAGGATATAACAAGCATTCCCCTATCTGGATGGGAAAGTTGAGATGCCTTTCCATAGAATCTGTTCCCACATGCCAAGGAATGGGAACCAAGTCATTTTTCGACATTTTCCGAAGCATGTTCTTAACACAGTGAGCAATTTATATGAATTGAAAGAAGTTTTAAGATGTTTGTAAAACTCAAACGGCATTAAAAACTTCTTTGTTTTGAGAAGCCACAACTATGTTCCAGCAAGGGCACACCTAATAGGTGAAAAATCCACAGTTATCTAGCTATTACCCAGAAGTCCAGACAGCTTTCCCTACAGGAAATTGCTAAGCTTAAAATCTTACCTCGCTTGAACGTGTTCTTTTGCAAGCTACAACTACCATCTGCGGTTCCAATTACCCAAATCCTGCAATGTTCAGCATGGAGAGTTAATGCTTGTACCCAAACCTCGTGTCAAAACTCTGCAGAGGGCTTGGCATACCACAAGGGGCTGGATTAGGCTGCGACGCTGGCTCTGAGCAAGCTGCGGGGAAAGGGGAGCAGGGGAGGTGAATGAAGAGCGTGTGATCAGAATGAGCAGCAGAGSAACAGCAGGAATATTGGTGGCATGAAACAGGCACGAGAAGAGGCCATCTGTGCAGTCAACTGGCATGGGATCAGTGGGAAGAGTGGATGTGATAAATCACAGCTCTCACATGGCATCAGCTCGGAATCAACAAGAAATGTTTTGATGTGAGCACGATCAGGGCCGTGATCCATGCGCACACATGGGGCTGGAGGAGGAGGAATGGTCTTCTCTGATCTTTCCGCAGGCTTTATTCAGCTTGAACAAAGTAAACCTTGTTGGAGGTCAGACCTTTGCTAGACAATTGAAAACCTGTTTTTAAGCATTAATAAGTACACTGTGATATTTCACATCATACGGGTAAACACTGATTTTCAATACGGTTGAAYAGAAAGGTCTTTGTTAAAATCCACAGAACAAAAAGTACCCGAATGCAGACAGACAAAGCCTTGATCTTGGAGCAGCTCAGGCTATGAACATGCAATCTAYCACGTAAGAGACACAAGAGGTCAGCCATTAATTAACATCCAAATTAAAGCTTTTCAAGTAAGGGTCAAAACTTCCTTTGTTTTGACATTTAAAGCACTGGCAATGCATGCCCCAGTTTAGTATGCACAGCACATCACCTCGTGCTTTATGTTAATTGCCTCCATTTTTCAAGTGCACTATTTGATTCATTGTCAATTAAAAACACCCCCAAAAGCCAAGTCCGATGTGTGTTAAGTACAAATGTGATTAATGTAACACAATTACATTCCCACGTTGGCCGAGTCTGATTA
Organism: Amblyornis subalaris; assembly: GCA_018881555.1. Taxonomy (NCBI): domain Eukaryota; kingdom Metazoa; phylum Chordata; class Aves; order Passeriformes; family Ptilonorhynchidae; genus Amblyornis; species Amblyornis subalaris. The sequence goes on along the minus strand of JACAXG010000036.1, from coordinate 3,032,860 downwards.
GGAACTTTCTCTCGGCCCAGCRTGACTGAGCCCTGTCACTCCCAGTGACCCCCAGCCTTGGCAGGGACAGGCTTTCTGATGGGGGAGCATTTCATGGCCACAAGTGCKCCTGACAGGTGTAAAACCTGTAATTAAATGCTGCCAATTAGCACTTCATCAAGAACGTAGCAATCTTGATGATCTTCTCCATTTGATTGCGAAGATGGTCCTGGGTGTAAACTGAAAAAAGTATAAGGAAGGAAAAAACAGGGACACAATTGCTTGCTAGAATAGTAATTATGTGGACAGASCTGTTACTATTTCCAGAAAGTGATTCCRTGGATCTTTTCCCACTACATCAAGGGAACATCTGGTTCTGCACACAGAGGAAAAAACTAGGCAGACCAAAAGTGGAAGAGCAATGGCTTATTTTATTCATGGCCATAGAAAACACAAGTCAGAGGAAGATAAAAGGGTCTAAGCAGGAAAAAATGTCAAAATTAGAAACAAAATAAGTAACAAAATTGGGAAAATAAAATGGTCATAGTCTGGAGGTTGCTGTTAAATGAGATGTAAGAACAAATAAATGAATAAGAATTAAAAAGACAGCTCAGCCTGAGCACAACGAGAGACAAACTAATAGTAATTGAATACCAGAGAACCCAGTGGGAAGGATAATATGCCCACAGATTTATGGACTTATGACACACAGAGTTATGGAMTTCTGACACACACACAGCTGGACTTGTATGGCCAGGTTATAAGTAGGCTTTAACACAAGTTGCTACAAATCAGAACAAGAAATAAGTGAAAATTCTCAATATGGTCTTCTCTTCCTTCTTCCCATCAGTAAATGTAAAACATATTTAACACTGCCATCTGTAYAAGTAATAAATACATAAGAACCAGACACAACCTATATTTAATCACAAGGGAGATGCTAGCAATGAAACATAGAGTAGGTTCTTGTTAAAATTGAAAAAGAAWAAAAGAAAAAAACTGTTCTATTGCACTTCAGAAAAGAATTAAGGAGCTCCTTGGCTTATTGAGGACCTCAAAAACAATCCCTGCTRTAGGCCTGGTTTGCATATTTGCTGTATTAATTTACATAGCCCCAGTAAGCCTCGCATTGCAATGCAACTCCTAAATTACACTGCTCTTGGTAATGGGCATAGGARGATGCAAGAGCATGCAAAGTGTATTCAAACAGACAATTAAAATTATCAATTCTGTTGACAGCTCAAATGAAGAAAGTGTGCTGAGGTTTAATGGTGCTGCATGAAGGACACCCTGTTCAGGAGTGATTGAATTAGCCAGGCTCACGCGTCCACAGTCTGCCTCTGTCAAACACTGCACATTAGGCCAATTTGGTGTCTGCTTATTAAAATAATTTAATTCCAGAGATTGTTCCCAGGCGTTTCTGAATCTCTTCCTGCTCTTCCATCCCCCTCACATTAATGATGGCATCTTAATTATTGTGCTCATTTTACGCCACTGCAAACGACTGGGTCACCACACAGCGGTCCAGTCAATTTGGCTAAACCAGCTCATCCTTGAGGTGATCCTCTCCAAATCAGCAGGAGATCTGGCCATACACAATACAGCCTCAAAGTTCTCAAACAGACAAATTATACGACAAAGGTTATTTTTATTCCATTTAGCACTAATTTAACAACATTGCTTTTTTCACATAGGTCTTCAACTTTGAAAGTTTAGCAAATCTGTTATACTTCTTATATGCTAAGAATCTCAACTTTTACCCAGTAGAAATATTTTAACAACATTTTAAAATAAGAATTTCAAAGAAAACAACATTGCCCAAAGAAATAAGTTTGAAATCTCTTTTGTAGACTGAGTAACAATCTCACTTCTCTGACTAACAATACTRCTCGTGATCTACAGTTCCTGTGAAAAAGCTGCTCAGACTAAGTAACAGCAAAACGCTGAGACTAAAAATGTCCTCCTAAAGGTTTATCTTAGCACCTCTTAAAGGCTGCATGACTTAAGTTTAAGAGAGTTATTTCAATAGACTTTGGCAACTAATTCTGACATTTCGTTTTGAAAAGTTAGTGCTATTTTATAGTGAATGTGCACAGATTACACCTTCATCCAAAGTGAAGACACATCAATATATAGCAGTGGTATCTGGAGGGAACTGAGATGAGAAATGTGTGCATTTAGTGAGTAATGGTGGTTTGCATATCTTGGTTTCACCAAGCTACCAGGACGTATCCTGCTGTAGGATCCAGACATTGCACGGAGGAACCGAGCACTACTGCCCAGTGCTGGACACCTAAAAGAATTCCTGATTCAGCACCAAGCACGACAAAGAAACTATTAGTAATAAATATCACACGTAAAAATGTTGGTGTGTTACGAAAATGGCAGCACTTCGTACCCTTTTTAAAGTCTTTAAAGACATCCACCACTGGCTATGGTACTACCTTAGCTTGTCAGTGCTGCAGTCCCAAAGCCCCAGAACTGAATGAAAAGGTTGTATCGCTGAAGTATTGGAAGGAAGTAACACCAGAACTGAAAAATATCCTTAGTCTCCTTCAGTTTAATCTTTGGGTATATGGTGCCAGATTGGATTTTGTACAGTGATACCTGGTCAGTGGAAGTATATTGAATATTCCAGTTGAGTGACGCATATAGTAGCACTTTGCTATCACTGAAGATCCCAAGCTTCATCCAGCCTCTGAATTTCATGTAAAGACTTGAACTTGCATCAGCTGTGAATGAGGCATCTAAGACACAAACTTCTATATCTGAGTTGCAGAGATTATTTAGTARACATGTTGATAGGCAAATCCTGATTTCCAAGCTTATAGGTAAGACTATAAAAAAATTTCAGAGTGAATTTATTTTTAAAAAGTGGCTGATTCTAGGTTTTCACAATATTCATACAGCTCTAAATGATTATGTATTGTATTTTGCCATCTGTAATATATGGAACAGAGTAAAGTCTGCAAAGACATAGGATTAATGCAGGGGAACTCAGACAGAATCATGGCAATATCCAAAATCTTAGGTACCAAAAAAAAAAAAGCTTTCTGATAAATGGCAGGAATGAAATGAATATATAAACAATTCTGATTTTTGCACAATAGTAATATATGAAAATAACATACGGTTCAGAACCAGCCGGTCCTCTGTGAATTCAAATGGCTTTTCGATATAAAAAACCTTCTGCTGGAATCCAGGGACACATTCTAAATCTTCTGCACATGCAAGCAGCAGAACCTGAGGGGAAAAAAAACAGAAATAGACTTTTAACATCCACTCCTTCATCCATCATGTTGGCTTCTGGGAATGATACCGGGTTTAGGCTCAGTGTTCATAAAACAAAACATTGGGCTCCATACTCATAAAACAAAATATCCATCACATCACACTTCCCCTTCAAATCTTGCTAAACAATTTTTTATGTAAGGTTTTTGCTTTTCTATATGTGGGCTGGCATTGAAATTACAAAATAGTAGCTTTCAAGGTGAAGTTCAGCTCAGAATATCAATAAAGATTATTGGTCTGTAAAAACATAGGATGTAATGTTGCTCCTAAGAAATCAAATGTATTAGGCCCAGCTGAATACAGCTGGACTTAAATATATGCTTAAATTGTTTGAATAATTGATAAATTATGATCTGCAAATCTGTTTCAGGAAGTTGATCACCAAGTTACAGAAGAAATTCTGTATTCAAGGGTAAACTCTCACACACAGAAGTTTCATTTATAAAAGAACTTCTTTGCTAACAAGTGTAAACTGCTGCTTTTCTTTTCTTTCCTCTCAGCCACAGTTTGTTCATTTTCCCTATAATCAAAGGCTTGTTTACACCAATGGAAGAGTGAAAGAGAAATGTGTGTATCATAGTGGAGGTGGATCTGAAGGTTCCAGCTGAATGCAGTTTGTGCCACTGTTAGTGCATGGTCACCTACGTTTCGTGTCACCACAGGAAAGCCTCAACAAAAGAGGAAGCTTAAAAGCAAAATAAAATTGCTTGGGAAGAGGTACAGTGCTAATCTCTGTCTCTGGAGCATTTTATCCCCGAATAGAGAAAACAACCTGAAAGGCTATTTTTCTTGGCAGCTGTTAAATGAGAGCATGGACGTAAGAATGGTCAAGAAAGAAGCAGAAAGAAAAAAAATTACTAAAAAGTTTAAAAGGTTAAAGACAGAGGCCAAAGGAGGCAAGTTTGAGAGTAAGAAAAGCCAAATCATATTTTTCAACCCATGTATGTGTATCTGCTTTTTCAGAGGTAATTTCTGCTTCAGAACCTCCAAAGGTTTTTTTCAAAACCCAGCTTTCAAGTGGTGTATTGACTACTCTGATCTCAAAGTGGTCATGGCCAATCTGCTGCGAAAGCAAAATCAGGTAGAGAGGGCACATGTAGGAACCAAGAAGGAAAGAGTCAAACAGGGGGGTTCTGAGTGATATTTGCTCTTAAATTCAAGTATCCCTGCACAAATAGGCCTATTTACTCAAGACATCCTCCACACATAATCACAGTTTTGCAAATAAAGTTCTTCAGGTGTAAAATGAAGACAATTTCTCCCCTGTACCACACCAGTGAGTGCTGAGGGCTCTTTTCTCCTTTGCCAGCTCAGGTGACAATCGCACTCTCACTTCTCCCAACGCACCAGCAGCACCATTCAGTTCAACCTCCATCCCTTTACCATCCACGTCTGCTGATCCTGATCCTAGAGAGACATCCTGCAAAATTTTAGCATCTGCATGTTTCCCTATCCCCCACCACTCACAGTCCATTTGCTAAATCAGTGATACATTATCTGCTCTCTCCCTTCTTGTACTTCCATTCACCTCAAGATTTGTGTGATCCCATTTACAATAACCAAAGGCAGCAGTGCCCCACCTGGTCTGCATTTGTTGTGCTTATGGAAACCAACTGCTGCATCATTTGTTTCATGTCACTGACATTTGCTGTAAAAGCTTGGCCAGAAGTGCCAGCAGACTGCGAGAAACAGCCAGAATATTTCATGGCAATTAAGCTGGTGGAAGGCAAATGCAGCAGATGGACACCTTTGCCTTCCATCTCGACCTGTTCTACGTTGGTGCCTTGGAAGGATTCCCCAAGAAAGAAGAGAAAGATTTAAAGTAATACACCAAGAAAAGTGCAATACCCTTGACCACTCTTTACTTCTTCACACCGCTGTTGCCTTTCTTAAAAACACAGTGCCCAGTTCCTCACTCAATTATTGACATTGATATATTGATTTTATCGGATATTTTGGACTCTGTAGGGGTTGAGAATTGGACGTGTCCCCTTCAGTCTTCCAGTATGAGACATCYGCAAATGTGAGCTGAGGTATTCAGAGCCTGCCCTGAAAATTGTGCACAAAACTTGATTACCAATTGTTAAAAACTCTGCCTTATATGCATTTAAATGGGCACATGGACGGGAAGAAAGACACTCATGCATCTTGTGCACACATTTTGTGTGTGCACAGGTGCAGGTTTAAAGTACCTGTCTTTCTGACTCAGTGTTCCTGAATGAATATGCATAAAAATGCAATCACAGCAGGAGAAAAACTCTTCCCATCTCAAGATGCAAGCAAAGTTATATAATGAGYTCACACCAGAAAAACACTCCAAGCCATATATCCTGAAATTTATCTACCAACAGCKTTTCCCCTAAAGGATTAACACAGCAAGTAAGAGGCAAATCATGCTCTGATCTCCCAGCTGCTCCAGTCTTAAAGCTGAAACTCTTGTCTCACAGAGCTATAAATAAAAAGCCTCCTTGGACATCATCTATGTCAGTACTTAGAGAAGAGAATATGTCTACTATATCAGATTTGTGACAGTATAAGTTGACTTTGAAATCTGGGCAATCTAAATGGGTCATGAGTTAACTTCTGTAAGCCTGGTACAGAAGCCTCACATAATACAGATGCAGCAAATAGAAAATGACCTTTACTCCCTTTGAAATAATTACAAGACTCAGCCTTGGCCTTGCTGTGAAATGGAACATTTTATCCCACTTGTGCAATTCCAGGCACTTTCTTCTTCTCAACGTGTCAGGCAAAATGTTAAATTTGTCACTACATGGACTGTTTTTAATTAATTATCTCTTAAAACGAAAATTATTCTTTCAATTTATTTTTCTCATGAAGAAATTTCTGTTGAAATAAATGCCTATCTCATTAAAATAAGTTCTGTTAAGGTTCTTCACATTGGGGAAAGTAGTCTTTAAAAATATCTTGAAAAAAATAAGCCAAGCAGAAATATTTTTTAAGGCAAAGAGACTTGTTCAAAGCAGAATACACTCTGAATTTAAACACCATGTAGATTTCGTATTTTTGGATAAAATAAAAGGGTTTATGGGCTGATAGCTGTCTAAAGAGAGACTTCAGGTAAATACACTATAAATAATATTTAACTGTCATATGTAGAGCTCAGAATATAAAAATATTATTCACACATCTGGGCAATTAGTACAAAAGAATCCTTCACCTGTTACCAAGAAAAAAGGCATATTCTTGAACAAAAATGACAATTATGCAGCAAACATAATTTGCTCATGAAAATCTCCAAGCGTAGAAGTCTGAAAAGCAAAGCAGAGTCGTGACTACTCAGACCTACAGATCCTGTGTTCACCAATAAGCAAAATCAAAGTTTTTCACACCCTACTGTACAGAGCAAAGACTCATTAATATTCTGACAATTTTTCTTTCTGAATTTATTTCCAGTTGCTGTAAGGAAATGTCATAGTTCAGATAACTCCTGTGCTAGTTTGGCCACTGCTGTGGAACTGTACTTCTGGTGAGGCATCCAGCCTAAGAAACACCTTCTTTTTAGTTAATAAAGCAGCACACACAGGCTGCTGACCTTTACTGACCTCAACATTTGCACTGTAAGCTGCTCACGTAGAATATGGTTGAGAAGCAAAAAAGTAGAGCAATTTTATACCTTCCTGCAGAGGAAATTAATAAARCCCCTGATGTTAAAGTACCTTTGGGTATCGTGACACCTCAAAAAAAACCAGGGTCGTTCTACCTCCTTTTCTGGTGACTGAAAGTGCAGCCTCAGAAAGGTCCTTCCAGAGAGTTTCAGAATCTTTTTGTTCTTTTCAACTTGCACAGTTTCAGTTTGGCCACGTGCTCACTGTGAAAATGAGTTTTCTCACCTTGTACTGTGTACACTCTCATATCTTCATTAGCCCTACCTTTAGGAGATCACCTAGCACAAAAACACGAGCCGCAGAATATTAATTGCATCTCACACACATTCTYAGGGTGTGAAATTCATCCTTGGGTAAGGCTTTATTTAATTAGAAATGTAAATGCTGCAGACACCTGTGAAAGCCATCTGCCCAGACAGGAATTCTACACACAACAAATGCAAACAAATCTCATTTCAGAGGGCAATATTCTGTAGGACCATATTCTATCTTTGACTTYAGGAGTAATCTGAAATGAAAACAACATAAAGCCTGAAAAGGAGGAGCTAAAATAGAAATCACACTGATTTTTACTGAGAGTGATAATTTCAAGTGTTCAGAAGTCGAGTCACTTTCCGAGAGAGGAGTTTTTGGTTGTCAGTTTTTTKTTTGGAGTTTCTGGTAGGTTGGGGGCTTTTTAAAGTATGATTTTGGGGTTTCTTTTTTGACTCATTTACTTGGAAGTGGGTATTGAAAATTTATGCTTCTGAGCTTCTCTGTGGAAAGATGAGAAGTAGAAATTTGCTTTTCGCATATGAAAACTTCAGATTTTCATAAAAAACATGGTGATCCTTAGAGCTGAGAATGGAGAGAAAAAAGTAATCAGAATAATGAGAACTGCCAACACTGAATTAAATCACACATGACAAAATATTTTTATCATGCAGATTGAGATCTTTGAATCTTAAAACCCTTTCCATCTTCAGGTGCTGCAACACTAGACCCACACAAATGGCTAGGGAGGAGGACATCAGAGAAGGAAAACAAGTGACAAGAAAAAAGTGACAAGCAGCAAAGTCACAGCGAGATGATGAAATTTTAGTCTCTAAATGTAAATGAGTGAGTTATTTAAATGAAATTAACGGAGGGATACTTAACAAAATAAAGAGAGCACTGCTCTAACGTTCTGATTCTGCATTGTGCAGACTCCAATTAGAGTGTCAGCAGGTCCTAAGGCAATTATTTCATCAAATTACACAGCCTGGACATGAAGTTCTCCCTGTCTTCTGTGTTTTTTAACATCAACTGAAACAAAAAAAAAGCAACTCAAAAGCCTGAATAACTAATCCTCTGATTGGCATAATTAACAAATTTACATAAAGGTATGTTGAATTATTTACYTCTGAAAGTGACTAAATGAATTAAAACACAGTCTTTTAAAATTCATTTGATTTCTAGAGTGCTACAATTTGGGGCATTTTTTTATGCAATATTTTCATTTTGGAGGGACTTTTTCACTGTTTCAGGCTTTAACAGCTCTTGCCCTTATCAGGAAAGAAGTTAAAAAAAAAAAAAAGGACTATTCACAATCTCTACAGCTCTACCTCTATATCTGATAGTGAATTCAAGTCATTTTTGTAAGAAATGCTATTAAGATTTGGCACTAAGATTCTTCAAGGATGATAAATATCCTTTTAAAGGGCCTACCTATCCATTTACTGCACAGCTCTGTCCTAAAAGGGAAAGTCACACTTGGAGTACTGAAGAGTGGGCTATGAAAATGCAAATCAGAATGGCTTTATTGGCTTAAATGAATTCAGTTCTCCTGTCACTAAAGCTGAGCGACTGCGGTAGGCATCCATTAAGTGGAAACAAAATGTGACAAACTCTTTTGTGAGACAATCTACCACAGGAACTTTCTTTTTATGAGCACTTTCCTTGCGTACCTATGTTTATTATAAGAATTTTATCGCATATTCAGTAAAAAGTGTGCACCTTCCATGGCACTGGGAACCTCGTTAAGTTATTCAAGAAGCCATTTGCCAGCGGTAGTGTCTGAGCAAGTAATTTCAGAGAGCAACTTGCCTTCTGAAATTCAGGATCTCTTCAAGAGGCGCTATCATTTTGTTCAGAAGTGATTTATTCATTTATTGTTGCCCTCAGGGTCTGTTCAGAGCCCAAAGTGACCGTGGAATCCAAACTGCTTGGGGTGAAGGATACTATGAGAAGTGCCTGCAAAGTACGGGAGTATTGAGAGTATCCCCATTTCAAGACAGAGTTGGGACTATTCCTCTCTCCCCAGGCATTTTTTCTGCTCTTCCAGTCCCATCTGCTCCCTGAGCCCAGTCACCAGGTGGCTCTGTGAAATCCAGTGGCCACAGGATTATGTAGCTGGAAAAACGTGGCCTGGTGTGGCATCCCAGTCTGCACCACAATCTGGGTCTGCTGCTGTGAAACTGCACCCTAAAATAGGCTTTTTAATAAACTCTTTCCATGTTTCAGAAGTTGAGCTAGCTTAAATTTCCCTTGACTTGGGAAGCTAGGGAAAACTTGGGAACTCCAGGGAAGCCCTGGAGGTATTCCAAACCCGTCTGGACGCGTTCTTGCGTCACCTGAAGCAGGTGACCCGTCTTGACAGGCGGTTTGGTCTGGATGATCTCCAGAAGTCACTTCCAACCCCAGGAATTCTGTGATTCTGTGAAACCCTTATGCGACGCCACCTCGGGTGTCACAAGCAGGCACAACACAAAGTCTCCTGGCCAGATCGCTTGATCCCGATCATAAATAATTCTTCCTGCATTTCACAATTCTTGGCCCTTATTCTGAYGGTCATTTCATATCTTCCAGAATAAATTTGTTCACGGTCAATTTACAGCCATTTATTCCTGTACAAGTCTTGTCTCATAACTTAATTAACCTCTGTCCTCTCTAAGTCTTCAATTTATTAGGCTAGACAAACCAAGCTCTTTCCATCTCCTTCTACATGGATACATCCCTGTGATCATCTCAATAACATTTCATTGTGCCTGCTGAAGTTCATACCTCTGCAAAATACATGAAGAATTCCAGATAAACGTTCTCCAGGGCCTGGTAAATGATATTGATATTTCCTGAAGCCCAAAATGCATTGCCTAATGCTTCTTAAAATTCCACYTTTCCTTTTCGAAGTCTCATCATACTGCTGGCTCACACACATTCTAAAATTTACCAGCCCACACAGAGCTGAAAAAATTGACATTGWCAGAGGTATGGCCACCGTTCCCCTACAACAATGTCAGCAGCTTCTGCAAACAGTCAGGATTAAACTTTCTGAAATATCAACACAGATGCAAACCCCCACGCACTGCTAAACCTATGCCCTTTCTGACCAGCTGGGAAGCAGCTCTGCCCACGATCAGCAGGGATCTTCCAGCCCAGAACCTYCCCTCTCCACAGGAATTCTTAGCTGAGTCTCAGGATCTGCCCATGGATCCAACAGAGCTCCCAGTTCGGGATGGCTTGTACCCACATGGCTCAGAGTGCAGGATCAACTCACTCTTCCATCTGTGTAGATGYATCTGAACATTGTTCAGATTTTTGTAATCCAGGGAACGACTGTCATCCCAGCTCATTAACTACTTTAATGATTAATAACAGAGGCCAAAACGCGTTACTAGTGCTCAAAGTAAGTAATATTTTAAGTTATGCAACTATTTAATAAGTAAATAACTACYCATTGTGATTAATAGCACCATTTAACACACTAGACTTGAGCAAAAGGACGGGTTGGGCTCCAAGGTTATTTTTTGTTTATTTTTAGGCATTATGAAAGAAGTAATCATGTTTTGCTGAAACCCATACACCACTGGAATGAGATTACAACTGGTTAGCCTATTTAGAGAAGCTGCATAATAAATTCATTTTACAGGGCACAGAATAATGCAAATGAGCCATTCAATAGCACTCCCGTACCAGGGAACGAGGCATAAAGAAGAAACATTGAAAGTAAGAGTTCTGGACTGGTTGTACTGCAAGGCGTGGAATTGCTGAAACCTAAACTGCCTTACAACAATAACCTGTTCAGAGATCTGCTTATACCAAACATTTTAGTTAYTTATTGCCTAGTGAAATAAACAGGTTGATCCTATTTTCCAGCAGTAACGGCTTCGTGAAGCACTTAGATGAATGAAAATATGGATCTCTGGTTTTCTGAAAAGGAAATAAATTAAAAATTGTTTAAACRTATTTATAGCCCTTCACGTGAAGTTGTGTGGGGCAGAGTCGTTATTCCACATAGGGAAACACTGATGTGGCAAAAGCTGTTAGAGAAAAAATTAAAATCATCTTTCTTACAGCAGACAGTGGGTTCTGGATAGGACAGCTGGAAACTATAAGGGACATGATACATGTTTAATTTCCCAGCAGTGTGATAGTTATCAAAAAGAAAATGCAACCTCCCACCTATTGTTTTCCTCATATTCCACAAAGTTAGAGTATAAAGCAATTATTACTGCACCACAAAACTGAACTTGGTGTAACACTGAACATCTGTCTTCTGCACTGCTAAGCTAAAACTGAAAATGAGCCTGGTGAAAACAATCTTTCAAAGTATAACCTGGATTTGAGGATTAAACACAAACGCAGTGCTATCACCTTCAAACATTACAAAAACAGCAACCAACCCCCAGAACTCATAAAAGTATAAGGACAAGTGAAAATGTCTGGTTTTCAACTTCAAAACATGATTTGTTGAACGTTTTCTGACCTTCTCCTAAACACTCACAAATGCAAGATTTTTTAAAAATTAATGCTTTCAAGTAAAATCCCTTGATTCCAGCAAGGTTATTGGAGAAAAAAACAACCTCAACATCCAAAGACTCGTAATAAAAATTGAGAAATTTCTACAAGAAGCCCAACACAAACCTCTCTACCAGTTCTGACATGTTTTTATTTGACTTCAACAGGAAGAGGACAGTCTGTTCTGCAAAACAAGCTATAGAGAACTTTTTCCACAATGTTATCTGCACATCACATGGTTACTTTTTCTTTACAACACAGAACAATAGTAGTATGATAGCATTAAAATAAATAGTTATGAAAACTGGCTTCCTACTGATTTCTGTTTAAAAAACCAAGCTCAGAGGTGAACTCTTAGTAAGGACAGAGCCTGTAAATCACTTTAATCTCTCTTTCAGTGGGTCAACACATTCTCTATCTTCTCATCTGCTTCTCATTTTCATGAAAATCCTGCAAGCTGAGCTTAGAAATCTTCTTCAGTACTGGTTTTTAAGTCATTTTTCTTTCTTTTCCTGAAAAGCACTAGCTCTACCTTATTAGCAGTGGAGTAGTAACYCTATATGGTTTTAATTTATTTAACTGATAATGACTGAAGCTGTTGCATCACTGCTCATTTTACCAGTCCAGGACTTGTGCATTTACCTACAAGTAGTAATTTTCAAACTCATGGATTCATCTAGAAATAAATATAAAAGGATTTAAAAAAAAAAGACCCAGATCTCCTTGGCTAACTGCTCATYGAGGAGTACTTTTAATGAATTGCGAAAACACAGTCAAAAATTAAAAAGAACTCAGTCCAAAATTAAAAAGAACTCATACTAACTCTTGAGTTAAGTGAAAGCAAACCCCACGGGAAAGACAGCAAGTAGTTCAACACTTTTGAGCACATCACAATAAAGCAAAATGTCTAAAACTTACAAGCTCCCTTGTGTTAATAGTGACATTACATCAAGAATGACCTTTCCAAAGAAATAAAACCCATTAATGCTGGGAACATGATAACTATTAAAGATCAACACTTAGTAGCCAAAGCAGGGGGAAAAAAAAAGTCAGTCTGGTAAGTTAATTAGAACATAAATAATGTGAAACCAAGACCCTGGTCTATAACCCTCTGTCTTATAATTGCTTGCAATTTAAAAGCTGAATGAAATCTTTTATGCAAAAGATAGAGCTATTGACCTCACATGTATTAGGGAGTCAAAGAAAATCCTGACACATTGAGAATGAGTCCTCAGGAGTGTTGGAGAATGCCTCAGTTAAATACCTGTTTCTTATTTCTTTACAGTAGAATGTTTTTCAGCTATGAAGGAATGGTGTTTCTGGGAAATATTGCATGTTAGTTGCTAAAAATTTCRGAGGTTTTTTTGTTTATTGTAGGAACAATAATTGTAGAAAATCATCTGTAGCCATGAGAACAATGTTTTCCTTAGGTGGAGCAGCAGCTGCCAGTCCTGAGGCACATGGACAGACTGTATCCCAAACTCCACCGTGGAACTCTACAATAAACTATAATTTGCTTTTGAAATGTGTAGTTTAAACCAAGTCAAGTTCCTGCAGAGGTCAGGAAACCACTGTAGCCTCCCCACTTAACACAGTGGACAGCACTTCCAGTACATTTAATTGTTCTGTAATTATCTGTATTTACCAAACCAATCAGCTGTTCCACGTGACATTCAACAGGCAGCAGACACGAGTAATAAACACAAAACACATGAAAGTTTGTGAAAAATGGGAATTTCTGCCTCGGATCTTGTTTTTAAAAGTAATACTACCGAGAATTCCTACAGCAGGATATGTGAGATTTGATTGTGGAATGTCCTACCATTATTACGTGTAACAGAGGTTAATATGATATTTTGCAAGTTTATACAATCAGATTGTTTGGCTCATTTCTACAAAGTAAAGCTGTTTGATTTGTACATAAAAATAAGAAAWTTTAAAAAAAAATTCAAGTATCCAACAATTTAAAGGCCCTTTTCCTTGTATATAGCAATTTAAATTTACTGGAGCACTTCAATCTTTTTTTTTTGTACGTGCTTCAGCCTGGAAGTGATTGGGGTTCTGTGCTTGCACAGTATAAAGCAATTTAAAATTATTCAACTGCTTCAATTTTTATAGGTACTTTTATTTGAAAATGATTGGGGTTCTGATCATGCTCAACACTGAACAATTTTAAATTATTTAAATGCCTTTTTAAATCAATGCCACATATTTGGGCCTGAATTCTAGAASGCTATAGCACCTTATCAGGCAGTTTAAATTATACAAGAATATTATATTTTGTACAATCTTTCATCTCCTAAATAAGAATCAGTTTGCAAGGGTGAAAGCATAAAGCATTACACTTCAAAATGAATCAGCATTATGCAAAGCCAGAAACCTAATTTTTCTTTTTTAAATATTGTAAGAGACCCTTTTTCCATAATCAAATTCCCATGTCTTCCTACATCTTATAAAGCAGGAGCATTTCAGAAGCTCCATATTTCTACTTCCCTAAACTGATATAAACCATTTCAAAGGTGGAGAACAAAGTTTTARTGAAGTCTGAGTCCATGAATAAATGAGAAGGATTTATTCCCACAACATTTGTCGTATCAGAGATTTTATCAATCAAGCATTCAAGGCCTCTGTTGTGAATATACAGAAGCTCAACAACTTCTGGTTCAAGTTTATGGTAAATATTAAGTAGGAAATTCAGGCTGGACTTCAAGGCCATCATTCCTGATTGAACAGGGCTGATACACAGAAATCTGTTTTGTTTGGGTTTTTTTTTAACAGATAACTGAGTTATTGTTTTCAATAGTAAAGAACATACTTTGCTTTTAARCGCTTTTCTATAAAAAGAGAGGAAATTAAGGCGTGACATTTGAAAATGGCACTGGAGTTGTTCAATTTGAGAACTGAGAACTGCAGGTCACATTTTTAGTGACTCCTCCACGTTTTTCCTGCCTGGTATCCTTCATTAATGCTCTGCCAAGATGTTTATACTTTCTATCAAACAAAAATCCAATCCGAGTATGTTTGTACTTCTCACCAAGATATTCAACACACATGAATATGACCTAACCTCCAATTTAAACCAAGACATCCTGGAAAGAAAAACTTCGTGACTAATTTCTTCCAAAGGCTTATCTCTATATTTCACCTTTCACTTTTCACCACAAATGATGTGGAAGAAACAGGATCATTTCTCACCAAGAAAAACAACCCAGKGTTCCTCCACACATTTGAAAAGATAGGAGTCAGTCCTCAAAGATATTGGCATGCCTTACTAATCACAGGCTTTTAATTGTGCCTCTCCAATTTCAATTAGTGAGTAAACACTGACATCCTCAATTGCACTGCGCGGAGCTCCCCTTTATCCCGTTAATYGTGTTCACTGCAGCTATTCCCCAGGCTGAGGCTTCAGAGTTCCCAGCTTCTGTAAATCCTCGGCATTACATCTTCCGATTCAGAAACAAAAATACTGACACATCTTATCGTTCAAAAACACGTGTCCTGGCTTTGGGAAGGAGTGTGTTTTCCTCTCTCCCGACAGTCAGCTGCCGTGCTCCATGTACGGAATTAAGTCGCAAAGCATCGCTAAACTCATCTGGAATATTTTGCTTAAGTTAAACCTCATATTATAGTAATTAAAGTAGCTGTGAGAAACCATAATTAGGCTAAGTGTCCAACAAATATTAATCAGTAAAGTAATATTCTATTATTAAGAAGCAGCTCTTCACAGTAGGAGTTTCTCTTGTGAGAAGCTAGATTAGGAACTGAGCCAAAATCAAACCAGAAGGCACAGGAAATTGGGTCATTTGGAGCCTCATTTTAATTTATGAATGCTCTCACCTATATTTCACTCATTTTGTAGTGCCATTTTAAGTCAAAAGGTATAAGCAGGCTCCAGGCTTCATTCCTAGACCTGTTGGTTATTCCCAATGTTCCCAGTTGCTGTGATAAGGATTCCCCTCCCTTGGTTCTAATCCATGCCAAGAGACAAACTCAGACCACACCACAGGGAAACCACTGAACCTCCCCACGTTCCCCCATCTGTAAATGAAAATAATACAATTACCACACAAAGCAGGGCAGCTCTGTGATTTACCTCAGTGGTTTTAAGAGATTTGGAACCTTGAGTAAGAAGTAAGATATAAATGCTGAAAATATTCCCTGTTTGAGGCACCATCAGGAACTATTTTCAGTGGACAAGAAATAGGATCATGCCAAAAGCATCAGAGTTTCTCAGGTGCTGGGGCTGCTTCAGCTCCTTCTTGTGGCAGCCCCTTCCTGCACATCAGTGAAAACCCAGTGATAGCAGTCCCAGAGCAAGTCTGTGCTGARATCCAGAGCTTCCCCCTTTCAGTCTGCTCCTCTGCACTGGGAAAATCCTGACACTCCACAGAGTGGAATACAGCAGGAAGAAGCGTCAGGGGCTTAATGTACAATACTGTCATTTTTTTAGTAAAAGTTATTTCTAAGTTACCCTATTAAATACCCARCTATACAGTGCAAGGCCACAAATTTATTTGATGGAAAAATCTCTAATGCAATGACTTACAAGAAAACAAATATCAAAGTTCTGTTCCTTCTACTTCTGAGTTATTTTACGTAGATTCTGATGAAGCAGCARACTATTGGTAGTTGAGTTTTCCACTGCTGTCCAGAATTATTTTTTCAATGGCATGCTACAGCACAAATCACTACCTGAGGTGTGACAAAATAGATACAGCTTCRATGAATTTTCAATTTTAAAATCTCTTTTCTATATCTGTAATACACCGGAAATTTCCTTTTATATATATAAGCAATATATATATTGCTCTTACATGTATTTATCAACCCTAAAGGAAGAGACACCTTCTCCAGAGGACAGAAGGAAGAAATATTTACAAAATGTAAGAATTAAAATGTTGAAAGTCAAAATTCTTTTTGTTTTAATTAGGCTAAGTAGGTGTATTTATAGATACATATTTAGGGCACACACCCAGCCATTATGACTTTCTCAGCACCATTGAAAGTTATAACCAACTTTTAGTTCTGTGATTTCCAGCACTGATAGAATGTTCTTTATTCCTAAASAAGCAACAAACAAACCAAGCACATRGGTTCCAGAATATTCACATTTTATAAATTCTGAACCGTTACTCCTCAGTTAGAAC
Organism: Amblyornis subalaris; assembly: GCA_018881555.1. NCBI lineage: Eukaryota > Metazoa > Chordata > Aves > Passeriformes > Ptilonorhynchidae > Amblyornis > Amblyornis subalaris. The sequence continues at coordinate 3,016,059 of JACAXG010000036.1, read as the reverse complement.
TCAGTCTCTAAGTTCACATACACTACAATGTTGCCTTTTCCCTTTTGCACTCATTAGTGCCTTGACAACAGCAAAGGCTCCATTAATAACTAACATAAAACTGGGATTAATACACAATTGAAGAATAAAGCTCTTGAAAGATGCACATGCTGTGATAGTGGCTTTCAAATCCACTCAGGAGATAATTTTAAAACTCTAATTTAAAGTAGTGATCTGCATTGTAAGAGACAAAAGAAACTTTGAAGAGCAAAGCCACAGTGCAAATGAGAGGGTCACTTTAACTTCTGCCAGCAATAAAACTACAATCCCTTATTGCATCCATTGGCCACAGAAATTAATGTCAAGTAGCAAGACCAACAAATATTATAYGGAGCAGATGGAGAATGGGAAATTGTTTGATCAGATGTCAGGGAAACCATTCATTTTTTTACTTTTTATTTWAAAAAACCCCAGTGAAATCCAGAAAAATAGACACAATAGATGGGGTAATAGGTATCTACGGGTAGAAAAGTTCCTGAAAAGCAAGGGTTTGCTGCTATAATTTATTCCCAYGTAGTGAGATAAGAAGGCACTTGGAGGTAGGTTCTGGTTTTCTCTAATCAACTGGTAAAAACTGGAGAAAAAACTCAGTTAAAATCAATTAGCCCATTGGGGAAGCACCGCAATGAGAGGATTTGAAGGAGAAATGAGGGGGAGGACTTGGAAAAATTCTCTTGTTTGCTCTGAAAGCTCTCAGGAGATGCTACACAAAGTGTTCCGCGCAGGGTGGTTCTGTTTTCACCCCCCAATRGCTCCCAGACATCTCGGAATACAAGATTTTGGATCCAATATAAGGGCTCCAGTGTTTCTTGGCATCCAATTTGTTTCGCTAACATAGTTCATATTGTTTCCATGCTTACCAAAAACTGTTAAAAGCGGGGAAGGAAGAAGAAATAACTGCTCTTTTCTCACAGCTTGCTCTAGTCAGCTCAGAGGATGGAGAATTCCATCAACAAACAAGGGCAAAATCCATCCTAACCCCTAAGGAATGTGTCATCAGTGACAGAGCCAGAATCCCACCCCATTTATTTTTATTTAATCTCCATGGCTTTCATTTCGAGTTTCACCTCAAAATTGCTCTGCAGCCACCAGACCACACCAATATATTCATAACCTTCACCTCCACAACGATATTAACTCTTGCTAAAGTTCACCAACACATTAAGGCTTGAGGAGGTAAAAATTATTAGCTYAACTCATTAATAGACACTGATTTCTAAGTGAAGGGTAAAGGACGAGAGAAATCAGCATGTGGGTGGGGCTGTCTTCGGTTAAGATATCAAGGGRAAGTTTTGTCAGGGAGAAAATTCCTACTGAATAATTGATATCCACCTTTCTGCCTGTGAAGAGCCCAGGGAACAAACAATAAAGTCCCTCCCTTTGAGGCAGGTCACTATCAAAGCACTGCAGTGGGAGAGCAGAAGACCATCTGAGGCTAGCAAATCATAAATTAGGAACAGAAATTATACTAAACTGCTTTATCCCCCCAGAGCCAAGCGTGGAGAAGAACAGGACTTCCTAAAGCAGAAATTAAACAAAACCATCCCATTCTGTTAATATTAATCATATTTGTTGTCATCTGTTGTGCATAACTTAAATTAAATATTCTATTAAACGAATTGAAATGTGATTTTTTTTCCCCTTCCCCGGGCAATGTCACTGCTTTATGGGGGTTCACTGGAACCATAAAAACCAACAAAACATTTTTTTAAAATTAGAAGTGTGTGGGAAAAAAAGCCCAAACATTCTGGAAGCATTGAATCACTTTGTTTTACCATTTTCAAACAAAATGAACCATACAGGAGAAGGGGATCCACGGATGGGACACCCAAGCTGTGGCCTTGAGGCCATCAAGCCTCACCAAAGAACCCCAAATCACTCAAACTGGCACCGAAGAGAGAATTCATGTTTAATCTTCCAAAACTGAAGTGTATCAACCAAAGATGACCCAATCTAAAATATGTTCCCATTTCCAATTTATAAATGGAAGAGAAAACGCAAAATTGTCTAGAAGAAATCAGAAAGGGCACCTTTGTTGCCTGTATGGCTCCACTTCACTGGCTCACTTTAGCATGAGTTTCCAGTTAATTCTGTCAATGTTTGTCATCACTGGAGTGGCAAACAACACCTGCGTTAGTTCAGCACAGTGTTCTTTAGACACACCAGGGTGGCACGAGTGAAAATACACAACATCAGTGAGGTGTCCCAGCACAGGCTGAACTCTGTTAGGAAGGAAGATGAAACTTTAGCCCGCAAACAAAGTTGCACAAATGCAGCAGATTTGTTTCTCTTGCCCAAACTGCAGCTTTCTGAGCAAGGCAGACAAAGTCACAGCTGGGGAGATGCTCTTCCAGCCTCAACCAGGGCTGTGAAATTGGTATTATTTTTTTCTTACAGCATAATCTGAAAAAAAAACCCACAAAGAAATAAACACTGGGAGAAGAAATAGCAATCTTAAGGTGTAAAGACAGGCGTTTCCAAACCAGGCCCATGTTTCGAAGCAGTTCAAGTGTCAACAAGCTGCCCAAATAACTTTCTAAAGTATTACAAGCCAGACTTGTGCTCTTTGTCTAGTTTTAATCGAGTGAATGACATGAGAGGTTTGTGATGAATACTACTGAAAACTACCCTTTTAAATTTCTTGATTTGGACCATTTGATCTATAGTTCAGGAATGAGTAAAGCTACAATAGCATCTCCAATTTACCTGACCTACTTTCCACAAAGCTACGCCGTAAGCTACACTTTCATTATGCTGAGTGAATGCTCACCAAAGTGGATTCTGGCAAACAGGAATAACATGTGAACTCTAAAGGCATTGAAAGACGCTTTCCTTCTCCATTATCTTCCTTAGTTTGTATTCCCCATTATATTTGGGGTCTCCTGTTGTGCCTCAGAGAATGGTGAATCTCTCTTGAGCATAAATTAATGTGAAGCTCTTGCAGCGGTTTCTTGCTTCCCCCATTCTTGCTACAACACACCTGTTTAAAAGCTGCACTGGTTATTTTGCTGTTACCTGCTCCTAGAAGAAAGGCAGCTCGATAGCAATGAATTGAACTTGGCCTTTGTCTCCTCTCATTGTATCTGCCTACAGCAGACGGCAGCAAAATGCAGCTCAATTAAACACAGCGCCCTTGTCAGCACAGGAACAGCAGCTCTTCTCACAGCACAAGCGGGAAAGTTTTGCCATGACACTCCTCGTTGCATTTGACAAGTTTATTCAAAAGCAAATATTTCAGTGGGGAGGTCTGTCATTCTAATCCTGCTCTTTATGCCAGAGCAGCTAATGCAATTTCAGCTACCTGAATAGAGGGGCTCTCGCTTCCAGATGTTCTATTGTGCCTCGCAGACAACGACTGCTATAGCACTGACACCAAAGGACAGGTATTAGGAGTGTTTTTTCCATCGTTGGCTTCCTCTTAGCACAGGATTTATGGCTGCTTTGTTGATTCCTGTAATTCTGATAGGCATAGTAGGAGCCAGYGTAATGCTATCCCTCTATGGCTCTGCCATAATAGCAGCGGAAAGAGGGCAAATGTACTGAGCGAGGTGGCAAACTTAAACAGCCTTTCAACAGCTCAGGAGTAACTTAAAAGATGAAAAAGACACTGATTCACTGAATTAGGGCTGGAAGAAATTGTGGAAATTGTYCTGTTTGTGCTGCCAGGACACAAAGCTCAAGCTGCAGTCACAGGATAGCTGCTCCTCCTCTGCCTGGAGCCAGGGCAAAGCTGCAGGAGCAGCACTGCAGGGGATAGCAGGGCAGGGCCCTGGAGCAGCCGAGCTAGAATGGATATTCCATCTAACTGAGGAAAAGCCATGGAGAGAGGCACTATTTACTTCAGCCTCAGAAGCCATTCCAGTGCGTTTGTTGCCTGCTGTGCTGCAGCAGAGCTAAAAGTGAAAGGAAATAATACAAAAATGCAACTAAAACCAAGCATCAGCTTTTCCTGTTGCATGTACCATCAYGGCTAATGAATAAGCTGGTTTTATTTCATTAATTATGTACCAGTGTTTATCATCAGCAGAACGGGCTCTTTTCAGGCGGCCTCTTCAAGTATTAACGAAACAAGCCTTGCCATGAAACTGTTGAAGTTTTTTTAATCCCATTGGAAAATAGCAACTAAATGCAAATAAAACCAGGCATGAAAAAAGAATGGTTTTAACAGATTGCTATTTACACTTGTCTTTGGCTCTTAATATCAATCTACATTATTTGAACTTGCTGTTYATTGTCCAACAGCAAGTTGGTTTCTCTCCTCACCTGGCATTTGTGATGTATAAGTCATGTCTATTTTCCATGAGCTACTGCTGGGAAACAAAGTGCTTTCCTCGTAGAATTTCATTCTACATACAGCAACTCRGGCATGAGCAATCACTAAGTTATCACTTCACAAATGTTTTCTAGTTGCCAAAACCTTATGGAAAACAATCTGTTCTAGTCATTTACTCCTTCAGAATAGGGGATGTGTTATAAAGATCAAAATCTGATCCAACTGGATCAGGAGTCAGTGATATTTAAGAAGTGACATCACCACAGCCTATCCAATCTATTTCCTAAGTGCAGAGATGCATTCAGACACCACAGATGCCTCACACTCAGTGAGACCGAAAGAGATGATAGTGTCTCAGCTTACAGAGAGAATGATTATTATTCTCCAGGGGAAAAAAAATCTTATTTTGAAGTACTATAAGTGATCCCCTTTTCTCTGAAAGAAAAAAAGTAATTGCTCCTGATTTGCTTGTTATCAAAGCATGATGATGCATCCTCTTCTTCTGCACCAATTCACGTAATAGACACACGTAGCTGTTCAGATATGCCACTTCTCATCCATATGCTATTTTCTTTGCCTAGTGTTTGGGGAGAGAAAGGCTACAGCACAAAGGAAAGCAGGCAAAAATTCAAAGCTGTGCAGCAGTGCTAAATGGCAATAGAGATGTTCTTCCAGAGACTTGACTGCAGACTGCACCCTCCCTTGTTAAACATACTAACTAATGGCAGCAAATTAGCCACCTGGTCTGTATTCAAATTCCCCTTCGAGCAGCAATCCTTTTGCAATTCTTTCCCCTGTTAATCTAAMGGTGAAATAAGAGAAAAATCTGTACAACCTGAGAATCTAAATTGCTGTTAGATAGGGATGTGGTGCTCCATCTCTATGAAGAATATTGTTTTTTCTAACTGCAGAAGGAGAGGAGAAGTGGCTTGTAATGAAGGCACTGTCCTGTAACTTAGAAAAGCCAGTCAAACCTCTAGCATTTGTTTTCAAATGCCTTTCAGAGTGGCTAGCAGGCTTCTGACTGACATCCATGAGGCTTGGCTCAGGACCTTCACAACTTAGAGGAAACGTGTCTCACAGCTGCCTTCTGTGCCTGTCTGATCCCCAGCTCCTTTATTTACCCCGGAATTTGGGGGCACAGATTTATCAGTCACGCCCCTTGGCACCACATCCCCTCCTGCTTCCCAATCCCAGTGAGGCAAGACCTCAGAAACCCTCGAGGCCACGTCTGGGTTTCCTCCCTTCCTCCAGCACGGAGCACGCGRCCCCTGTTATAATAAATCATGCCCTGAAGCAGTGAGTGACAGAGCAAAAACGCTTTGAATAGCAGCATATTTACACCAGATGCCAACACAGGTCACCAGAAAGATGTTCRGAGTAAAACAGATGGAGAATCAATGAGGCAGAGAGCTGTAGGGAAGCACTTCAGGATGGCAGGAGCAGCAAAGGAGACTGTGACTTGACTCCAGGAAGGGAGAGAAACTCCGAGGAAATCCAGGGMGAAATCTGCCAAGGTCCCTAAGATCTTCCTTTTTCCACACTGCCACAAGCTGCTTTTGAACTGAGAGATCTTAAGAAATGTTCCAAAACTTATGGAAATCAATGGAAGTATGTCCAGAAACCATAATGGGGTTTGGATCAGATAAGCAATGAAATATTTCCTCCTAATAAAAAGAGATCACATTTCTAAGATCATGAAGTGAGAGTAATAAGTATCCAAACATCTGTCAGTGCTTGCCAGGGGACAGCAGCACATACACAACGTGTTCAATTTTACATCAATGCACAGTCAAAGGGAGGGTTTATGGCATCTCCTACATAGGAAGAAAAAAGAATAGATAGAAAAGGATGAAATATTGTAGGATCCGACAATAGAAAAATAATATAAGCAGAAAAAAAAATGCCAGAATATCTTACAATAAGTCATAGATGATATGCTGAAAAGACTGTCAAATATATATTATTTTATAATACTCATATGAATATTCCTTTTCTATAGAAAATATTTCTTGCTATCTTATGTTTCACCTCGGCAAGTCAGAGCCTAGAGCAAAAAACAAAATTATATTATCATGTTCTTTCTCTGAGATTTTGAAAACTTCATTGACTAAGTGACATTGATTTGTGTCCTTCCTTTTCCTCTTTGCTGTTCTGTTTTGGTTACGTACTCCCTAAATCAACAGTAGATGCTTCAAAACACCTATTTCAACATGGAACAGGTTTTAATATTTTTGGTGCAATTTCACAAGAGACAAGGAGGATGCAAAGCATGAGAAYCAGATGATCTAATTGATCTTTTTATAGCTAGAATGTGGCACAGTGGTGACACACAYCGGTGATCCAGGCCATATTAGTCCTTGAAATCATCTTCTTTTTCAGGTTACTTATTTCCAAGCCACACAAACCATATCTGACTCGATCCAATGTCTACTGGAACTCTCTCCTTGGATCAGGTCACAGATAGGAACCCTAAGAATTCTTCCCATTGTCAGCACGTTTACACCCAACAATTTACTTTTACAAAGTTCCCTAACCCCTCTTCTGTCCCAGTCCTCCCAGTTTGTACCCATAGCCTTAAAAMCAGGATTTGAGAGAAAGTCTCTATCTATTTCCATGCACTAGTAACATGATAGCAATTAATCCAAAAAAATCCAGAGCAGCTAAGGAACAAAGCAGAGATGTGAGATATATGTTTGCTACCATAGCCAGTGTTAAAAAACCCCAACACACTTACKGGGTTTTTGACTTTTAAATGCCTTGGCTCAGTCAGGGTCCCCCAAGTGTGAGGACAGGCTGACAGAAGTGGAGAATAATCATTTGCAAGAAAAGTCTTTGAAACAAGGTTCTGTACTCAATTGAATAATGAACCACCAGCAGCTCCACAGGCAGTATTTTTCACTTCTATAAAGAACAAATTTACAGGATGCTTTAATTTAGAGGGCTTAATTTAAAAAAAAAAAAAAAGCAAGAGCCTTCTTTACTTCAGCTCTAAACATTTCGTTCTCAACCAATCCAGCTTTCTACTAAGTCCTTTCAAGACCATTATGAAAATGCTTTATATCAATACAATTTGATAACTTCCTCACTTGTTCCTTACTCCTTTCCTCTCTGCCTTAAAAACGTTCCCTGGACAGACACAGCAATCACATTAGGAAGATATCCAGCTGCCCAAAGCTTTCTTTTCCAGAGATGCCAACCTGCTGAGCTGACATGGATTGAGCACACACATCAAACAGGCCCATCCTTTTTACACTACTACTCTCATTCCCGAGGTAATTTAGCCAGGCTGCTTCACCAATCCATGATTTCTCCTGTTGCCCACTTGCACACAGCTAGAGAGGTTCCTTTCCCTACTGTGCTTTCAGAAGCCCATTTCAATCCAAAGTCTACCTGTGTGGCAAACAAAAGCCAAGTGTCAAAGGGAAGAGCTGCCTCTGCCAGCTGAGATCCCGGTCCCACATGTCGGGCACAGCAGTGATCCCATTGCTTCAGTGAAAAAAGACGGGGAAGGGGGATGAAAAAACGTATCAGGCTGGTGACTTTACTCCTGAGGCAGTTTTCCCAGCCTTTCAGATGAGAATCCCATCCAACAGCGCCTCTGTGCTTTGGATTCATGATCACAATAAGACATAATGGCAAGCAGGGAATTGGGTTCTCCTAAAGAGGAGCTCCTCGAAGGGCTGTGATAAATGAGAAAGGTACAGCAAGAGAAGGTAGGCTTAGAGGTCCTGCTGCCGTTGCAAACTCTGTGGCAAATCACTGGAGTGTTTCAAGCTGCATTTTTAATTTCCCTCCCCCAGAATCACCACGTAGGGGGCTCTTCAATAGACTGAACTCCTACGTGACAGATGAAGCTTGTGGCTTCGAGACTGCTTTGGCTCCCTCACAGCATTATAGTGATACTATCCCTGGGACTATTTCCAAAGAAATAATTATAAATCTTCTTAGAATTCTGCAGTTCTTAAGGTGACATAGATTTTAAAGTCGGAAAGAAACACGGTGATCGCCCAGGCCCAAACCACTACATAGCAAATGCCAAATATTTTCCCTCAGTAATTCTTCCTTGCGGTTCAATGACTTTAGCTGTGTGCACCAAGGACAAGAGGATGTTTTATCTCATTGAAATAGCCTGCTTAGGGACTTGGTTTCAGCAAGGGATGTAAAAGTATTAGATCAGAATTCTCCTGTCATGGAAACCCTAAATATGGAGCAGAGCCAGTGTCACAGAGCAGTGAAGCTCCCAGCAACTGCTAAAATATTAACACCTTCTCCCCACTCCCTGGAAATGAGATTTACCTGCCTCAGCCCAGAGAGACTCCCCATGGTGGCCTGCAATAACTCAAAATTAGTCCCCATTATAACTGAATCATATTGTGTATTTTAACAAGACTAATCTTAATTTTAATCTATACCACATTAAGTCATATCAACAGAGGAAGTAATAAACAGAGCCCATAGTGGATATTCATTATTATTTCTTTTTTACACAGCATGCATGCACACAGGCATGCCAAAAACTTTTACCATGTCTGCAGATCAGAAAATAGAAATCAAGTTCTGGAAGCAGAAACAATTTCTGCTGGAGAGAGCCAGAGACACACAAATGGGATAATTCTTGCTGAAACACAGAGCTGACCGGTTAGTTTTCAACACAGTAGATTTTTATTTAAAAAGGTAGTTTTACCAAGAATAAAACAGTTCAAGGGCATGTATTTATGTTTAAACCTGATTTCAGTGATGCCAAAAGAATTAATGCTTTGATCTGCATAATATTGAGTTGCATAATGCCAAAGTATTTAATATTTAATATCAAAACACAATGGTTCAGTAATGAGAAAATACAGCATTTAGACAATTCCAGTGGGTTGTTTGTTTATTTTGGCATACGAGTTCTATAGTCATTTTACTGGGGAAATATTCAACCATTTTCTTGGAGCGTTTTCCTTTCCTTCAGAATATCAATTCCACTTCCCAGCCAGTGCTAATCCAATCCACTTAATTGAAATTTTGTTTCACTCCATCTCAGAAGTCCCAATCCAGATGCTCTAGACTTGTTTTTTTCCTAAGGGTGTCATCTATAATTATAACCCTGGGAAGAAACATGCATCACACCTCTGTTAATTCTAGAAGCAGGGGGAAGATTCCTCAGCTTGCAGCACCATGGCCAGCAAAACAGACCTTGGGTAAAAGCCTCGGGGATACTTTCCAAATGTACACACTTGTACCTGAATTCCTTTTCGTGCTTGCTGCACAGTTCCTGGGCATATTTACTTGTGGTTTTCAAAAGCAGAAATTCATTTCTCCAAAGGCACTGGGACTTTTTATAATCAACTGTAAATGAGTCATGCTAATAAACCCTCATAGACCAGTTTGGGTTGGAAGGGACCTTAAAGCTCATGCATGGGCAGGGACACTTTCCACTATCCCAGGTTGCTCCAAGCCCTCTCCAACCTGGCCTTGGACACTTCCAGGGATGGGGCAGCCACAGCTTCTCTGGGCAACCTGTGCCAGGGCATCCTCACCCTCACAGGGGAGAATTGCTTCCTAATATCTAATCTGATCTACCCTCCTTCAGTTTAAGGCTATTCCCCCTTGTGTTAGCACATTTCTACAGCTAGAGCTTATTCCCCAGGAGCATTAGGGTTTTCATCACTGGCTCCATTGGTTTTGACTCAACAGGATTACTTGGGTAGAAAAGATGCAGATAAGCCTGCTTTTAATAGGCAGCACTTGCATGCAGGCGATGTATTCCTACAGGGATGGATCTGCCCCAGGAGAGAGCTGTTCTGCTGATACACCTGAGCTGGCACAACTTTAGTTGTATGGAAAAGCATTAAACAAAAGCAGAATCAGGCCAAGAATGACCACTGCTGCAAAAGCCCACTTATCCCTCCTAAGGAGGGAGCCCAAACAGTGGCCCTGGGGAAGTGAATGTGAGGCCACAATAGCAAATGCCAGCAGCCTCCAGGCAGCCTGCCCTGCTCTGCAATCCAAGGAAAGGCAGCACAATGCAACCACCCTCACCTACAGAGGCACCACAACTGCTCCTTCCCTCCTGCCTCTGCTCTGTGGGAATTGCAGGCTCAGCTCCTTCCCACCAGAGTTCACCCGAGCTCCCTTAGGAACACCCAGGACAGCAGAAGTGGTGCCTGTGAGCATCTCCTGCCACAGCCCTTCAGTAACGTGAGACAAAGCACGACACTTGGGTGCCACGGGTGGAAATCAGCGTGATTTCCCTCAACCCTTCATTGGCATGCAGCATCTCACGCACCTTCCTCGGGTATTCCTGGCAGGAGACAACAATATCAGCGATGAAATCTGTAGGCTTCTGCCAAACTCACAAATACTGGCAGCGAAACCTAAGGAAGGGGCAGACAGGGCTGGGAAAATGAGGAGTAATTTAATGCAAATGTTCTGTAGAGCTCCCCAGGCTCCATGATTAGGGATGTCAAAAAAATTTAAGTGCTCCTTCTTTAATATTATGGAGAACTGATTATTACTCACTGTATACAAGGTTTTCTAAAATGATTGTATTTTTCATAAGTAAGTCTCTCATTATTTCGTTCACTAAAATGTATTTTGCTTTGTGCTCAATAATTTCCCCCCCAAAGTGAAAGTTAATTCTTGAGTTCTGATTTTAAGCATGATTTCCTTTTACTTAACTTATTTTACTCCCTGGTGTAGTAGATAATGGTATATGTTAAAAAAATAGTAAGAGGGGGAAAAAAGAGCGGAAAAAAGAAATACATTTGTTAAGGCAGGTAGGCTGGATTGTTTCAAACATATACTGGCTAATTTTCTAAGGAAAAAAAATGTTTCAAAATCCTATTCAGAGATTTCTTTTGAAGGTGAAAGTCCTCATGCATACAAGGTGAGTGGAAGTTATATTTATATTTTTGTGCAGACTTCCAGATGCTGGAGAGCACATTTGTACAGGTCACTTTGATTCACGGAGCTGAGTGCACCTTACAGTCACTTTTACATAACAGAAATAGTCCTGATTAATTACCGAAAATTTCTGGATTAACAGCTGTGCTCTCATACACAGCTGAATAGTTCATTAGAGAATTTAACCTCCCTGCAATATGTCTAAAGAAGAATAAGATATATTGAGAAAGAATTGTAGTCTGCAGTCACCTGTGAAAACCAAAGCAGACCTTCACCTACACTGTTTAATTTTTCCTTCAAGGAGGGCTGAAGGAAGAGTTCATTTCTAGAATCAACATAGAAAAAACTGCCAGTGAAAATTCATCATCTCTGATTTACAAGCATCCTATTCCCAATGGATAAAGACTTAAGTGGTAGCATCCAAGAGCTAATTCTCCACAGAAATAACAATCTATCTTCAAAAATGAATGTTTTCATGGGAATACAGCCTGAACTTTGTCAAGGCCCTTGGTTTGGCAAGACTTTGACATTCAAGCTGTGTTCCTGAAACAGASATCAGTCTTGCACAGTGGTTAAGTGATTCAACTGTACAGATAAACCAGGGTGGTAAAATCCTGCAGAGCTGCAGAAAGAAACCATGTGGGTGCTTCCTGGAAATCACCAGTGTTTTCCAGAGTGTGGAATCTCAGTACTGAACTAACACAAACATCTGTTTGACATTCCATGATCCAGCAGTTGTCCACAAGGTCACGTCTCAAAATGTGATTTCCACATTGTTAGTCTTCTGATCCATGGAAAGCGAGATGTTTCTTTAATTTGAATATTCAGACATATTTTAAGATTGTATATAAGGAAAAGATCAAGTACAGTCCAAAAAATACTAAATCTTCTTCTTTGACTATCAAAATAGCCAAGAAAACACGGTCAGGTACAGCCACAGAGAAACAAAGCCTAAAATAAGATGAGATGTGTGTAATGAAGCACCCAAAGAAGGGGCATTTTTGAGAATCTGGCTGTCTCTCTACAAGGACGAATATGCTTAGTCTGATTCAACTGCTCCTGTAAGTGATAAAAGCCACCTKCTTTTATTCAGGGAGATCCAATTCCTCAGTTCTTATTACAGCCACAAAACTCTCTTYAGCTGCTTTTAAAAGGTATATATTTTTATCCTTCCTTATTTACTGAAAACAGTCATCATGAAACTCAAGTAGTAGCTTAAATGTTTTATTCCCAACAACAACACAGTCAAGGTAAAGTCACTGCTGGAAAGCTGCTGGAAAGGATTCATTAATAACTCAAGTGTAAGTGCATGGCAGATGCAAGTTTGTTTTGGTTGAGAAAAAGATAATTTAAACTTGCCCATATTACTCAGAATCAATCAAAATTCTTTGAGAGATGCATAGCAAATTAGTCTATAATCAAATGTTCTCTAATAAGATTAAAACTTTTTTAACTCAATCCACGGGCAATGGGAGGTTGGTTTATTATCCAAAGTCTAAAACTGGATGTGAAATTAAGGATATGGTATTCAGCACACAAAGACAGTATCTCTTATTGGAATTCAAAGTGCAATTAATTAAACTCTTACTCGGTGATTTATCCTACCCCTGTCTCCACTGCTGTTCCAAAYGCCTGCTGTGAACATCAGGTGTATCACTCTGCTTCACAAACGAGTCTGATTCAAGAGCTGTGCATTAAATACTGAACTCAAGATTTACTAAAATTCTCCAAAAATTCGCAGTTCCTAATATTTCCATGGAAAGAAATTAGTGTCTACAGATACACCCAAACTCAATCCTGTTACAATACACCCCAGAAAAGTACAGAACCCAAGGATAAACCCAGCTCCAGAGCCCTGGAGAAACTTCTGAGATCACATGAAATCACACAGATTTGAATGCTCACAGATTGCATTCCATGTGATTTTATGGCTTCAAACCRTCACTTATTCTGTCTTTATATCTCTCTGCTATGCCAACAATAAGCTGCAGTTTCTTGCATTTGGATGCTCATCCGGTCAATAAAAGGAGAAAAATAAGAAAGGATAACATTATATTTTGGCAAACATCTGGCAGCTAAAGGTGTCAAACTGCAATGCAGAAGATGACATTGAAAAGATTAAGGTAGATAAGGATAAATGAAAATAACAAAAAAAAATTAAAATAAAACCCAAGCTTTTTCTATGAGACCCACTTTGGAGTGGAGGAGCACCAAAAGGATTAAAAAAAATATTAAAAATATCTGCCCATTAGACTCAGAACACCTCCAGTTCATTCTGCTGCCTTTACAAACATGCATTGTTCTGACTCATGAACCAGAAGAAGAGAAAACCTTCCTGCTTGGTAGTAAAGATGTTCAGAGAGTTGTTTTACATTAGATTTTTGCTTCATCAACTTCCCACTCCTCAGGGGACTCAGTCTGAATTGCATGAGCATGGAAAAGTCCACACTGCATATAAATACTTACTCTTCCAGCCATTTTTGACTGGTGTCTGGATAATCTCATTCAAGAAAAGAACACTCAGGTAAAACAGCACAAACAGCACAAATATCTCTAAGGTTAACAAAACCATGCAAAGCTGTCAGTATGTCTAAACAGACCTACTTTCCTCTAGATGAAAATCTCAGGTTTGGTCAATTTTTACGTCTGGACCATACAAAGTAATAATGGTGCTTTGCATCTTTTTTTCATGCGGTTGGAAAGGAAAAACAGACCTTTACGGGAACCGATCAAAGGGGAACATCAATTTCTGAACCAACCCAAGCAGTCAAAACACATGGTCCTTGCTCAGTGCCAAGAGCATAGCATGCAGATTTGTGTCCGTTTGGAACCCATCACAACGTACTCATTAATCAGTCTGATTTAGAACAATGTTTGCAACAGCTGATTACCTCTGCACATAACCGTTTATGCTTTAAATCTGAAAGTGCTTCCCCTGCCATCCAGGACAATGCCACTAATTCCCCCAGTGGGCTGGGGCTGGGCAGAACTGCCAGTGACTCATGTCAGAAGGATGGAGGCTCTCTTAAAATAAATAGCACATGCTTTCAGTAAACTCAAAGGCCAAAAGCCACTGTTCTTCTGGAAACACTCATGGTAGACATCTGCACCCAGTGACACTGTGACCTGTGACTTTAAACATCCCTGCTCCCGAGTTGTGTGCCAGCAGGATACAGTTTTATTGCTCTGATTATCAGATCAAATTTCTATGTGTTGACGTTTGATATAAGACAAACAATTTCGTGCCCCACAGTAGCAGGAGCTATGGCAAAAACTGTCACCCACCTATAACAGAATTAGAATTGCTCTTGGTGAGTGTCGCTTCTAACAAGAACTGATCAGACTTCATAAAAGGTTGGTTCCAGACAGATTTTTTGTTTATCATTCACAGTGTATACAAAAGAGCTGTTGTTGCGCAAGTTCAGACGCCACCGGGAGACTTCGATCTGGAGATGGCCCATTTAACACGGGACAAGGTATCCCTGGCAAATCCAAAGGGAACACTGGAACTGGGAGAAGGGGAAGCAAGCAGCATGACGGGGAGAACTGTAACATGTTTTTGCTGTGCAGGTGCCTGCTCCAAATACAAGTAGATTCCAATAGGTCAGGGATAGGCAACAGCTCATTCCTGTCACACCAGCGGAGAGGGAGACCACAGCAGCACAGACAAACCTGCCCTGCAGTTTGTTCCCACTGGGTTCCCAAAAGGTGATGGGGTGTTGGAGAAGGGGGAGACGAAACAGAAATCCAAAGGACTGCAAAAACTTCAGTCCTAGGGGTAGCAGGCCAATATTTACATCCAGCTCCCCATTAGGTACAGCCTTGTTCCTGTCACAAGCATCCTGCCTGAAACAATAGATGTAAATGGATAATGGGTAAAGGAAGGATGTTAGAAGAAACAGAATTAATCCATGTTTGGGAAGAAGAGGCTCTGCCCATCTAATCTTTCTGCCTCTTCAGGGGAAGGAACAGGGAACATTCCTCTTGCACTGCTGATTGCTAAAGAGGTCATTAAAAACTTTTTCCAATTCTGCAAATCGGTACAATTCCACCTAAGTGAAAACTGAACAGCCCTCTGTTGGCATCATGGAAGGACTGAGGCAAACTGCTTTCATTTGAAAAATGTTTTGTCTGTCTTGACATACAGCCTGGCATGGAAGYGGCAACACAGGAGTGATGGCAGAGCCATCACAGCAAAGTGCTGACAGCACTGCTYGGCATCTGCAGCATCCCTGTCCTGCTCCAGAATTGGATGTGCTTTTCTTCAGCCTTGTCTAACCACTTGATTTGTGTATTGGCACTCACAAACAGCAAATGGAAACCTTGCCCCTCCAAATGTAAATAGTGCTGAAGTTGCAATAGGAGACAATGGAGCCAATATGCCACATTAAAGTGGAAGCCACTCCTCATTACTGAGGGCTGGTTTCAAAGGGGAAGACGATATTTTAATCAAAACATTCAATTAATTTGTCACTATTTTGTTCCATCTTCTATAGGGATCCAAAGTTACTTATGTTTTTGTGTAAAATATCCAGTTATCTATACTTTTGCCTTCACTCTAACTCGAATTTAAAATAAAGACATGTGAGAGGGTTTCTGCCACAGGGAGGGAAGATTATTTGAGGGTTTTAGAGGGGAAAAAACCAGAATCATGTAGTGTTTCCTTTCAGAGAAATTCAAAGAGAGTCTTTTAATGCATAAATGGTGGATCCCTACTCCAAAATACCTGGATCCATACAACAGCAACAAAATCAGTGGAAATCCTTATCTTCAGTCTCTGTAAAGGACTCTGGGAGAAAACTCCCAATACAGCTGGCTACGAGAAATTAACTTGGAAAGCCCTCTGGGGGGGTGTTCTCATTGCTCAGCACCACACTGAGCATGATGGGGTCTCAGGGAAATATTAAGACACCACCAGAGTGTAATTAAATAATTATTTTAAAGGCTCAAGAGCCCTGATTCCTCTTACTCAGGAAAAGATCACCATCTACCAAAACAAACCCTAGTAAAAAAAGGGAAGAGAAAGACTAAAAAGGTGTGACATAGCACAGAGTTAATGAGAAAACAGATGAAAATGGAGATAGGAAAAACTTTATCTCCCATTTTAGAGACTTCTTTTGGAAACCAGTATTCTTCTGTGCTGTGAAAAGCAAAATTAAAGCCTTTCCTTAKACTCTGAATTAACACTAATTTACTGGTAAGGAAACTTAATTGTTTTCTGTAGGGAAAAAGTGAACTCCTAAACAACAGAGCAGTGTGTGTGTGTGTGTGTCTTGATGAAAAAATCACATATTAGTAGCTGCACCGCAGAAGTGATGAAGGAAGTCAAAGTGATATAGCCATACATATACACAAGAGGATCCTGATATTTAGTACAGAATATACACATTTTGCATTTCAATAATTAATTGTCAGTAGTAAAAAAAAATGAGATTCAGCTATATAACAGTCTAATTACATTCTTAATCAGATTAGAAGATATTAAAAAAGGTTACTGGAATACCTTTGAAGCAATATCAAGAATCAGAAATAGCATAAGCACTTTGGTACTACTCTGGTTAATTAACCACCCAAAAAATTAATACCTGTAGTTAGTCGAGAAAGAGCCTTTATTCAAGGCCAGGCTTACACCAAGCAGAATTACAGCCTGTACTTCTCTTTATATAGTTCCTTATAAGGGGTTCAATTCCGCCCCAAAACCCCTCCCAAGCGACAAAAGTGTGGGTGGGTGCGAAAGGGGCAGGGGCAGAAGAATGACAACCAAGAGCTGTTCTCTCTTGACATCCTCTGCAAGTCTCTGAAAGTTCAGAAGGCTTAAGTTGTTTTCCAATAAAAAAAATAATTTTTAAAAAGCTGCAATTGAAATAAGCTCAAAACAAAAGCAGGATGGGGCCATATTGCACCTGCACCTTGTCCGTGGATCCACACTGGTCATTAACTCTGCCAGTGTTGGAACATCTGTGGCAGCTCAGATATCGCCTAAACTATTTTCAGAGCTGGTGCAGTCAAAAGAACATTCCATATCAATCTTTCATATCACATTTCCTTGCTCAATGACACAGGTAAAAAGAAACCATCTGCCTGTGTGTTTTTTGCATGAATTCATCTGCATACTATTAATAAAATTAATATTATTTAGACATTTATATGAAGTATTTCTGATTCTTCTAGCTCACAATACTCCAATCTGGAGACTGCAAGGCAATTTCAGACCTAAGTGAACTTGAGGTCACTTCAAAAGCCAGCTAAATTGGGAAGGGGRAGAAAAACCAAACCAAACAAACATTTTTCTTACAAACTAACGGGTCACTTGACTTGTAACAAGATTATATCAAAAGCCAGTTACATTTTTGTCTGAATAGAGGATTCATTCGAGGGAACGTGATAACACTAATGAAACATAGATACTATTTTACAAGAACCAGTTTCAGTCTCATCATGTTTCTAATTTTGGTAACACCACGCATTGAGAGGCAATTAAAGCAGCTCTGATGTTGTGGGGATTTTTGTTTTGTCTTTGCAATGACACAATTTGCTTCAGAAGAAAATCCAATAAGCCATCCAAAATTATCTTTGAGATTGTGTTCGTGACAGTTACTTAAAGCTACAGAGACATAACAGCTTCACTGACATCATTTATTCCCTGACACATGAGGGAATCTCAATTTCCTGCACTAGCACGGGAAGGTTGATGTTATCCTGTGATTAATTCAGAGCACTGSACTCTCACCCGTGCCTGTTGGACGTGCTGCTTCAGGCCCTGGAAAGCAACTCCCCACAAACCTACAGAATCCCTTTTCTTCATTATAATTATGCTGATTTAGCCACAAATATAAGGCCAACTTACTGCCTGGGCAAATGTTTTCCTGTCATAACACTGCTCAGGGATTTGCACCCAGACAAGTCACAGAAGCATCCCCCACTGCTTCGATCTGGAGGAAAGCGAGAGCAAGGACAAATTCAGAGCAGGAGCCATAACATTTAATTGGGAATGGTGACCAAATGGTGTGCATGAAGCAGTGTCAGTATTATTAGTCAGTGGCAAAGGTTTTTGCCAGAGATGTGATAATTTGGCAAAGCCTTGCGCTGTAAGTGGCTTTTTGAAAATGAATGTTCCACTGAGAGAATTGCTCAGGTCGGTGAAATGGCCAAAAAAGCTCCAGCTTAAGAAATAAAGCCATGGTACTTTTTAGGCCATGTTTAAATTGCTGTAAAGTGAATAACCTACTAAAGGAGGAAGATCAGTGTGCTGGTCTTAGAGGAGCCTGCTGGAAGCTGAAACGCCACCTGTGTTATGGTGATAAACAGAGAACCTCTCTGTGGCTGCTTAATTTGACAAATTAACAGAGAAGGTCTGTAGTGGCCATACCAGTGGGAGTCAGACTGGTTGCTTTATCATCTCCTCTCATATCAGCTATTTCCAATTGAGGAAAGAGCAGAGTCAGGCTGGGGCCAGTACAAAGCACCRTTTAGAGTCTATTAAAGAACCTTTTAGAATCACATTTACCACCAATATAGTTTTTTAGCCTTCATAGATAGTCCAAATACTTAAAAATTTCATGCATTAAGGAATCATATTTTAGGCGAAACAAGGTTAAAACTGGTGCCAAAAAGAATGAGAAGGAACAATTTCCCTTTTATGAACAGCAGATAACACTTAGAGGCAATCAATCTACTGCTCCTGAGCTGCTCCTGCTCGAGTAACTGGGCTTGGGATAGAGATTGTCCTTGTGCACATCAGGCTGATGGGTTCAAATCAGCCTCATGATAAATAAATTAATCTCTTTAGATATATATTTTTTTCATTGACGTTCATTCCACTTTTTTTCACCGCTTGGAATTGGAAGTATTTTAAGTTCATCTTTCTGACTTTCACATAAGGATGTTTTCCCAAAAAGCTATTTGTTGTCCTGTCTTTTTTAGCACTAAAGACGTTGGATTTGTCCAAATTACTTTAAAATGTCAGAATAATGTATAAAGGAGTCCTTGGACTACTGAGTGAGATTTGAATGTTCGTAAAACAAGGTTGGTGTAAGCAGCTGGACTGCTAAAAAAAAAGAAATTTGAGAGGGGGAAGAGTTGATAGAAAACATTTCTATGGATATTTACATACCATAAGCCAAGATATCCCATCTTCCCATGCCTTAGTCTCCCACATTTATTTGAACACAGATCTACTACTCAAATCAGTCAGGACWGTTTGGATTTTAAATGCTTTGGAGTAGAAGCTGTGTTAGACTGTCCAGTCACAGAAGAAGAATTAAAACTGACATGCGAGGTAGAGCTGAAGGAGAATTTCTCTAAGTGCAAATCAATTATAACAACTTTAAAATGAAATAGATCTTGAGTTGGCTTGATTTCCTTTTCCTGAGCGTTGGGGTGATCTATATATAAATGTGTCCAGCAAAGAGAGCACTGTATCCTTGAGGGACATTTTGCCTCTGTCCCAGATCTCAGAGATTCCGTTTAGCACTCCGGAGCAGCTCAGGAAGTCAGGCACTGCTGGCTCCACACTGCAGAGCATCCTGTCTGCATCGGCACGTGATCCTCTCCCCTCACTCAGGGGGACTGCGTTGGTGCACATAGCAGTGATCATTCCAGCGAATTAATTTTAGCTAAGATGCTCAAGCTGATAATTTCTAAAGTTGTGCATCTGTGACTTTGGGATGCGCTGCCCCCAGGAGAGGTTTATTTATTCTGAGGAGGCTTGTCCCAAAGAGAAAATTCCATTATTTTGTTTCTTCCCCCTCCACTAGCACTGCTCATAGTGTAGGGCACTCAGGCATTGCCATGTCCCCCACCCCTACACCCACAGTGGAATTATCATCTCCTGGTTGGTGCCCTGCAATGCAGCTACTCCCATCCCCTTCCCACTCCTACCAACAGCCTGCAGCCATTCTGCATCAACAAGCATTTGATTTGCAGCTCAAAATCAGCCTGCTTACACATTCATTATTTTGTGTTTTACTTATCCATGTGAAACATTTCAATCAGGAAATTGAGTTTTGGTGGAAGATAAAGAAATGGTTCTTATTCACTCAGTTTTATGTGCTACTGTTCTATGCATTTTTCCATTGTTCCTACAAGGGAACTAGGGATAGAAATGAGTCATTTGTAACATTAAAGTTTAATATAAATTTCTTATCTACATAACTGAATATTGATGAATTGTGGCTAGCTTATTATGAAAAAGAAACATACTTTCCAATGCTACAAAGCTCAACTCAATTATTTTTGTTGGAAGGAGCAAGGTGAGCAACTGCTTCTACACCAAGTATGTTCTGAGAGTGTTCTTGAGCTCTTTGTTCCACTTCTTACKACAAGCACTGACTCTGTAAGGCTCCCTCTGGCCACCTTTCTGCCTTGGAAAGTTGGAAACTTTCCCAGAATTTCTTTGCATGCTGCTATAGAGAATCTCACCTCCCGAAGAACCTTTCCCACCCTTCTTGTATCCCTAAGTGTTCCAAGTATGTAATAAAATACATTTATTTTTTACTTCTAAAACTGACATGGAAAAAAAAAGTGATGCTATGTTGACTTAAGAAATAAATTTTTTTTAATATTGTGATCTTTGTTAAAGCCCTGGTCCAGAGCCTTGTTCAATCCTCATCTCAAACAGACGCTTTGAGGCACCAAATCAAGACACACAAGATGCTCCCATAGAGTATGGCCTTTCCCAGACCAGGAAGGTAAATAAAATGACATGAAAAACTACTCAGAATGAGTAGAGAATGGGTTRAAGATAACTCAGTGGAAAACTCACTTGTTTAATACATATCTCACCTTCCCCCTTTTATTAAAATGTTGATGGAGTGCTGAAGATGAAGCTAACACATAAGTAATACACTGCCCTGTAAAAGRAAAGTTCTGATCTATAACTGAATCTCAGCCTGTTCAAAAACACACAAGGAATCTCTAGTTTGCAATTTTAAAAGACACCCTCACTACCAAGTAACTTCCTGACCAYGACAAAAAAAATCCACAACTTCAAATTTATTACAGCTTTATCCAGAAATCATCCTGTGATAGAAAATAGACAATTTTTACACCGCTGAGGAGCATTTATAGGCTTTATTTGTGATTGCATTTGTAATTTGGGTAATTGTGCATGCACAACTGGCCAGCTGCATACAGAATCACCCAATTTGCACATGTTGCCATAATTGCCACTTGAATTATGACATTTTACAGTTATGTGCATGCAAATATGAGCAGAAAAAGACTCATCTGATAAACAAAGCACTTTGCACTGGTTTCCAGTCCTTCCTAATCAGTCAGAGTACTTGAGGCCGTTTCTGCTGACACTTGAAAGAGCAGATATATCCTGAATTTGGTACTGAAGAAGCTTCTCC
The DNA here is from genome assembly GCA_018881555.1 of Amblyornis subalaris. Taxonomy (NCBI): domain Eukaryota; kingdom Metazoa; phylum Chordata; class Aves; order Passeriformes; family Ptilonorhynchidae; genus Amblyornis; species Amblyornis subalaris. Next base: position 2,994,504 of record JACAXG010000036.1, on the reverse strand, counting down.
CAGCCTTATGTAAGCTTGCAAAACGAAGCAGTGCAACATGGCTAGAACTGCAAAGCTACAGTGGCTAATTACTCAATTATCAGTTGTGAAGAAATAAAATTAGTAAGGGGACAATTATTGGTCAGTATTCCAAACTAGTTACCACATATACTCCAGTGATTACTTCTTAAGTAATAGCTAGAAAGCAACTTTAAAGAAAAAATCAGGGACCACCTTGCAATTACACAAGGTTGAAAGAGTTGGGTTTAGAGGTTCTTCTCCCCAACAGAAACTGAATATAATAATAACTACATAAACTTCTGTTTATTGAGCCACCTRTGACTAAATCACAGAAATACCTGAGAAAGGAATATACAAATTATRGGGTTTGGCATGTTGCACACAAAAATTAGTCAAATCTTTTAAGGGAAAGAACCACACTACAGTTAATTTCATTAATATACCCAAAATKAATTGTACAAACACCCAAGGAGTCACATTCCAAGTATTTGGAAGACTTGGACATGAGAGATAAATTGCTTTATTTCTTGTGGCTTGTTTGAAATCACTATCTGCCAAGCACCTCAAACATGCCCAAATTTTTGTTCTCCGCAGCTCATCTTGCATTCATCTCTGCTGCATGACGAGGCTGAGGAGCTCTATTTCCTCAAATATAAAAGTATGACTGGACAGAGGCACCCTGGAGATTACATCATTCTATCTTCAGTGAAGTCACAGCTTCTTTTTCATTAAATAATCTTTCCTGCTTAGAGAAAAGAGAGCCTTCCTGTTTACACTGAAAGACAAATACAGAGAAAAGCCATCAGCCTGAAAAGATGCTCAGCCTTGGGAGCACAGAGTGAAGATTTCCCCCATCTTTCAAAGCAGGAGGATTACAGCAGCAGAGCCCATGCTTGCAAAGGCAGCTTCATGTCAGATGAGGGGAGTGGATGTTCTCATCCCTCTCCATGCACTGCACCTCTGCTGTGGATCAGATTCACAGAGCCCTGGGCACAACTGGCTCTACTTTTGTCATATCCCTTAAAAAAATACTGCCTGATGCAGCATTTAGTGCTGATTCCCAACAAACTGGAAATATTAATAGGGAATTTCCTGGATATGCAGCTCTTCACGTAGATATTCTCATCCCCGACTATTTCACTTTGCTAAGGTGAAAATTTATCTTCACCTCCTAAAATTCAAGTTCTAAATGGTTTCCATGTATTTTTAGTTTGAGATCAAGTTTGGTTACTTTTACCTCATCTGCAAAATGAAGTAAATGGTTACTTTTACCTCATCTGCAAAAATAAAGGACTTTACAAGAAATAGGAATGAATTTGTTTAGAAAAATGCATTTCAAGTATCACTTCTGGTAGGCCAAGAAACACTAGAAACAAGAGTCACATTCTAAAGTCAGTCCCAACCTGAGCATGTGTCTCCGGAATGTGTTGTTAATAATGTCTGAAATGATGAGCATCTATTCAAATCTTTCTTTTTCCACACAGACTACATCACTGCAGGATCTGCAAGTCTTCTCAATTTATGAATTTATTCTCATAATACTTCCCTGCAGCTGGGAAGAAAGTGTGACACTTTGTTTAAAGGAGAATGAAGAAAGAAAAACGGGCACACAAGACCTCCATGGCCTGCTGGGAGTGACAGAGGAAGTCTGGAGCAGATGTGACACAATTTCACTGCTGCCACGAGTAACAGCCAAATCAAGCCAGGTTGACACTCCATAGCCTCAAAAGGGACTATTCCCTACAAAAGCCCTTCAGTCCGTGACAGGGGATACCAGGAGTGCTTCCACAGAACGTCTCACCTCTCGGTTACATCTCTCCTAAATCAKTCCCATTACGTTAAAGCCACTTACCACTGTAATTACAAGAGCAAATCCTCCCTCCCTGCTGCATCCCCCTCCAGGAGAACACAGGCACATGATGGATGCTCCTTGTTCAGCCTGGGAGGTCGGGTGTATGAGGGCTGTAATTGCCATTTCGTGTCTACTCGTGCCAATTGCCAACACATTAAGGAAAGAGGGATGAAACTGTGAGTTCCTCACTGTCATTGGACACAAACAACACACTACACTTCTTTTTTGCACTCTATAAGCAATTAGTAGGCAGAGAGAGTTAAGCATGTATAAAGATATCACACAGGATACGAGCTTCGAAATAATCATTTTTGAGCCAAATAGTCTGGTTCTCATGTAAGGCATAATTCTATCTTTATTTCTTATGTGTTACACAYAGGCAGTTGAAGAACAAAATTTCAGGCTCTGGCAGTCATCTGCCAAAAAATATGGGATAGTCAGCCACTATTCAATTCTAATCAAAAACTGTTTCTTCTGCAAAACTTCTCAAAGGAAAAATAATTAAACAAAGATTCCACGCCCTTGCAATCATCTYGTCCAAACAGTGGTTTCTTCCTGCCTCTTGCATTTCTCAGGTTTTGTTYAGCCTTGTTTCAGATACAAGTTTTTTCCCACTGAGTCACGGCACATTGAAGCATTTCATTAGTGTTACTCACAACCATCTCCACAAATAATCTTTGCAGTTGGTAAAGCCAAGGCTCCGTAAGGATACAGGAAATTCCAACCCATACCAGGGTTGGGTGTGTGTTTCTGAAGGTTATGGTTACACTCTCCAGCTTTTTTAATAAACTAATTGAGTGAACTGCAGATCAGGAAACTTGTTAAACTCCTTCTGGCAAAGGTAAAACCCAAAGGCAAAACCCTCCTCCGTCGCCTTCTACCTCTCAAGAACAAAGTCTGCATTTACAGAATTCAAGCCCCTTGAGCTTTGTTTTTAGTTCACACACTTTGGGGGACAGTAGATTTCAATCTCTGTCTTTTCAGGGATTGGAGATTAAAGAAATATGTCACACCCCATTGAAATATTACAGCCTGCATTCCATCTGCCAAAGCATTGCCGACACTTTAAAGGTCAAATGCTTTCTCCTTATATTCTTCTCTGGACCAAAGCATAAAGTTCTGCAGTGCTTCACACTGGCTTTATAAATGCTCTTTGTTAATAGGAGTACAAGAGCAGGAATCACACACTATTTTTACACACCCCCTCCATCTTCCACATACCAGCAGTTTTCAGAACCATTTTCCCCTCTTTCTTCCAAGTGCTTGAATGGACTCAAACTGGCTGCATCAAAAGTGTGTTAGTCAAGCAGCATTAAGAAGGCCTTATTAAAAATACCTCAAGCAGTGTAACAAAATAGAAAACAGTTGCCAGAAAAACAGGAGAACTCAAAGTCACTGAAGGCAAAATGGGAGCCAGCTGGGAAATTGACTTGTGTGTTTCTTTGTAAATATACAAATCTTGGTTCAGAATCCCAGGCTACATTCCAGATATCCGTACACACAAGGGGTGAGGGAGCAAAGTCTCTTGATTGACCAGTCGAAGTGAGCTTGCCCAATACCCTCTTGCCATATTCCAGCAGACCACAGAGGGTGTGAGGCACCCAATACATAGAATTTCCCACATTTTTTTTATTCAAGCATATCTACAGAGRGATGGAGGACAAACTCCTGTAAATTCCAGGGTGCCATCATTCCCCCTCCCATAATGTGCAGAGGGCTCGGCACATTTTCAACTACTCCAGGAACTGTAGGAAACATTAAAAAAAAAAACCCCTTCTGTTGGGAAAAAATATCTAGATGGGGACAGACCTTTTATTTCCTTGGTTTTTAACACCTCCACAGCAAGATATTGCCCCAGTGCACCCTGCAGACCTCCAAAACTCCCACCTCCTCTGGCGGTGTGCACCAGTCCAAGCCAAAGTCAGAGGGATGCCAGGCACACTTCCTCTGGGAAATCTCACCATTTCGGGTAAAAAAAGGCACTACAAAAAAAATGGTTTTCTACTCTTCAGGAAGTCTTCATTTAAAGCTGTAAAAAACACACATACACTTTTGAATTATCTATGAGTTAAAGAGAATTTAATAAGCATATTTCCTATATKTAGAGGAACACTACAAAGCCTACATACACGTTTTCTACTGCCAGTTTCCATGTTTTGGCTTTCACTGTGAAAACTTTCTCTGCTGCTGTAAATCTACCACCCACTGGAACAAAAACCTAAATTAAATATTAGGCATTTTTACCAACATGATTTATAAATGCACTAATCATTTCCCAAAAGGAAGGCTTTATCCAGTATAGAACAGGAATCACTTCTGATCATTCTGTACAACTGCTGTCCACCAAGTTTGTGATTATTGCTTTACACACGGTGGGGAGGGAACATACATGTATCTGTCACTCACAATTTATCACAGTGTCCTGAAAGCAAGTCCATCAATTTATTTTTAATGGACTCCTGAAAGAATTTTTAAGTACATCCCTTAGACTTACTKTAGTTCACAAACACTTTCTCCCAACACATGATGGATAGTTTCCATTTTAAAATATGACATTTGTTGTAATACAGTTTAAATTACTTTTCTTCCYGGAGCATGTGTTATTCAGAGTTACCATTATGCAGTATGAAATTGTACATTATGTTGCTGCTTTATCTCCTTTTATGGGCTCATGTTACAGTTGCATCTATTCAGGTACAATTACACTGGGGGAAAATGATTTAACATTTGTATTAAGAACAGTTCTGTTCAGTAAATTTATTTTAGCTTTTGGTTAATTACTAAAGAGTAGTGAGGACAATCCAGAACAGCTCCAGTATGTAGACTTTTAAATTAAGTAAATAAAACATATTCACCCCAATACGTGTACTCACAGTACAACAGATTTATGGCACTGTATTTACAGGTGAAGTTGTAGCAACCTTTGTGTATTGAGTAAATTCTTTGTCACATGGGCTTAAGAAATTTTTCCCTACAGGRTTTGCATTCAGTATTAGTTCATTTTATGTCTGAGTTCTCTCAAGTTTCACTGAGGGGAGTTTCACAAGATGATTATTATCAGGAAAAAAATAATTATGGTATATCCTTATAGGAATGTATGAATTAAGAGCACCAATTTCTCAGTCTAAGCACTATTTTATGATATAGGACTCCAAATAGAATAGTTAATATCTATTCAAAATTAAACTGTTTYCCTCTTCCACTTCCAATGGAAATCCAAATCATTCTCCCTATCAGTTATTATATCTATGGATATAAACAATAAAATTCATGCTGTAAATTAGAATCTGTTTTGTTCACGTTGCCAGTAAGATGGTGAAACAAYATTTTTGTATACACAGAGTGTAACCTGTTGGACAAGTACAAAGACATTTTAATCAGGCTATAATAGGTATTCTTTTTCTGTTCATTAAGATAAAGAAATGTTTGGCAGGCAAATGTTTCATTAGGTTGTAATTTGCTTTGATATGCAAATTAAGATGTAATTAGTTTTGAATTTCTGAAGAGGTAGAGGCTGTGTGCTTCACATTTTGATGTGTTGAGCAATGAAAGCTCAAGTAGTTACCTCCCTTCCTCCCCAACACAGACCTCCAAAACCCCCACTCCATCCTCTCGTATATATTCTTAAACCAAGAGCCTTCCACACCTTTCCCTCAGATGTTTTAAGTTCTTAAAAATTCACTGTAACACACACTCTCCAAGGTAACAATTTTTTTTTTACGTTGCTTTATTTTTTGTTTGGTTTCAGCTCTATTCTGCAATATTGGAAATTGTGAGCCAGGACGAGGAGCTGCTGTAAATAAACACAACTCCAGCATCAGCAGGACAACTATAGCCACTTACACCAGCTGTAAACCTGGCACTGGGAGCAGAGCCTGAGGTCAAGCAGGGCTGCATATTTGAAATGAGAGAATTAAGCTCAAGASTCAGAGGTATCTGGGAGTTATTAATGAGCAGGGAAGCAGAGCATGATTAATTCTAACTCCGCTATTTAACAAGGCAAGTATAAAGTATGAAGATAGATTTGAAATTTAGAATAATCTATTTGGCTCAGCCCACTACAAAAGATCAGGAGGAATTAAGGTTGCAAACTATGAAACAAGCCATGACATTACAGRTTTTGGGACACATCAGAAATTATAAACCCTTCAACACATCACAACTTATGAGCCACCTGTCTGTGGTTAGGGCCTGATAGTGTTGCATCTTTTAAAAGTCATTTTGTTAAAATAAAATAAATTTTTGTCTTCATTTAGCCAGAAACCTGGAATTATGGTAGGTATAAAAGATTAAAATATTGAAGTTAAAGGTCTTGGAAAGATTAAAATATTGAAGTTAAAGGTCTTGGGTATCTTCTATTGTGAGCCAAACAGTGGCTGATATCTACCAGTTTCATCAATGCTGTTGATGTAAGAAGAAAATACATTGTAAGAAGAAAATACACATCTTTTTCAGTGTTTTAAGAAAGTATCAGTAAGAAAACTTACACCAAAAAAACTGTTAAAGAACTTGGTCAAAGAGTAAGAATCTCCTTTTTACTTTTTTATTCATTTCTGCATCAATTCATGAGTGTCTCATCACTTCAGTGTCTCAATGCATTCATTTTCAACAATGAATGAACAGACAGAACTAAAAGTTRGCTATAATGCCAGCAGGAACATCTCACAAAACCTCAGCATTTCATATAAGTATTTTAAGATGSATATTAATAGATGGATTTATTTCCATCCCAAGCCTGGCTGAAAGCCATCTAAAATAATTCACACAACAAAGAMACCAAGATTTTTAACCAGATTCCACCCTAAAAGTGAGAGGACCGAYAGCTTTACTTCTCACAAAGGTTTACATAACTGGATACCATCATGGAATTCTTGTATAACTCTGTATTCTCATCCCAACACTCCAAGCTAGTGTGAAGTTTGCCAGTGTTGCCCTACTAAATGTTTAAGTGCTTCTCCAGCAAAGCCATCATTTGACTTCAGCATGAGTTGCCCCTGCAGGACTTTTGGGCATTTGCAGTGAATAACACCCTTGCTATTTCTAAACTGGGCTGAATCCAAACGGTAAGGGCAGCAGGAGCACTAAAAAGTTAAACCAGTATATTATATGAGCTCCTTCATGACAGACATGCATTCGTGATTTTTGACTCAATTTTAACAATGYCCTTGGCTCATAGAGGCTGACTGGACAGTGCCATGCATGGAACGCAGTGATTGAGGACTAAAGTTACAGCGCAGTGTGTAACATGACCACCAGTGTGCCATTAGCATGTATTGAAATCAATTTTATCCACTGGTTTTATCTCGTGATCTGATAAAACAGGGAACTTTGGAGGTTACAAAAGGAGCCAAATACGCTTAGGAAGCATCCAGAGAAAGTGAGGAGGCACAGAACAAGGAGAAGCCCTCCCAGAGGCCAGGCTCCTGTGCTCCGTTTTGCTGCTAGGCTGACCTGTTCATCTTTCAAGAGATAGGGAGGAAGTAGGAAATTATTCGGTAATGAAACAGCAGGTCTGAATCTGAAATAGGTGAAGAGGGACGATAAAAGATTATATTAGTCCATAAAATTGAGGAATTCCTGTTGTTTCTAGATGATAATTTTGGTTTAACATACTCAAAGTAATCACAAACATGAGGGTACAATGCTTCAGACTGTGCATTCCAAGAGTTGGAGACGTGGATGTGCTCAGCCCATCCTGACAGCAGTCAGTGCTCTGAAATTACATTAAATTTCCAAGTTTCTTGCATTCACTTGCTCCTGAAAAGCAAAACCTGCCATGAATCCGCCTGGTTGTACTTCCATGTTTTCACATGGCAGCTTCAAAACAGGTAACAGATGTCACTGGAGAGTAACAAGAAATTTCTGTAGATATAATCACTACAATAGTGGCTTTCAAATGCATTAGTGGCACTTAGAGATCATCTGAAGCTTTTGGGTTTTAAGATAAATCGTTCTTCAGAAAACGTGCATCTTTTATCCCACAAGCCTGAAGTGTTGAGATCTATCACACTGAAAATTTGCTTTGCTTCTAAACAGAAGTACAACATTCAAAAAACAAGAGTTTACAGGGATCTTTCATCCTGACACTACATTCTGAATGTAGCAAAACATTCAGTTCCCCTCTGGTTTTATTTTCGCTGCCTGAAACAGGAAGATGACATGGATTTAATGAAATTGCATATGTTCTATAAAGACACAACCCAAGAGAAGAGGGTTGAAAATGAAAAGCTTCAAGTTTTGACAATGGAAATAATGAGGAGACATTCACAAGAGGTAAGGAGTGAATGATACTGATCTACAAAGATTTACAAGTGTGATTTGTCTTGTTCTGAACAGGTCTGATTTCATGCCTGTCAAACTCGATAGAAATACTTCCCTGAACTCCACTGGGTTTAGGTGCAAGCCCTTAATCTGTAATCTTAATAAGATCTACAGGCTAGAATTTCAAGCTAGGAATTCCACCTTGAGATGGGATCACAGTTAAGTGAGTTGCTCTCCAACTTTCCAAGATATATAATGGCAGGACCATCGGTGCAGCCTTTAGCAAGACATTGAATATTGATTTCAAGATAAGCTGCATTTCAGTCACAAGATTGAGACAGAAATTCCCACTTCAGACCTACAGACACACCCCTAAGGTCACCCACTCAACCAGCTCATTCTCCTCTGAAAACTCCTTGAGGCCGYGACTGAAATAAAAATGTTGATTGAACTCCTTAGCTGTTTGCAACAGAAAAGACAAAAAAAAAGGAATCAAATCAGCACCGCTGCGAGGTGTTTGGTGCTGTCACTGCTGCTCTGAGGGAGCGTGGATGAATCCCATTTGCAAGGGAAGAGCTGTGTGAGAGCAGCGGGCCGGCGCTCGCCGTGCGCGCACGGGATGGCAACTGAAGCGTCGTGCTCAAAACAAACAGCACCCAGGCTCCGGCACGGAGATATCTCACAGGCTCTGCCAGCAGGCTGGAATAAAAATAAAATTGTTTCTTCTGTCGTGCTTTCCCTTTGATAATCCTTCAAGTGCATTGCAAACATGAATTAATCAGTTCTTGGATCACTCACGGCACAAAAAGGAGGCTCCGGCGGAGACGGGGGAAACAAGATAAAAGAGTTCTGACTGCTTGTGCTGGAGAAGCCATCAGCTGCTAACATAACACTGTCTTATCCCACTTTTCAATGGAAGAGCCTTGGGACAGTCCACAAGAAATTAAGGAACAACATATGAAAGGGTGCCATTACAGAGATCATTCCTCCTGTATTTATTATCAGCCCAACTCTGCTGCAGCAGAAACATTTTGGAGCTTTATTATGGGCTCACACAGCGGCACAGTAAGAGCAGTAACACATCCTTTGTGCAGTGTCACCCTCAGGCTTTTGCTGAATTTTATCATAAAATGCTGTATAGAAATCCTCATTCTGTGGTCACTGGTTTTACTGGTTTGTTATTGCTTCAAAATACCCATGCAACAGTATGGCTTCAAACAATTTTCAGTAAAGCAAGTGATCTCTTTGAGGTGATTTCTTAGTTTCATAGCTCTAACCTGAGTAGCAATAACATGATTTTTTTGCTGTTTAACCTCAGCAAACAAGTTTTAGCTTTAATGCACCTGTCAAGCCCATGAATTTTTTTTCACACATAGAATCCTCTTAATACAAATTTGCAAAAGACTGTGTCAAACATTTAACTGATAATGATTTCACTTTCCTTTTAAGAGTTTTTGTAACAGGAGCAGTGCTGCAGACAGATGTAGACAAGGTCTTGGAGTACAATTCAAACAACTACAATTAGTAATGAGAAACTGCACAATTTACATTACAGACGTGACCCATTTCACCTGCACAGCAATGTTAACTGCAGTCAGGAGACTGCAAAAAAAATCTTTGCAATAGTAGATTTCAGTAGCCTCACAGAAAATATTCTTTTTGCTGTATTATTACTAAACTACTTTTGAATATCTGCATCAGAGAATTTATATCTTTTTTTAAAAGTCAGGTTTCTCATTTCTACTGAAAATATGTGTCGTAATTGGTTTTGTTGTTGGTAATGGATGGTAGGAAGAGTAAAGCTTCTCTTCATAAAATAAGCAGAAAAGACACATCTGAAAAGGAGAGGAGGATGCAAATTTCGTGTCATGCTCTAGTCTACTTCAGACTTGCAGCACAAAATAATTCTAAAGGAAAACAGATCCCAAGGAGTTTTCAAGCATCCTCAGTCAGGTGGTGCAGGTATGGGCAGATGCGATTTTACCTCATCCCTTGAGTTCTTTAAATGAAGGTTCAGTGTCTTTATTAAAAAAAAAAAAAAATTCTAAACAAGAGAACAACTTGACATCATGATGAAAATACGGAACTCTCAGGGTCATTTGTCTCCATGCAGTTGTTCTCAGAAACTCCTTTAGATACACATCTCTCACACCTCACCATCAGTTTCCCAGAAGTCTACATTAGAAATTTCAGCTGGTGGCTTGGGCAATAGAAAGTCAAAAAAGCCCCTTTATTCTTTTCTAAGGTGATATGAAAAAAGGTTTATAAATCTCATCGTTGACTCAAAAGTTATAACTCYATGCACCTGACAAAGTGAAATTTGAACTGTACTCATCTTGAAAAAGTGGAAAAATGTGTATATGCAACAGCCACATGATCCTAGCAGTTACTATGCTTGCTGCTCACACAGTATTAATATAAAATAAAAAGAATGTTCTGCCTTATTGATCTTCAGACCACRGCTAAGAGCTCTAATGCTTGAAGCATACCAAAGCTGTTTTGCTCTTTTCCTCATTCTCTCCCTTTTTTTTTGGTTACATTATGCTAACCTCTGCAAAGTGGTTTTTATGACTCGATATGTTGTCGGTCTTTTCACCTTGAAATTGTTGACAGGAGAATAGAACGCTCTGTGTTGTATTTTTAATCTCTATTCAAATATACATCTTGCTGGTTTCCACCCTGTCAAGTTAATCCCTGGGAAGTATCATAAAATAGCAGAGAGGTATAAAACTGTGGAACTGCTCGGTGTGGGACAGAGCTCAGACGTGCCAAGCATCTGCACGGAAGGCTTGTCTCTCTCTCGGAATGGGCAAAGAATTCCTTTGGGGTTTTTGTTTGTCATCTGAAAGTGAAAGCTGTCTCGGCGATAAGGTGACTTGAAATAGAAAGCCTTGCATGTGAAGCAGCCTCCCTTTGTGCTTTCTAGGATCAAGTGGAGGGTTTTTTTGTTTGCCTGCTTTTATTGCGCGTTTCTTCACTCCCTTCACAGCTATCGCTCTCTAGGATTTTAATTATAAACTGCATTGAGCCTAATATTCCTTTTTCTGTGCTTTTGCTACCTCTCACTCTTGTTCTGAAATGTTCATAACCATCTTATTACAAGAGGGATGACAAAAAGGCCTTTGAAAGTGCTGGCACAGGGAGCAGGTTCTATCACAGGGCAGCGATCAGCTGCTCTATTCCCACGAGCGTGCACTGGGGAGATCAAAGGGAGCGGTGAGATTAGGATTCCTCCATGGATCCATATGCAGGAGCAGATGAAGGTCACTCTTTCATGAGACATGGAGAGGATACCATCACCCTGTAATTCATTCAAATCACATACGGAATTTGCTGTGAGGATTTCCTCGCTGCAAAGCAAGGAGATTCTTCACAGATCTGTGAGGGGCATTGTGCCTTTTGATGTACCAGGTTTGAAAGGCAACTGGAGGAACTCCTGTTGAAGAAAATGAATTGCTTTGGTTTCCACAGACACCCTCACCCTTCTGTAAAATACAAGGAATTTGCTTAGATGTTACAAAGCCACATTTATCAAAGTTTCATAAGGTATAAATCAGGAAACAAAGAAAGATACTTCAGTTTCTTGTGTAAGACTGTTCATCACTGGTGCTACATTATTTATTTTTGTTCATGTTATTTTAAGTTAGATGCAATCGATGCCAAAAATGCAACCTGTAACTTCAAATTAGTAAGCATGAAAAGGGAGTCTTGAATTTTTAATGAACTTTCCCCCTTGCTCTCCTGGACATGCTACTTAAGTTGGGTTCACAGGAAAAAGGGAGCTATTCACAAATGTCTCTCCCACATAATGGATGTGGCAAYGAACCAGATTAAGCAGCCATGTGACAAAAGCGACAAAAACGAAAAAAAAAACCAAAAAACCAAACAAGTTCTTGTGTAGAAATACCAGAATTCGTGTTGTGCACTCTCAGCCGCGACCTGAGGTTCCATGACAGTGAGATGTCCTACATCCCCTGGACTCAAATTCCACTTCAGCAGTTTCCTATTGACTGCCATGCAAGCTTCAGCAAGACCAGTTTTAACACAATACAAATTTCTGTGTCCTTTGAATCAGGACCAAGATTTTGTAATGGCTGAAGCAATCCTGGAGCTGTTGTCCCCATGTGAAGCTGATGTTAAAAAAGAAAAAGACAAAAGTTGAACTATTCAGATTCTCTCTTTGATTTTCACCACAGGCTGTCACTCTGTTCGTCTCTTCGAGGAAGAGCAGTAGGATAAAATTGAAGTTGAATTAATAGCAGGTATTATGTGCTAATGCAATCACACTGATGTTAACTGGACATTGAGTATTGAAATATTTTATGTTAGGTTTTAATCCATTCCCACAACACATTTTAATGCTGCCATAATATTTTCATTTATTCAGTAAAACACCAGAAACTAGAGAGAACCTGCAGCCAAAGGGTTAAAATAAATACGTACTGGAGTACAAGTATTTAAATCCTTCTACAAGACGTAATTATCCAGGCTTCTGGAATGAAAGCATAGTAGTGTTCCTACTGGCACGGGGATTGGCTTATAACGAGAAAAATGATGGACCAAGTTTGGCTCAAATTGGCTCCAATTCCTCAGCCAACCAAGCAATATTAGCATTTTTCTATGATATCTAAATTAAAGGAAGAAATGTTTTGGACTGCATGTTTTGAATGAACCCACAGGGAAGGTCACGGGGATGCTCCATCTGTGCTATATTCATCTAAGCAGCCATTCACATCCATCATGTAACATGCAATTAGAATTGCTATTAGGTTTTCATTTCCTTTTGAATGATGTACAGCTGTTAAAATGCAACCCTTTTGTGGGAATATGCTGATTTGATTAAGGTTTTGTCAGAAAAACATTCCTTAGCTCTACATCTTAGGAAGGTACAAATCGGAACTTCCAGGCAGCCAAGAGATCCAAATTTAGAGCAGTTCAGTTAAATATCTCCAAGTTTGCTTTTCCTGCTGCCTATTCAAGAGTGCCTCTATTGATTGGTTAAGAAAAAAAAAATTAAAAAAGCTTTAGAACTTGAGGTCATAACAGAATGCCAAAGCAAAACCATTAAATTCTCAAACATTTTCCTGAGAAAATTATTTCCCRTGAAAACTCATGTTAAAAGTACTTCAACCTGAGCTTTAAAGTTTACAATCAAATGCTCTTTGCTGAGTCTTGTGAGAAGTTACACTTCCCACTGCTAGCAACTATGAGAAGAACTTAAAATATGCTTGTTTTATTTAAACCTTAAGGTTAAAAACGCGTCATGAACACAGAAATTGAAGATTAGGACTCCGTTTAAGCCTGACATCACTTCTGTTGAGTAAATAAAATTTTCATTGCTGTCTTAGTTATAACTGTGTTTCCATTCCCAGACAGATAAAAATATTTATGGTTTTACAAAATATGTTGTACTGCCAGCTCTGTTTATTGCCATATCAAGCATGGATGATGCATTAAGATTGTATAGGATGAACACCTACAGAAATTTAAAAAGACAAATTCAGGCAATACAGCAAAAGTCAAGTTGCAGTCAGAATGCAATTTAGAATAATCAATTCCCTCCTCCAGATAAATATTTTAGTTATCAAAGCTGGAATCTCGCTTTGAAATTCTAGTGGTGAGTCAACAAGCATTTTCTAATTGTCCATTAGGAATACTACTTTTAATTTGTCACATTAGAGATAGATTGTGAGGGAACCCTTTAATTCCAGATGGCCAGAATGAATGATCTGAGGAACATTTCCTGGTTTAAATATGCCCTGGTGAGTTGTCATTCACCTGTGTTTTACTGTGCTCAAGCTTTAATTCCACTCTGTGTTCTCATAGAAAGAGAGGTKTGTTGTCCACAGCCCCCACATTTCCAGTAGCTTCTGGGCATTTCASATTCCTTTAATTTAAGTAAGGAAGACTCAGTTTCCTATCTAGAAAGCCTAATGTACATTTTTACTGCATCACTGAGAATAGCAGACAGCTTTCAGCATGAGTCCAGGTCRCTCCATTTCCAAGTGTTTCCCCCTTCCCGTTATCCCCACCTGAGTCCCTCAGCTGCCTACAGAGCAAAGCAAACACTGTGTCCGTGGGACCAGGGCAAACCAGCAATGAAGCATTCACAAGTTTTTCCTCTGTTTCTTGCAGATCTTCTTCAAAACTTCAGAGTAGTGTAAGCTGATCTGAATTTCGGCATCCCAAGTATAGAGTATCAGCTTGCCTGGAATAATAACCCTGGAGAAGAGCTCTGTGTGGCTTCAGCCGCCAACCCTGCTCTAGGCAGGGAAAAAGAGGGGCAGAACGAGGAAAAAGAAACCAGTCCCCACAAAATGAGGTGGCACAGCACATGTCCCTCTCAGACGCAGAGCTGGGAGAGCCATCAGCAGCCCTGCAGGAAGAAGACCAAGCTCTTGAGGGAGCTCAGAACCCTRTTGTCAACTGCCCCAGCTCAGAGGCCACGGGCATCTCTCTGTGGAGTCTCCTTGCCACTACAAGCTCTTGAACATTGCAGAGAATCACCTCCTTATTCCTAAGGGTGACTCCAGTGCTGGCACTAAAGCGGGAGTTTCCTTCTTGTGTAGGAAAAACAGCAAAGAAACTCTCGAACCAGAGACAAAGTGTTTGCAAAAGTTGTCTTTGTTCATCCTTTTCATTAAAGGTGTTTCTCACTCTCTGAATTATTCTGTACACAGTGATACATCTTTTAGCATAGGGCAGCAATTGTCATCAATTTTTGTAGCTCTACCAAACAAGATTTTTCTGTCCCCCAGTTTAATTTGTACAAAAATGGAGGAAGAAAGCTCTTAGGAATGAACATTGTTACCTGTATTGTAAAAGGCAACTCAAAAAATGAGCCTTGAATCGGCATTCAGATGTATTGGAGAAAGAGTTGCCAAAATGAGAATAGACAAAACAGCTCCTATGCTAAGAATACATRGTGCAGAGTATACTACTCAAAAATTCTTTTAAAATAAAATACATACCGTCTGACCATTTCTCACTGAAAAGAAAGGAATTGTAAACATTTTTCTAGAATTATAGGGAAAGAACACAAATACAGGTATTTACAGTTTTTAGTGAGTTGCAATCCTAGGGAAATTTACTATAAAATTAACCTGCTGTGTCCCTGTCCTTCCCCCTAAAGCTTAGAGCATTTTGTCACATTCCGTGTGTGCTCAAGGGACACACTGCCAGCTTCAAATGACGAAATAAATTTAACAAAAAAAGTATGCCATTGTCACAAGGTGCTCTTCCAGTACAGCAAACTTGAGATTTTTGCTGGACTGCTGAAAAAGTACAAAGAATAGAGAAACCAGCAACACACCCTGAAAAGGGAAGTTGGGAAGCCCAGCTGACGAGGAGCCACAATTCATGCACAGGGTCTAAAAAGTGCGCTGATGCACAAGAAATTCGTAGGACTAAATACCCTTAGCATTAATAGAATGTACACGTTACAGCTCCCATAACATCAGTACCAGTCATCCCCTAACTCTAGAAGGCAAGGAGACCATAGGAAGTGAAGAGCTGAAAGAAAACTTGAGGCAGAGATGACAGTGAGAAAACTCAAAGCTTGTCTCAACTCTAAATGCATCCGGTGAACAAAGGCAGGTAATGACAACAAAAGAGGGTGCAAACAGAAATTTCATGTCAGTACCTATCATCTCAACTACCTTTTCCCACTCAACTCTTTGACAAGCTTTGAAATAAGCTGGGTAACTACAAACACGAGTATCAATGGAAATGTAGCCAAAGAGAAAAACACATCCCTATATTACCTTTTTCAAGAGGCATCTTGGAGACTTCCAGCTCCAAAAATAAAGGACTGTCAATGTATGTTTTGATTTTTCAAACGAATCACAGTGATCTGTTCACAAACTGCATTACATTTTAAATTACTGAGCACCATAAGCATGTAGAATCCCGATTGCTCTAAACTGAGAGCAGGCACAGGCAAGTCAGAGATATTTCTGTGAAGTTCACCTTTGCTATTTTTACTACGGCTAAGCCTGGAGAACTGCTCTTGCTTTTATTTCCCTTCACACCCAAGAAATATTAGCACCTTGAATAACAGTGACCAGCACAAATAAAACTCAGCTCAATTAAAATGAATAAGTCAGCAGAAGTGACTCTGCATGTCTGTAAAACTCCAGTATCTGTCATCACAGATGACTCAGCACGAGATCGATGCTGTCTCTGCAGAGCTCTGGGATTTCACACCTTAGCCGACACCGAGACTTTGCAGGAACAGTTTCACATCACCAGTTACAAACAGGTACAAGGAGAAGGTGAGAGACAGGACATCATAGCAAAGATGTCGTAGTTGTTTATGAGAGCTATAAACTACCCAGGCAAACATTGCCCTTCTACATCAGCGGAAGGCAATTTCTAAGCAAGACAATGGAGATGATATCATAAGTCATGGGGTGCTGCTCACATCTCTGTTAATCATGTCACAGAACATGCCCTGGTGTCCCGTTTTGCCCGTTCAAGTGGCAGGGATAACCTTCTGAGGATGACTATATCTCTGTAAGAGATTCAATAAATCACCACAATCCATTCACTCTCTGTGCTGCTGGGCACGGTGTGATAATTGCTGAATACACACCTCAATAATGTGCCCAACCACAGACGGTGACAAGAGCCAGATCCAGAGTAATTCCTAACTTGTTGAAAATATGAAAGCAATCGCATTCAGTCATTGGGAACAGCAGYCAGGATGGTCTATTGATCTTCCACAGACAGGTGAATCCCATTTAGAATTTGATGACATGGCTGGTGCAGTTGCTGCTGGACTCTGGCATTTCAGTTCAGGTGAGACAGTCATGGTTTGAAGAGAAATCTACTCAAGGTTCATTCCCCAAGGCTGGCAAGAAAAACTCCAAAGCACTGGCTATTCTCTAACCATTACAGGAACGGCTTTAGGTTTGCTGATCTGGCACATTCCCTCTTTGCATGACATCTTTGTGCAGGATGGCAGTGGGATTTCCAGAAGGCTGTACCTGCTAAAGAGCCAGTATCCTGCATGCATAAAACAATTACTATGGGCACAAAGCTGCCTGGGCCCAAAAAATGACCATGCTGGGGGAATCAACAGCAGATGGGAAGATATCAGGATACAAAACCTGTCCTTCTCATGAGCTCTTTCCTCCTTGGCCACAGGAAAATAAAAGGCTTGTTTCAGAGATGGGGATATTTCATTTTTTCATTTCTCGAACCTGTTCCGCTTGCAACAACTTCAGTTTATATTTAAACAAAACACTCACTCCTGTTAGACAATAGACATCTGTTCTGAGGTGTTCAGGGTGTACCAAAGGCACAAGCGTCAACGCATCACCAGCCTTTCCAAAAACATGTTCTTAATTGCACACTTAATGACTGGTAAAAGTACAGAATTAGTGCATAAACAAGCAGCTGCTCCATCTATCTGGAACCTGTTAAATTATAGCAAACAGAGAAGTCGTCCGCCCTGCCAATCCTTCTGCTGAAAGCACAAAACTACGAGTGCAAGCCAATAGTACCACCAATGCTCACACGCAGGGAACATCAGAGGAGGTTGTGAATGGAATGATTTTGGCCATATTTCAGTAAGAGCTGTTCAAACAGAACTGTTCTGTCTCACAAGCCTAATGCAAGGGGCTTTTCCTTCAGGTCTATAGTAAGGAACGGTGTAAAATTTGCTTTCAATTGAAGATTGGCAGAGAGCAGTCTCTAGGGAAAAGAATCACGTACAACCAATTAACTAAGTTAATATAATAAAAATTCATATTGAAGAGAGAAGAATTAATAGCCACCATCTCTCAGGTGAATGCCCTGCTATGAAGCCAAAATGGCTCTACCTCTTAACCTCACCACAGCAGTCAAATCCTCACCAAATTTCACAGATCATGTTTCCTGTCTTCTGAAGAGGGCCCAGATTAGGACAGCATCAGTATGTGGTCCAGATATGATGAAGTGTGTGCACGGAGGGAACTAAGCCACTGTGTCTGAGAGCAATCGCTTATCTCTATTTTTAAAAGCAATTTGTTAATGCAATAGTGAGTTCCACAGCTAGGTGCTGATAATTGAGACATAATCTACCTCAGGCAATAGCAGTGCTGAGAAGTGACCTCCTCCATCCCAGTCAGCCCCAATTATGCTTTGTGTGAAAATGCTTTCTCACCTGTCTGTTTCTCACCTTCCTTCTGAAATACAGATACATTCATTTTTGCAGTGTTCACTAGAAAACCAGAGAGGAGGGTGAAGTCAAGTCCCGACACCCAGRGACTGTTCAAAACCAAGCATCGAAGCCAGAAAAGTGGGAAGATGCAAATATAAGTATATAAAATATACTTATATACATATATATATACAAATATAAGATGCATTTGATTAAATGTTCAGTGAGTAACTTTAGAAGGACAAGAGAGGGAAAAAGCTCATTTTTTTCCATGTTAGATGAAGTGGGAAAATTCATAATCCATTGTCATCAGACTATGTATCACACGGAGAAAAGAACTGTACTTGCACGGGCTAAAGGACACCAGTCTTTCTGTAGGAAAGATCCATTTGTCATATCTAATCCAATTTTTGCTTCTGAAAAAGGCAGTCAAGAGGGCACTGTCAAGGTGTTTTGGCACAATGATTGATACCTCCTGACAGCAGCTGCTCAGCCTGGAAGATCTGGCCTCCTGGAGCGCAAGGATTCAGCTTTCCCACCAGCTGTCACACGCTTCCCTCTCATATACAAGAGCTCGGAATTAGTGGAAATAAGCCAATCTGGTGTTAAACTGACAGAGTCAAATGTCTCTYTTTACTCAAGTTTCATAGGAAAAATTGGCAGGCTGGAAGCAATAAGGACATCCTGGGGTTCCTGTCGAGGAGCAGTCATGGCTGGTCAGGGTGGGTGACATCACAAATAGAGAGCATGGCTGGGATCAAGGTGTAAGTTATACATCTTTCTTCATGCATAAAGTGCCTGTTCATCATGTAAGCATCAATCCTCAGCAATAAATATTAAAGATTTGTGCACATGAATAMAAACCAAATCCCAAATGCCTCATTCCAGCAAAATCTCATTGACTTTTTAGGTCAGCATTTAAAAGAACACGAAAAGAAAAGCCCTTATGTGCTTTTTTAGAAGAATGCACAGCCAGCCTGGAATGAAGCATGTATGAACATTTCATTAACAAATTTTCCTTCAACTCATAAATATGCATAAATATTTGGGGCTCATTCTTTGTCATTTAGAGCCTGACCTAAAGTCCTCTGGAGTCAATACTGAGATTTCCATTAACTTCTCTGGAAGCTGAGCATGTCACCTAAGCTGGAAAGATAATGAAAATGAAAATAAATTATATACACTGAATATTTTTAAGATATGATAAAGTTAACAGGGAAAAAACATTATTCTGTCAGCTCCAATCTTCATCCTCATCTATGTATACTTTTTTTCCTTGGGAAATCTGTAATGCCAGTAATAATCTGTATTTATTTTTTTTTTCATTCAAATCCACTGGTCCCATTACACGCCACAAGGTCACAAAAGAAACGAGCTGTTTGCTGCAAGGTCCTGCACGTTTGGTTGATGTGCTCTTCTTGCTATGTCAATCAAGAAGTTACACTGAACAAACTCAGCTCTGTTGGAAAAACAGCTTAAGTGCACTTAAAGGCTAAGGGTAGTAAAGCAAACAGTCTGCTAATCCTCCAAATGCAAATAAAGGCTCAACATCCAAAACAGCCTTTTTCTCCAGGCAATTATATGGCAAATGCATGCACAGGCCTTTGAAGTGCCAACTCTTATGACATTTTATTTGCATAACAAATCTCTCAATAAACTTTGCTTTGCACAGACTACAGTAAAGCACGACGTATGGCTGTATGATTTGTACTCCAGCACCCCAACCATCCCATAGATTAACTCATCTTGTAGTCCACTCAGCATTCATTTATTCCAGCTCTACCTCATTTCCATGGAGCTACAGAATGGCATCCATAGGACTTGCCCACAGCTGGAGCTCTGCTGCTCCAGGCTTGGTGAGCTGTGAAATCTGTCACATTTTACAAGCACTTAGACAAAACATTCCGATTGCAACCATCCRAAACAGCAGCGGAGGAACCAGTCAAGTCTTTCAGTTGTAAGCAATTATTGAAAAGACTAATCCTGGTAGGTTTTGTGGGTATATATACAAAATGTATTGCCCAGCCTATTAAAAGTTACAAGTCATGCCACTTCTAAAGCTGTAAGTGGTATTACCAAGGAGTTATGCTCAGCCAAATCAAGCTTGCTTTAATCAATTCTTCTTCCATGAGGAAGGTGAGTTTTAATTAAATGAGAAGGAAAGGCTTTCCACTTAGTCTCTAGGACTTTCAATTATTTAAAAGTTAATGTGTGACAAGTTTTCTTTTTGAAACTTTTTTTTAAACAACAAAAAAGGAAGTTAGTTTACAATGGTGGATGATTTATGGGATTGTAGTTAAATAAAAATGTCCCTGTTGGTTTGATTCGGTGTAACCTCAACTCTTTCAGAACCACTTAGTGCCAATATAACCACCATGCACACCACACTGAAGACAACAGAGAGACTATTAGCAATTTGGTCAGACTTTTTATCAACTATTTACCAAATTAACTCACACTGAGTGTATCCTGAGTGATCTCAGGGCTTGGAGTCAGAAACAGTCACAGAGCAAGGCTTGCCATGGTCTGTCAGTCCCTGCTGTGAAAGATGCTGGATGTTTCCCTGGTGATTCCGAGGAACTACATTTCATTGTATTGCTGAGCTCTTTAAAGATGTCAAAATATCTTAATTTTAAATCTCTACAGGACTATCTCATCATAATTCAAATCTGTAAAAAATACAAAAAGGACTGCATAGCTAATACCCTTCTGGGGAATAATGAGGAAACTTCCTTTAATTAATTAGATTCAATATCCTGAATAAATTGAAACTGAAGAAGTTCCTATCATTTCAGAGCAATGGTGCTTTTTCACTTCATTTATGTTAATATTATATTCAGATGTAGGAACAATACTTGCATTTTACAGTAGAAGTTGAAATTTCATTTTCATGCTAAAGAAGCAGCCTTTTTTCACTATACAATCAGGCTACCCGCATAGAGCAGAGTAGGCTGAAAATAACAGCATCAAGAGACTAAACAGGGAAAGAAAAAAAGGGCAAAACCAGGTTTATCCTCTCTGGAAATAGAAGATTAAAATAGAAAAAGGGAAAGCAGCAGAGACAGCTTTCAACCTCTGATTGTCTTTCAACAGGAGCACAAGTTTCCCAAATTTCTTCATCTTGAYTTTATTTTTTGTTAATAACAGATCAGGCTCAACTGCTTTGATCTTACAACCTCACAGCCTCTACTAAATTCCTAAAGCAGCTAAAATTGAGCAGCCTTAATCAAAAAGGTTCCAAAGGCCGTAAGTATCCATTTTTCCTCATCTCACATAAAATAACATCAAGTCCCACCAGCATCAGCGGAGCTAGTGACTTACATAAAGAAAGAATATGGTCCAATATTCCCTAAAGACTTCCCTCATCTAATTAGGAGAGATCTAAAATCCTAGATTTCTTCTCCTTGAACTGTTATTTCAGAACTCCCAAGCTGCTTCTCCAACCTGCTTGCACAAAGGAAGGGAATTTGATTTTCCTGTTTGTGAGGTCTCTAATGGACTGTCTGGTAAGGAATTCTTTGTTAGAGAGTTCTTTTATTTGGTTCATGTTCAGCTTCTTAATTATTTGTCAAATCATCCTTGTGCATGTCCCATAAATTTTCAKTACTTGCTCAGTTTATCCAAGCACATTCTGGACATCTCTTGTCATTATGCCCAGCAAAATATTAGCCTACAGCTAGGAACACATTTATGGAACACATCATCCTGAATTCTGGGACAGGACAAACCTTTGGTGAGTATACAGASAGATTCCTACCTGCCACTTCAAAAAAAAACCCRAAACAAACACACAAAACCCACAATGGGTGAGGTCAGAAGGGACCACTGGAGGTCAACTAGTCCAGCTTCCCTGCTCAAGCAGGGTCCCATAATTGTCCAGGGGACAGTCTGCCCAACATTTCATTCTGAGGATATGGGAAGCCAGGAAATAGCAAAGGCCTGACCTTCCCAGAGTAGGCAGCAAGATGAAAAGAGAATCTCAGATCCTCCCACACTCTGTTCCCTCATCTTACCACTGGGAGTTGGCTCCTAGAGCTCACTGCAAAGGCAGAGGAGCTCAACATCTCTTGCTGCTCCCTTCTCCCTACACACTTCAAATTTCACATTTCCAGATTTAACATGGCACACTTGTATTTATGGATTCCCAGAGAAAGGTTTACAATTTAAAACTGCACAGGATTGCAGCGAGAAGGAATCTAAAAATGTCTTCAAATGAATGGCACAGATTGAAGCCTAAAAGTTAACGAAACCCGACAGACACCTTCCTAAGTTGTTGAAAAGTTTGGCGATTGGTACATGAAGTTTTAAGAAGAAATGAATTATGGTTTCCATAAAGAATTAAGCTGTTAAAGGAGTATTATTAGATAATGGAATGGACTACAAACTGCTTGAACCAGGAACAGTCACACTAACATGTTCAGCACTGAAAAAGAAAACTTCTCAGACAACCAGATCAAAGACTGTGCCTGTCAATGCTTTCAACAATCATGTCAGTCTGAGAGTGGCCACTGATCTCCCTCTTTCCTTAAGTCTCCCTGTCTCTCATTAAAAGAATTCTTAGCTATATAGAAACATTTTTCAGAGGACAAAACTACAGAGAACATGCAGCAAGTGATCAGTGTCATGCACAGAGACAGTGAAGAAACAGAAACTAAGCTTGTTACAGTGACAGGTTTTACAAAATTTAATTACAAAACTAAGGACTGATCTTGCACTATGCTGATTCCAGCTGGTCACATCTGTTAGAACCTATATCAAAATTCTGTGTAACACTGCATGTGAAAGCCAGACATCATAACAGATATTCTAATTCCTTCAGAGAGAACCCTCCTGTGGATATTCCCGGCCTAAAAGTGGAAGCATTTGGAATGATGTGGAGGGCTGGAATAATTTCYGCTTCTCTCATATCCAAGCCACAAACCTAATGGATGTGTAGTTGTCCCATTTAGAATTGCCATAGSTGGATATTTTCAGGAAGCTCCATTTGCAGAAACATTTTACTATAAAACACTGTAAATAGTTAACTAATTTGAGAGCAGTGTCACCCAACCTAGGAACAGCCACACCCCAGATGTTTTGTTTTTACAGTTAAGGTTATAAAACAATAACAGCAGGCTCTTGGATAGAGCTCCAATGACACCTTGCCAGAGCTTAACATGATTTACAAGAGATCCCAGTATCACTTCCCACATCTTGGTATGTGGGAACATGAGGTAACAGAGCCTGCAAGCAAACACCAGGGGCAGTMACTCCTAACCCCTAGGACAAACCCTAGGAGTTATATCAACTTATAATGACAGTTTAATGAAACTGCTCATTAAAAAWATACAAGAATGTCATTTCCCTTTAAAGCTTTTAAGAAATCATCTCAAAACTCTAAAAATAGGGAACATTGTCTGGATTTACCTTTTTTTAATTCAAACTTCAGTTTTTAAACCAGCTGATGCTTACATCAGCAACATCTTGCTCCATCTCAGCCAAGCAAACAGAACAGAAAACAGCAACCCAGCTGCCATGCCCCCCTACTTTTCCATCCATGACAAGCAAAATTATACCAGCTTGGCTGCCATGGATGCACTGTAGCATGAACTGACATTCACACCTGGTACCCAGCATTCCATCAGTCATTCAGAGATGCTGAATTTGTGGCAGCAAGGTCAAAAGCCAGCTTTGAGCAGGTATGAGTCGATTTGGCACGAGAACTGAGCAGAGATGCCAAGAAACCATTGAGATAAATTGTCAAATGAGCAGTTAGACAGGGGAAAAAGCCCATTAAAGTTCTGGCTGGTGAGAGCACAGCAGAGCCCAGTGTTCCTGGTGTGAGCATCAGAAGCAGGCCTGTAAAAGGATTTGCAAATCCTGTGGTTTGTCAGTGTTCGTTAATAGATGCCTCAGTGTTACCACGAGCCCCACGCTCTGCTGGGAGAAGGGTTCACCCTGCACTCAGCACAGGAATTCCCAGCTCCTCGGGCATCCACAGCCTGTCCTGGGCAGCAGCAGTCACCACTTCTGCCGGGGTAAGAAGGTGATATAAAAGCAGAGAGGGCATCGTGTTCATCTCTGGATTGTAAGGAAGAACTGGAATAAACCCTTGATCAAGAGCTGCCTGGGAATCTTTATTCTTTGGAGTGTTAGCCCCTTTTTGTGGTATAAATGGTATTTTTATTGAATATGTGCCCTCCTCCCCCTACTCCTCCTTCCTGTGTTCTAATTCCTTTCACACAAGTTCCTGAGCATCCAGACAACTTTTGTCCAAATGTACCTCTGGCTTGGCACTGTGAATTACAAGGGGAAGACGATGCACTTTACAGTGGGACAAGTTTTGAAAAGCATCTTTCCTCAAGAACCTCTTCTAACAAAATGATCAAGAGAAGATGGTCCAACGCCCTGAGTACTTGAGGAGGCAGATGATCCAAAGCCTGTGGATAACAGGGCTATGACACAACTCTCCCAGCAGTGCAGAACACTCCAAAGGCTCAATAAGTCGGTATACACWCTGTATAATCACTGATTTTTTCCATGTAGCAGCTGGCTGTGCAGTAGAAGAGACACCACCATCATCACTGTTCAAGTCTGAAGTCCAGTTCAGTTTGTTTCTGCAGATCATGKGCACATGGCCTATTTAGCTGTTTCCACAAGTATGGAATAACTGGAAGCACCTCTTTCCGTGACAATTTTAGTGTTCATTTAGCTACAAGTGCTGCTTGTGGCTGTATCTGACCATCCCTGTGCACCTGAACATGCTGTTATCATCATCATCCTCCCTAAGAACAAAATGCATTGCAGCCTGGGATGTCTGCTTAACTCCTGCGTTAAAAGGGCAAAAGAAGTTCCATTCCCACCGCACCAAAAACAGTCACAAAGTCAGCCTTTGTCTTTTGGGAACAAAAAATTCTCAGTTAACAGAGATAAAACAAGTAGATCACCAAATCCTTCTAATAGTCATGTTCATTTTGGGATCATCATGGGGTGCTATTTTGCCACTTGGGTTATCCATCCCATGCTACCCTTGGCCCRTATTCATGTGAGTTATAAGCTAAAGCAGGCTGACAGCACTAAAGCAGCCTGGCCTCCAGTTTATCAGCCAGAGATGCATCTTGTGTCATACAACAGAGTAAAGGGTCATGCCTTTAGGTGCCATGGTATAACATGCAAATGACAAAAAAAAAACCCTCACAGGTCTCATTTTTGCACCAGATTTAAAATGTCATATCAAAATCCTGTCTATTTGTGCTGTAAGAGGTGGCACAGGGTCCAACAAAACCACGTTACAGAAGTTTACGTAGTGAAATCATGAAAATGCATAGGGCATGTTTGTAATGATTGCAAGGAGAAGAAARTTTAATTACACTCCTTTGGTCTCTCCTCATACGGTTCAGAGGCCTGCAAACCAATTAGCCACTCTCCTATTCATTAACCGAATCCTTCCAGCAAGCTATTTGCCCATTTCTCACAAAAAGGGAAACAAAACAGAGAGTGTAGAGAGCTTCTGTTAACATTCCCATCCAGCATAACCAGTCTCCTGGGTCCTGCACTGCAGACTAATCCCTTCTTTCACAACGTGCATGCAGATGGGGATGCTCCAAAGTCCCCAGTGAAGGAGTTTAGAGAACTGTTACAGCCCAGTCTTCCCATCTGATGCTCACAGGGGCTTGAAAAATAAATGAGACTGTAGCTTAGATTATTCACATTACAGAACTTGTCAAAATCAGGCGCACAGCTTCATGATACTGTCAGAAGAAAGAAGCAGATTCCTAATTTAGATGCTTTCATTTGCCTACTAAAGGCTGAATTACCATAGGAAAGCCTAGGTACCCAACTTAGGCTCTTAAATCCGGCTGGTATGAATACATTTCCTTCCCCTATCTCGCTCTCAAAGCTGCCTTTTATTCACTAATTGGTGAGTGTCAGAAGGCAGCAAAACAGGAAACACCATTAGGAAATGTGCCCGTGAATTCATACGAGTGTCACAAGCACATTCAAGAGATTCAGGTGCAGAGTCAATACCTTGAATGTTTCATGCTAAGCCTGCTCAGATTGATGTAATGCCTTGACAAGTTCTCTGGGGTTTGCATCAGTGTTTGTTATTTACACACACTGTGGGAGGATTCCCCAGGTCGGGGCCGGTCCACACACAAATTCAGGAGCAAAAATCACACGCCCCAGGCACCCAGCCTGGAACACAACGAATAATTCAGAGAGGAGTGGAAGGCAGTACCAATTAGTGTTACAACTCCACAGAGCAGTTACTGATACATTGCAACAGAGGGGAATTTGAAACAGTGAAATAAGGACAATAAAGTGGTCTTGGAAATTGTTGCAGGTAACTCCTCCCAGGTCAGAGTGGAAGCACGGGAGATAGTATTTGCATCACTGTTCTTATCACAGGTAGGAGAGAGAGCTGGCATTTCAATAAATAGGACCAGAGGTTGTAAAGGGCCATAATAATGCCCACATCCAATGAAGATTTATGCTGCCTCACCTAAAAAAAAATCTGAAAATAAAAGTGCACAAAGTCACTATGTTATTCAATCAAAATCTCCTCAAAATTCAATCCTTTGCAGTAACAGGCAACTACCAAGGGCTGCTAAGAAGCTGGAAAGGCTGAGTTACACTCACAACAGCACTTGCTTYGCACTGTCCTCATTGACATCTTGCTTCTTCCTCCCAATGAGAAATACAAAAACTGCTTTAAAGAATAAACAATATACTGGGTCTCTGATACAGAATCTCTAGATTCTGCTGTAATGTCAGAAAACAAGACAACCAGGTGCTAGAATTATAAGTATCCACACCTGGCTTAGTGATATTAAAACTTTTATTTAACAAAGCCACTGAAACTTGAGAACACAGGCACAATTCAAGGCCAGCTCTCTTCCTACAGCCAAATTCATGACATTTAGAATTGGTTTGACGGCGAGATAGAAAAGGTCTCCTTCTCTGTTATGCTTATACACTGAAAGAACTTTTTTTCCAGAAAATAAATATCATGACAAGTATCAAGTAGAATGCCCTCCACAGTAGCAGTCCACTCACTGGAGCACAGAGGCAGCAAAACAGAAAGCTTGGTTTAGCCTGCTMATACAGAAAGGCAAATTCAAAGCCCATCAACTGTAAGCTGCATCACGACACAAGCTACCAACAGCACTTGGGAAATTATTGAAGTTGCAGTTGATACGTTTTGCCATCAAAAAGCCAGAACGAATTACAGGGAAGGAAAGACATAAGCACAAATACTTGCAGTATGAGAAAATTTTCCACCTGTTTATGGGATATCAAAACCCTGCTTTCAGTTTGTGGTCGTGCCAGGGAGTCATTTCCCTTGCAATATACAGGTTTTACTCTTCCCATTTTTAAAAGGTACGGTAAGACCCCAAGCCAATTCAGTTTGTAAGATAAATATGTCCRTAAGGAGAAAGGAGAACATTTGGCAAGAAGAACATTACAAATAACAAGATCACCACAGACTCACAGAATACTCGAGGTTGGAAGAGGACTCCAGAGGTCAATTAGTCCAACCTCCTGCTCAAAGCTTCAAGGTCAGACCACATTGCTCAGGGCCTCCTCCAGCTGAATTTTCAAGTCTCAAAATATTTTTCTCTCTCTCTAATAGAGAGGCACTGCAGTGTCTTCACCAAAGATCTCCCAAATGAAGTGAATTAAAATCTTACAAGGACAGTTTTGCTTGCTTTGGCTAAAATAGATTAGAAAAGCAGCCACAAAAAAAGTTCTTGGTGTGATAACACTTGGCATGCATGCTCTGCACAAAGTAAATCTTTGCCATCTTAACCAGTTTGACATAACATAACCTAAGGTAAAGCAACTATTGCCTTTTATGGTCTTATTGGCTGCAAGAGACTGAAAAGATCCCATTAACTTTCAGATTCTCAGCTCCAGGATGCAGGAACCCCAGAGATGTCCATGGTTTCCGTTTCCTACACAGGGACCTTTGGACACAGGCACAAAGAGCATAAATAAAAACTCCTTATGGCCCGCAAGTGCTTAGAGGCAGCTGGTTCCACGCAAAAGTTCTTGGGCTGTTAACAGTATCCCATTAACAGTATCCTGGCACATTTGGGAATCAACACAGGGCAGAACCCACTCCTAACAGGCAGTCTTCATGCAGAGGAAAATGATTTCATAAAACAGACAAAACTAGCAAGATAGTTGGCCAGTGCCAGGGCAATCCTGAGCACGTATGACAACAGCTTATGTCACCTCAATAGGATGTAGGACAAAGCTCCTTCTATTTGAGATACCGAACACTTAATTTTTCCTTTCATTGTGACCTACTCCATCTCGCCCAGGCGATCCATCTTTTCAAGTGATGGAGGAYGATGACAAGGTAATGTGTTTGTATCCTCTCATTTTCTTGTCTAATGCCAAGAGCATTCACTCACACTCCACTTTGTTCTCTGTCCAAAGATGACACAAACYCACACTTTCCTCTTTCCCAGGAGAGGAACCTCATTTGCCACAGTGAGCAGGCCCAGTGCCAGCACAGTCTGCKATGGAACAGCTCAGCAAAATGCACAGGGAGTGTCCCAAACCACAGGAAACTCCAGGGGAGTTGAGGGAGCTTCCAGGAGCCTGCAGCTCCCGGGGCCAGGAGCATCGGTGACCAAGAGCCCCACACACATAAGATCAGCCCTGGGGAGTGCTGAGGACCAGGAGCACCAGTCAGCCCCACAGGCCACGGCACAGCAGCTCCCGCAGAACTGGGCTGCACCTAAGGACAGGGTCTAGGGCTGGACATGGCTGTGCCGGGTAAAGGGTTGGACTTCATCTTAAAGGTCTTCCSAACCTAAATGATTCTCAKATTCTAATTTGTTGATACAGACTGAAAACTGCCCTGTTCAATTTGTAACCTGGTGACAATTTGTTGTTTTTGCTGCTTGAAAGAGCATCATGTTCCAGACAGCAACAGCACAKGTCTAATCCCAAGGGAATGCACCGTACACACAACCAAGCCCAGATCCTGTAAGCACTTAGGAATGAACTACTCAAGGTATGCACAAACAAAAACTTCTGTTTCATAGTGGAGTTAAAAACTGCAGGATCTAGGTCACAGCTTTTGGTGCACTTCCAAGCTTTTAGAATAAGATTATGTTGAAAATTACTATGCAATTTATTGAGATTAATTGGATTTAATAAGAAGTGAAATGTCATCATTTTATTTTTTAGGTAACACTTATGGTGAAATCCTGACATTACTGAGGCCAAGGGAGTTTTACAAACAGCCCACTGGGAGCCTGAATGTCATCCTTAATGAGTTATAATACAAAATTACTGATATTTAGCATCCTTCAGCATGAGGCTATGATTGTAAATGATTTACACTTGAACATCCATACTGCATAATGTGTCAAAAGTCAACTTATAGGTAAAGAACCTGAATCATCCATTAAAATTGTCATTTCACCATAACAGAAAATTAGGAATTTTTCTAATTAAACATGCATAGTATGAATCAAAACTTGTGCCTACACAGTCAAAGGTCTCCTTGTTCCGCAACACAGATATGCAGGCTCGTGGTAGGCACAGAACAAGATGCTGGATGGGTGACTTTTAATCACTGCTGGAAATAAGCAATCATCAAAAGAAACCCAGTGCCCCAAGCCAGAAACAAACTTCATTGTGCTCATGTTCTTGAAGAGTCCTCTTGTGTCCTTACTAGGAAGTGAAAAGGAAAAACACACCCGGTATCACAGTTAACCATTTGCACTCATCAGGGATCTTTATCATACAGAGTGAAAAAAAATCTCTTCAAGTGTCAAATATCAACATTATTCCAACCTTAAAGTGATATTGTTCTGTACAGGTAGTTTAAAGATTACCAGATAGAAGGGTTGCTAGAATATTGGTGACCTAAATAGAATTCACACCCCAGAGGAACCAGGAAAGGAGCATCAAAAGAGAGGGAAAATATGCCAGTGCCACATGGATGGTTTTTGATGCTCTGCAATATTCTGAGACCTTATTCTGCTTCTGCATAAATCCCACCACTGACTCCAGAATGACCAGAATCTGCTACAAGCAACATTAAAGTCAGATTACTTGGCAAACATCTCTGCTTCTTACAGGGAAAAGATTTAAAAGGAGCAATTTATACAGACACACCACAGGAAAAGCTACTTGATTGTGCACATTCAGTGCTACCATAAACCACATTCCCATCCCTGGGTGTGTCTGGAATGGATATTGCTCCTCCGGTGTACGTTGAGTTCCCTGTGTGAAGGGGAGCCTGAGCAGATGCAACTGCTGCTGCATCATCTTCTCAGCCCCAGAGAGCAAATACATCTGRATGGGTGCTTTGGCACAAAGTCTGAAACATGAAACTGCAGCGTGGGCACTGGGGAGGTGTCAGAGGTGCAACACACACTGCAGCAGCCCAAGGGCACACGGGCTCTGCCTGCTCCCCAGTCCAGGTGACAACGCAGCCCACASATTTCCCTGAATCCCAAGATAGAGCAAGACAGGAAATCAGCAAGTGAACTGCTGTCACCTCATTTTCACTTTGCTTGCTTTGTGGGGTTGTTTGTTGGGGTTTTTTTTCTGTCTAGTGTTCAAGCAGCAGTAATAGTTACATGTATATCCACACAGTCAAAGCTCTGGGTAGCTTCCCTTATAGGAATAGAGATTGAAAAAAAAAGAACAATATGAACATGATTATAACAGATCATAAACTTTTAATAGGATGCACTTCACTACAAAAGCACGGTGTAGTTAAGGACTATAATTCATTTTAGGATTTCTTCTCAAGTTTTTTCTTTCATTTCAGTAGAAAACAAAATCTTTTTATAAACACAAGTCTTCGTAGCCCACATTTTATGCAGTCCTGTTTTATTTGCTCAAGGTTTGACCAATATCTTAATTTTCGCTCCTTCTTTCTCCTGAACAGATCTATTTCCTAATGCACCTACTCCAAAACTAGTACTTCCAGGAAAATTAACTGTAACAACTATGTATAAAATCATGTTTTGTTTATATTTCAGGTACTAAACAGCTGCTTCCAGATATTGCTACCAGATGTTTTAGAATTATATGCAACATTATGCTCAATCTTAACTTTTACAAAATTACAGGCTAATAAAAGATGACACTGCTGTAGTCAAATGATTTATTAAAGGAAAAGTCATTAAGCTCCTCTTAAGCTTCACACCCCACTACCCCAAATAACTCGTCATTATGTACATCAGTGAACAGATGCAAATGTCTGTAGCATTTTGAGGTTTCAGTACCATCCCATACACCAATTATATATCCAGATGCCTTTAACAGCCTCATGCACATCTGTCCATCTGAACCTGAGTGTGTGATGATGGCTCATTTCGTGGTTAAACTACCTGCAGGATGACACAAATCTGAGTGTCACGCAGTTGACACAAGGATCAGCTTTTTCTGCCACACAAATGAGCCCATACACAGCCAAGGTAACAATCTACACATTGGAAACACTTGGAATCTGAACCCYGGGAGCACTGAGCAACAGAACATATGAAAAAATTGTTGTGTTACGTTCAAATTGATTTAGACATCTCACCTTCTAAATAATTTCRAAATTGGGAGAATTTGTTGTGGGATTTTAAGGGGTATAGGTGTGGCTTTTTTAACAAAGTCTTAGAAGCTGATGACAACCAAAGCAGAGGTCTTATTTTGTACAAGCTCCCCAGCTGAAGTCACAGAGCAGCAATAGCCTGTGGAGCCTTTCCCATCCACAATCACAATAAACACAAGTAACATCAAACAGGAGCCACAGTAATTATAGACCTGAAAACTGTCAGGGATTCTTATGTGCTAACAAAGCCAGGCAGAAGTATAGTAAATCTAAATAGCTTCTTTCACTCTCCTAACAGGAAAATACACACATTAACTGGTCCACAGAGTGCTTTAAAAGTTTGGGTAAACCTGTGTCTAGGCAAGCAAATCAAACACTCCACCTCACTGTCCCCTCACATGTAGCAGCAGCAGGTCCTCACCAAGAAAAGCAAATTACCACAGCCTGAAGCCTGTAACAGAGCCCATTAGAGTCGAAGGCACTGGGAAAATGTCCTTGAACTGTGCTCTAAATCAGGAGCAGGTTCATTTAAGTCAGGGAAATCCCCCTGGGACAACATAGGGAAAGAGAAACACAAGTGCAAAGTGGCTCCAGCTTCATTTTAGCAGTTCAACAGCTTATCCTGSAGACAGGAACTTGTGCATGTGTTACTCCATCGGTTAGTTCTACCATGTAGGGGAAAAGCAAGCTAACACTAGAAAGGAAAAGACAAACAGTGAGGCAGATGAGCCAGAAATGATAGTTTATAACTGTAGATACCAAATCCCCGGTTAATGTACACTAGTCTAGCTCCACCGAGGCCACAGTAGCCACACAATTTACACAGCTGAGCATCTGGCTCTAAATATTTAACTGTTCAGAATTCTAGTGTGCATCCTTGCGTAGCAGAGCTTCTCTGACTAATCACACTAGAGGTAACCACATCTTAAGTGTGTAGTTCTAAATTGAGTAATATTACCATTAATAACAGTGCCTAATTAAGACATCTATAATGTTTTTAATGAGAAAAATTGAAAGTCCTTCTGGAATTTTTCCAGTCAAATTAATTCTGAGGACTTTAGACATTATTACAAGCAATGTTACAGGAATGAAAATTAGGTCTAAATTAGGACGTGTCACTGTACTTAAAGGCAGGAGAAAAAAAAGGAAACACATTCCATTTCCTCCTTTACAYACCATCTTCTGCTGTAACATCGCACCACAGGGGAAAATAAAAACACCATTTTGTGGTTTGCTCTAAGTTGCCCTGCATATAGTTATACCTGATGTATCTCTAAGGTCTGCTCATATTTTGACACTTTGCTGCRAGGCTCTTTTTAAATATCACATCAGTATTCTCTTGTGAGCAAGTATTTCCAGAATCTTAAAGCGACAATTCCTATTGGGCTGATAGAGGCCCAAATCCTTTTGGCTATAATTCATATGAATTATGCTTGTCCAAAGAAATCCTTCTGTGAGGCTGCATGTTTAGGCAGGGAGCACTTGTGGTTAAAAATTGTCAGATCCAGCCTGCCAAAACCGCACAGGAAGGAAGGATCCACATGGTCCTGGATGAAGCTCTTGGGGATAACAACCAGGCATTTGAAAGAGTATGAAACCTGGTGAGTTTTTATTTGTACTTCTAATAGGCCAGTCTTTCCAACTGCTCCACGCACATTCCTGGCCTGCAGCTGCTGCTGCTTTGCCACTGCTCCCATTGTAGGAATTCAGCAAGCATAAACACACAAGTCTAGGCCACAGCTGGACCRGGTTACTTTGAGGCTGTAAAGATACTCAATCCTTGCTCCTCAAAACAGCTCATTTGAGCTCTTGCTGCCATACCATTAACAGGAGTTTGAATGTGTTCAAAAACACACACAGGTTCCAAACCTAAGAGCAAGAGTCGGGACTGGGTTCTGGTTGGATTTTATATGAATATCTCAGACTCAATTAGAGGAACTTGAGGTCAATCCCAAAAGTTCAGAAGCATCAATCTTTAGGCATGGATATAAGTTAAAAGAATAATGAGTGACAAACCAAGCATTACCTTTGGGAATAAAAAAATGYATTGTAGCTCAACAAAACACAGGCTTTTGCCTGCCCTACATTGTGTGTACGATCCTACATCTATCCATACACACTTTCACATATGTATGGATACACACAACATGGATATGCAGACATTTAACTTTCTACTCATTGTGGTAGCCAATGCCTTCACATTTCTTCACTCTCCACCATGAAATGCTTCTCTCAGATCATTCTGATTCAAAAAAACAACTTCGAGTTCTGCAATTCATTATGTGTTAATAAAGACAAACACACCAGTGTGTGTTTCAGGCTGGGCTGTTAATGAGGTGGCTTGTCCTTGAGACAGAGATCGCACAAAAGGCTTTTTTTTAATGCATTGTACTAACACTGAGGATGTTGTCAGGGCTTAGATAATATTTTGAAYGGGCTTGCAGCTTACAATGATTAAAGTTGTGATAATAGCAAGGACATTTAGACATATACATGGTCCCTAAAAGCTCAGGGAGGTTTATCCTCTTTTAAATCATAGTGTTGTTTACAAAATCCCAGCTTAATTGAATTTAAGGACTCGTCAGAGAAAGAAAATCTGATTTTTATCTTCTGTTAATGCCACAATATATTAAAAGCAGAAAATAAACAGAATACTTATCTGTTATTCATACTTGACTGATATAAGTCTTGGATTTTTAGAAATGACATCACAATTATGGTTCTCAAATATAATGTCAAAATGATGACAAACTTTAAAAATCAAGCATTTCTTTTCAAGGTGAGACTCAAATCCTGCATTCCACCTAAAACATACAAGCCTAAGAAAAATGTGCTAGGATTGAACTAATATACAAATGGATGGCATAAATGCAAATTTATATTTAAATTGTAGTACTCATACTGGCCATCATCTGCTTCTCACCAAGCGTTTCACATATAGGGGCCTGATGAATAACTAATTCTTAGCTATTAGGTTTAACCTTTAGTTTGAATGGTATTATAAAGAAAAATAAATCCATTTGCACCAGTCGGCGGCAAGTTGTTTTATGTAAGTCTTCTAGCAAGTACTTCACCGAGGAGGACTAAGGGCACAACTAAGGAGTGTCATATGTTCCTTTAGGGCTGCACAGACACTCCTGGAAAGGAGATCACCCACTTGGGCATGTGGGGAAGTTTGGGCAGGTAACACCTCTCACTGTTCCCTCCTCGGACTAAAACCACAAACTCTGGGCAAGAGTGACTTTTGTGGCACTTGGAGCCATCTGAGGAGCACCCAGTGCCTGCACCAATATTTCACTGAGAGCTGCTGGCTGTGCTCAGAAGTAGGTAGATGAACACATTATTCCACTGCAGGGGAAAACTGTAGTAATTTGTCTTTTCATGCAGAAGGAGAGAAGCATTCCTAGCAGACCACCTCCACTCCTTTCTTTGATCACAGCAAACTGCAGACRGCGCTCGGAGGGAACGGGAACCTCATTCTTTCAGCAGGTTTAAAGCACGACAGAAACACAGATCCAGCAATCGTCACGTGCTACAGGTGACACAGGTGACAGAGAAGCTACATTGCTTCTCTAATACCAACAATTTCRTGTCTTAATTCCCCAAGGGTCTTTGCCCATGAATGCCTATCAGGATGACAAGGGAGGATGAACGTGAAACAAAGGACAACCTGATGACTTCTGTGAGTCTGTGCAAGATGGAGTTTATCCAGCAATGGCAAAGAGCAGCTGACAGCAAACCATTATCCATCTGCGAGGACTCACATGGATCCTCATAYAAAATATGTTTTTCAGTGCCTGAGTATCACGATTTAGAGGTTAGAGGGGATGAGGTACAATAAATACATGAGAAATAAAAACTTTCTGCAAAATAAATCTTTCCTGCTTTTATTTTCAGATTTGTAATCACACAATTTGCTTTAAATGCTCACAAGCAAGTTAATTTAAGTTGCCAAGCAAAGAAAATGACAGAGTACCTCCAGAAAAAAAAAAAACCAACTCAGGGAAAGAGAAAAATATTCTAAAAAACCCATTGATTCTAACCTTATTTTTCTTTTAGTAAAGCATTGATGCTGACAATGTATTTCAGATTATTGAACAGGAACAAAATGACAACAGTCAAGCTTCCCCTTTGGCTGAAGTCATTCTGTTCACCACAAAATTCCTCCCCGAGTGTACTGAAAATACATCTTCATTGTCAGAAGGACTCTGCAATGTATCTTTAAAACAAGAACTACATTCTGGCAGCTGGGTGCACTGCAGAAACAGAGGGATGGATTGCTCATTAAGACACAAATTAATTACTATAATTAAAGTAATTAGTTCRAATAAACAGACTGAGTACAAGGCTCTTTCCGAGATCCCCCAAACAAGCCACGTTGCTCTGGGTTCTCAGAACCAGGGTCAGTGTGTGCTGATGGATGACTTGGGGCTCCTGGGCTGGGACTGCAATCTGCTTGGTAAACACTTCCTATAGGACTTTGCACAAGCTGCTTTCTTCTTTTGCACTTGAGTGTCCCCTGCTCTGAAGTGATATTGTCATCTAACTTCTGTGGGCAATCAGGAAAATAAAATTAGAGATATAGTAGCATACAGAAAGTGAGGTCCCATCATTATGTCATGTTAATCATGGCCCCTAGAGATGCAATTCTGCCTTGAGAGACACATCCACATGTTTGTGACTATAATAAACAGCTGTAAAAGGCAACTAAGAGTCACTCTGAGTGTAGGCCTTCTGTCTGTCCCCATATTTGCATTACCCTCCACTGCATGGCTTCATGCAATTCCCATGCAGATCTGCACTTGCAAGAGGCAGCTGCCCCAGATAATTCAAACCACAGGAGACAAGTGCCCAACATCTCCAAGCTCAGCTCATCTGCTTGGAGCTGTGCTTTCAACTATAACCTCAAAACTAACAAAAGCTCATGGCTTAATTTCTCACTCTTCTAAATGCAGGCATCTTTTGACTAAGAGCTTGGTTTTCATAGTTTTTTTTATTTATCAGTTTCTGCCACTCTGCAGCCAACATATCAAAATCCTGCCTGGCCTCCAGCAGTCCATAAAAATCTCACAGCAAATCCTGCAGCTGGAGACATACTGCTGGTACCGTGCTGGGTGCACTAGACAGCAAAAAGAAATAAATGGCTAATGTRAGAAAGAGTATTCATTCTGCAGAGCATTGAGAGGGGTTTTATTATTTTCTGGTTTCTCTCGGTTCATAAAGCAATCAAAAACTTTGGAAGTTCTGTGAAAAGCAGAGTTGTTGTTCCCTACAAGAAAACCCAGTTCTAGAGCAATTGGTCTGGGAGATAAACTCCAGAAACCCTGGAGACCTGACTGCAGGACAGTCTGTCAGACAGCAACTGACCCCTCTCAAAGAAAACTGAGTTGGTGCTCTATGTTATGTTTTCTTTTTTTATATAGTACACTAGAGATTTCTCACTATTATGTTTCCAAACCCCTTCCAGAGGCAGGCTCATTTGATCTTAGGAATCTCTGGATAGGAGAAGCTCATCTTTCTAGTTCACAGACAGGACACAGTTCTGGGTCCCGAGATTGATGCTGCATCTCTCAGATCTTGACACTCGTCAATTCACAGACAGATAGATTAAGATTCTTCATTTCCAATATTCTTCTTTTCTGTATTACAAGCACAATTCAGCATTGAACATGTCACGTACTACTCTCGGTGRCAAAAAAGAAGTTAATGCCTTCCAAAGTGCAGTTACCCACAAGACCACTCTGACATTTCAGAAGCCAAGAGGAGCTATTATTAGCTGTGTCTAATAATATTGCAAGTTCCCACCCATGGAATCTGTGTGCAATCCTCCCTTGAACTGGCAGCCCTTGGCAGTATCACTGCCACATGATTTGAACCAGGCAAGTCTCAGAAAACTGCCACAGCGCTGTGTAGCCAGCTTGAAAATACCTTCACTGCTCTAGGGAGATGAGTGATCCCTTTGGAATTGGCTTTTGGAAGAGCAAACTAATGAATCACTAACGGCTTTAAAGCAGACAGAATGTATTGCAACACAGCATGGAGTGCTGCAGAGCCGAAGGAAATCTGTTTACAGTGCTTCAACAGGCACTTCAAATCAAGATGCTCAAGAAGGATGAGGCTGTTAAGAGAGAATTGAGGCTCCAAGTRCTGTGAGTGTTGTTATCCCCACCAGGACCAGCAGCCATTCCCTGGTGCCAGGGCTGGGCTCTGACCCCCGGCAGGTCAGCCAAGCATAGCAAGGCAAGGCAAAGCTCAAGGGACGGTGTCCACATGGAAACAGGGCAAGGGACAGAGCAAGAAACAACCCTGTTCTCCTGGGCCTGCTGGTGCCYGTCCTTCAGTGCTAACAGACATCAGAAATTACTTCTGTCATTCAGACGCACTCAGTGCCAACCTCCCCTGAGCCACAGCCTCCTGCAAACCATGTCACTGTGATTTATGTGATATTTGCTAATGGCACGGGGTTCACACCAAACTTTGCATTCAAGCCAAAGGTCAGCCTTATGCATATGGTTGGTGGGAGAAGGCACTGCTTTGCAGTTCAGATTCTCAGTGAAGCAGCGCAGTCTGAAAAAAGAAGCTAAAAGGAAAAAACAATATCAAAGTCCACACAGAGTTTTCTGGGCAAGGGGAAGACCAAGGCTCAAAACCCTACTCAAGCTAAGGACACTCAAAGCCATGGCTTTGAGTACACTCCCTGCCTGCTTTTGCCCAGACAAAGCTGGGCTGTTACACAAATAAAATGCTTTGGGCCAGAAGTGCGGTCCAAAAACCATGCAAAAAGGAGCATAACTTTGAAGGGAACAGTTGGAACTTTGTCTGGAAAAGACAGCAAATTTGATTCACTGGTGCTGCTTATCCAGTGACTGGTTACATTTTTCACAGCAAAGAGTAACTAAATAAGACAGGATACCAACTTATCCCTTCCTTTTCTCCCTCTCTTTTTAAGTCCACTGRTACTACACACCTCCCAGTCCAGCAGCTCTGTTTCAGCATGAAGCCTTGCCAGTGGCACTGAACAAAACCAGAGAGGTTTCATTACAGGGGTTAAGGACGCTGATCAAATAATTTACCCATTCACAACAAATATATGAAAAAGGGGCAATTGAAAAGACAAATTGGTTATTATTTAAGCGGATCCCTCAAGTTTTGTTGTTAGTGAAATTCACGTAGACACAGTCACAATGACTACACAGTGAACCAAGGAATAAGAAAGTGGGATGAGAAGGGAAAAATGTTTCTCTCTGCTGCACTGGACTTGACCAGCATATGACAGGCAGCAGGGTGGTACAAATAAATCAAGGATGGACTATTGTTTACAGCTAAGGAGCTTGAGACCGAAAAAACATCCAAATTCCACTGCAGTTCCTGGAAAGTAGTTTTATAAATATCGAAAGTAGCTGTAGCAATGCCAGATCAGAGCTACAGAGCTACCCAGCTGTTGCAGTCTTCCCTTCCTTCCCCAAAGGGGTTCAAGGTGAAGGTTTAGCCTGGTCACCTCAGTCAAATCCTACCCCATCCCCAGAACCTGGCACAGAATTCTGTACACCCTGTACATCTCTGTTTTGTAGGCTGGGAGAGATGTACTGCCTGTACTTCCCCTRCTTGTAAAGCAAAGGAACGTGCTCACAAATCAACCACAGTTTTATGAGGAAAAGAAGGGAGGCTCTTCAGTTCCCRTCATATTTGGAGCCTTATTCAGAGCTGCACATCCTCCCCGGGAGCAGTGGTGCCATGGGGAGTGCCAGTGTCACAGGACTGGTGTGCCCTGCCTCAGCCACACTTCTATTTCCTTCCCCTGCCCTTCCCAGAGGGTTCCAGCAAGGCTAAGCTCTGCAGCCCTGACTGAACAGGGCACGCACACCACAGAGTTACTCCCTTTTTAAAGTTGCTCACAGCAGTGTTACGAGGTGGCTGCATCCAAACCAAGGCTGCAGCTGACTGAGGGTTTTGACAGGAACTTCCCACAGGTGCCTGAGCCTTAGTTCTGTGTCRGTGCTGCTCATTTAAAGTGACGCTTCCAGTGAAACTTTACCCTTGGAATACAGACACTGCCCRTCAGGCAAGCAAGTCAAGACCAGAGTGCCAATTAGACAAGCACAGCTCATCAGATAGCAGAGATTTTTGGATGAAGCAGACATCAACTACAGGCCAATCCCTGAAGAGAGGAAAATYAAAGTTGACTTGTACCTCTACACCAACACCAGGCTGACTCACACACACTGGGAACAGCAGGTTCAACAGTGGAGCTCAGGCCTCGAGGCCTCTATGCTACCCAGGCTCCCAAGGCAGGAATCAGAATGCTGGTTTGCTTGCAGTCATTACACATGTACAAGGCAAAACTGCAAAGTAACTGTTTTTCCATTTTTGTTTTCTATTCGGTGTTTTGAAAGGTCAAATGTATTTGCACTCTGCCGTGTTGCCTTTATCAGTGCTTAAACTCAAGCACTGCCAGACGAACCACGACTCATACAAACGCCCCAGAAATAGTGTCAGAAGCAGATCCATTGTACATGAATTTTCTGCTCAGTTGTCAGAGGAGGATTGTTTCTGTTTTAAGCATGGAAGAACCTGCAGAAAATTAACAGCTAGTTTGCAAATGTGCCTGAAGCCAGGTTCTCTTCCTTTTAATCTTTTGCTCTTCAGCTGGCCTCTGAGAGTTGTCAGAAAAATAAGAGAAAGGGGATAAGTCTGTGAAATTATATATTAGCAGAAGTGGTAGGAGAGGAGAAGTCACACCATATCTGACAAAACGTTGGAGCATTTATCTCCCATAATAGTTGCTCCACTTCAGCAAGGCATTGCCCAGCTTTTCCTGGTAGCTGCCTTGCTTCATATTTATTGCTAGAAAGCCACAACAGAGTTGTACTTCCCCTCTGAGGTTCTCTGGCCCTTTCCTACCCTTCCATGTTMCCTGGGACACACACACTTCCATCAGTAAGCAGTGGAAAGCATGTTGGTGTCACACCGGGGACATGTGGCAAGCCACCTTCCTGATACACGTTAAACAGCTTCAGGCAGTTAAAGAAGTGACGTGCAAACAGTTTCAAAAGAAATTGCAATATGGTCTCCTGCAACAAAGGCTGGTTTGGCCTCACACTTTTTACTCAGTTTATCTTCTGTTCTCTCCCT
This sequence comes from Amblyornis subalaris, assembly GCA_018881555.1. Classification (NCBI taxonomy): domain Eukaryota; kingdom Metazoa; phylum Chordata; class Aves; order Passeriformes; family Ptilonorhynchidae; genus Amblyornis; species Amblyornis subalaris. The sequence goes on along the minus strand of JACAXG010000036.1, from coordinate 2,953,557 downwards.
TCCCATTCCCTCCCCATCTAGCTACTCAATTAGAGGAATTTATGTCCTATTTCATCTGTGTGGCAACAAGTTTCCCAAAGCATCGGTAGAATGGATTTAATGATCACAAACACAACATCAAAGCAGTAGAGATAAATGTTGTCCATCAAGACACAGAACAAATGATAGTAAAGTTCCACCARAACACGAAATGTAGAAGAAAGGAGAGCTCTGTGGCAGCTAATGAATGCTGGAAACAGATACGGAGTTTTACAAAGGATTAAATTTCCTGCCTCTCACAAACCAGCACGCTGATATACACAAAAGCACATAAAACAGTATCACCATTTCCTGGTGCCAGCAACTTCAGACATAGATATGAGCAAGAGCTCTGGATATGGGTGTCAGCCTAAGCTCTCAAGCAAGATTGTGTGTAAATGAAGATGCAGAAATCAGGCAAAATCAGACTGCGCTCCATTCCTGTATACATCTGTTAACTGTGTGGCAAATATAAAAGGCTGCTTTCCAAATTCTAACAGCTGCAAAAAGTTACAGAACATTGAATACCATTTTGTTTGCCTTTTTCCCTTGGTTTTGCTTTCCCTTCCATTTTTGTGCTTTAAGGTTTGCTCTTCTTTCTTGTATTCCTCAGTCAACCAACAAAAAGGAGAAGAAATTCAGCAGCTCTGTCAGCATGTTTATTAACAAATCACTATCCCAGCACTTCTGGCTGAGGTCTGAGGGAGAAAGGAATAGGGTGATATGAACATACCACAAAATACCCAAGGTTTGGGCCAGATACACAAGTAGTGACAGTATAACATTCGGAGCTGCCTAACACATTAGCCAAAGGTTATATGTTAACCCTGCAGTAACTCTGGGCAATCTGCAGATTACCCAGTAAAAACATGACCTGTGTAAAATGTTAAAGGAAAGCAATTCCTTAGGTGTGTCTGGTTCTCTCCATAGTGCAGGAAAACCCCCATCATCTTCTCCTCCATCACCAAAAGAAAAGATCTATAAGCATCAAGAAGGTGGATGGACTCTTCAACCGCATCTAAGATGAGTTAAACCACAATAGTAAAAATTATTCACCCTTTCTCCCAATACTAATTGTTCTGGAAGAAAGTTTGAGTATAAAAACTGAAAGCACTCAGACTATCTGAATTATTTTGAACAGGTGGAGGAGAAAAGAGAAAAAAAGTAATTTGAACAAGGAAATTACAGGAATGCTGATGCCTCCAGTCAGCCTGGAGGTAAGGTAGGGAGAACCACTCATGCTGTGCACGATGGCTTTTTATTCCTACATATCCCAGCTAGACTCCACAAACACACAGCATGCAGAAATCAGAAGTCAAGAACAAGTTGGGAAACAATTCTGTTCAGGTTCAACACGAGTTATTGCAGACAAGTCAGTTTGTTTTACCCAAACTACTTCACCCACCCCATAATCAATGTTTAGCTCCCATGCACAGCAAGAAACAGGTTCTGTGCTTGTGTGCCTTTGACTCCTGAAGGAAAAAAGCTTTGAAAATTCTTGTGAAGCAAGTGCAAGAAGACTGAATCCATATTTCAGAGAGGCATAAACACACAGAAAGAGGCAGCTGTTAAGTCAGACACTGGCTTTCAATAGTCCATACAAATCTACAGATTCCCCTGTTTTGGGCATGTAACAAATGATCCATCCATGCGCCCTAGTCCTCCCAGGAATTCAAACATTTAGGTGCATCTCACTAACAGTGACTTTAGGTCAGCCACATCCCATTTCCAGATGCTAAACCTCAGAGTGGAACAGCCATGACCAGCAGCTCACCTCCTGCCAGAGCAGCCCAAGCTTTTGTCAACTCTGCCTCCTCCAAACCGAGGAATGGAAGGAAGATGGGAACCTCTATCAGTGCAATATTCTGCCGCTGAGGCTGTGCCTCATGTTGCAGTGGAAAGATGCAGCACCTCTCTCCACCCAAGCACTGGCGCATAGTTGGCTGTGTGTTATCTGTCCCCGTCTTCTACCCCAAACTGGTTTGGTCTCAAATGCCTTGAGTCTAAATAGCACTGCCAGCCTCATCCTCCTCCTCTGCTCCAACTGATCGTTGGGCCAGCAGCCATCACAAACACCAGCTACGAGCAAGCACACTCCATTTTCTTATGCCTAAAGAACTYTGTGCAGTTATGATTATATTTTATCTTATTAGTTTCCTCTATATGCAAATAACTACTGTACAGAGATAGACAGTTCCTTGGCAAATCRTAACTAATTACATTCTTGAAAGTTGAGCAGCATTATTAAAATAGTGCTGAAAACACCACCCTCTTATTGGCCTAAAGACAGAATTTATTCTGGGCTCCCTCCAATCAGAATTAATCTTTCTGGAGTACAATGAAGTGTCACCACTGAATCAACACCAGCAGCCCAAGTGACAGCAGCCAACATCATTACTCAGCTAAGATAACAGACCTCAAGTCATTGAAACAGGCAGATGTTGGAGGCTGTCTCCCATTTCAGAATGATGTCCCTGTCGTAACTGAGCAGTTATTTTAGGGAAGCAAGGATAAATTCATTACCATTTGTAGGGTGCTCAGATATCACAGTAGTAGAAGCCATGTAAGCATCCCAGTAGGAGCACAGTGGGAATGCACATGGCACTGACACCAACCATCCCTCACCCAGATAACACAGACAGGGGCAATGCAATCAATCCACGTCCACGGGAGACCTGCTCCTGTGCTGGTGGGAGCAGCAGAGCTTTGCTATTGCAAACACAGAAAACTGAAGTTGAGAGGTGTGCAAGACCAGAAGTAATTTCCACAAGAGAAAAAATTTCACGATTTATTCCCAGCATCCTTATCTTGCTTCCTGGTAACACATTGTATCTGAACTTATCAGTTGCTCTTTAACCAGATTACAATAATCAATACCCTCACCACACAAAATATCACACTTCTTGCATTGATAKCTAAACTGCAGAGATCAACAATTAGGGAAAACTATTGGCCACATTTTAAATTGCAGATTKTATTCTTGTTTATCATTTTTAAAGGATATCTTTTAGTTAAAAGCATTAGAAGAAAACAATTATTTCAAAACTAGAAGCAGATGTCAGAGCCTTATCTATTCCCGAAGCGCAGTGAGTGTGGGKACAAGGAGGTGTGATTCCCATTACTCCAGGCTTTCCTGACCATCCCTACAGCTTTCTTCCACCAAATGACAACTCCTGCAATGATATTGCCACATTCCTCATGGAGTTCAACAGGGCCAAGGGCAAGACAGAGAATGGATTGAGTGTTCAAGGCCAGGTTGGTCAGGGCTTGGAGCAACCTGGTCTAGTGAAAGGTGTCCCTGCCCATGATCTTTCAGGTCCCTTCCAACCCAAACCATYTTATGATTCATTATTAAAGCAAGATGATCAAATATGCACCTGACTGCTTTAGTGTTCAGGTCAGAGCTGTGTATCAGTCGATTGACAGGAATAYCAATATTCATAAATCAAGATTTATAGAGTTCAGAGTCCAGTTAATTCAATCAGATCATGAATTATGAAAACAAACATTTTGGAAAACAATAAAACCACTTTGCCTGACACACAATACAACCTTCAGGTAGCAGGCTAATACAAATGCCCAGAGATCAAAATTGATTTTTATGTGTTGTTCTATTTTAATGCCATTCTCGTTTATCTTTACCCACAGGTATTTTCATTTTGCATTTCACCTGAATAAGGACGGTAGATAATACCCAGGACTTCCTGGCACTTGCAATACCAGTTATCTAATCTTGGCAGAAGGTCAAGCTGAACACCTTTTAATTTGGCCACTTATCTCACTGTACAGAACAAACCTGCAGCTGAGATATCCATTCTTGCTGCATAGAGCACTTGGAGCTGCTCAGCTTCCTCTGACAGAGCTCTGAAACAATGGCTTTGATGGGGAAGGAAATGCCCATCCAATTCTGATGCCTCATTCCAGCTCCTTTCACTGAGAGAGCAAAGTACCAGATGCTCTGGATTTCCTGCTTTGTCAACTCCAGAGCAGTGCAATGCTCAGTTCTCACGTGTTGATATAAGCTGTTTGTTGTCTGATAAAAGGTGGTTCCTCAGGGAGAASGCAGGGCTGTCTCTGGAGAAGTGTATAAATACACCTTATTTGGCAGGAGAGGAACGCAAAGCAAGTCTGTCTATGAGAAAATGCAAGATCTTGGGAACACTGGTCCYGGGATTTTCTCTGTTCCCAAGCAGTTGCTAACATTTGGCTGAAAATTATAATGTAATTAGACAGAAGAAAATTATAATAGGCTAAGGAAGAGGAAATTTTTTATGATATCTCCCTGCCTCTATCCTTATATGCTGGGTCTGTAAACTATAGGTCATACTCCTAATTCAGGCATGCTGAGATAGCTCCCTTTATACAGTAATCCCATGGACAACTGCCAGTCTTTATTTCACTCTTAGGGTTCAAAATCCCCTGCATTTGACTCTGGCACTTTATTGACAACTTGCAGAGAAACCCAATTTCAAGTTACGCCAAGAAAATKAAAAGAGATTAAGTATCTATAAAGTAGATGAGCCAATTATGAGCATGATAARTGCTTTGTAACATGTTTGGGGTTTTTTGCTCCATAGCAATTTGAACAAAACCCAGTGTGTCAACATTTTCGTGGAYTGATGTGAATCAATACAAGAAGTTATTCATGCTCTTTCTACCTGTGACACAGATGAGCTCCTGTCCTTGTGGCAGACAGCCATCAGTGTACAGAACCAGGACTTCCTCAGCTGTGTTTCCAGCCAAGTTTGTCAGTCTTATCTTGGAGCAGGAAAGGAGCTCTCACACCACAGCCCAGAGGAGGAGAGAGGTAACCAAGAGCAGCCTTCAGCACTCAGACAGGAACAGCTGAGGTCACCTGAGCTTACAGGTACAGAGAGCTGCAGGTGAGCCCCTCTTCTCCTAAATTCCACCTGTATGTATACATATTTCTTTACATACAGCCACCTTAACAGTGCTGTGACATCTTTTTCAGCATTTTGAGTCCTTGTTACACAAGGTCCATCTGCCACGATTACTCAAAAGTGAAAAATGTCTGCAAACTTTTAGGAACCCTCTTGCTGTCTGTGCTGTTAACACAGCCTTCATACACACAAGAATTATTTGCTCTTCATTACATACCGAGCTGCAAAGCCCTTGGGAATTCAATATTAAGTTTTAGAAATATATACATGGCCATTACTAATAAGGAATTAAGCATTAGCTGTTCACAGCAAGAGAACGAAGTAGTTTAGACTGAAATAGATACCATCAGTGGTTTACTGGGTTTTTTTTTTTTTATTTATTTAAATGATAGTTTGGAGAGTAGAACCTTTATCAAATGGAGTCCAAGGAATCTTAGATAATAAAATCTTATTCATTTCAAAGAGCTTCATATAGGTGTCCAAATTTCAAACACTTCAAAAGCTTGAAGGTGGATGTTCAGTTTCCTAAGAGCAAGGCCCATAGAGATACCAAATTAGACATCCACACATGGGCATTCATAGATATCAGAAGTTATTTAAACACCCTAATCAGCTTTTCCAAGTGGTTAGAGATACTGAAAACTGCTGTGTGCTGAAAAGATTCACCCCACTCTTAATAACTCATATTTATTTTAGTCTGTTCATAACAGTTTTAACCACCTCCATCAAACCATATCCTAAAATCCTTCTTTTTTTCTCTAGCCAAGAAAATTAATGGTGCAAAACAGCAGAATATTGGATAAGATAGTAGTGGAACGAGTTCCCTTCATATGAAACAGTAAGGCTTTCAAAGAATTAGATTCTTCCATTTGACAGAGAATACAGTCCACATCACACACAAAAAAATAATAAAAAAAGCAGTGGTGGGCAAATTTCCAAGACCTCTGAATAATGAAACAGTGGTTAATAAAGCAAGTCTTATTTTTCTCTCCTCTTTGGCATTTAATACCCTACTGATTTGTGTACACTAACATTGTGCTAGCTGCAGGACACATGAAGTGACAGAAAAACACAGCCTCCCATCTGGGCTGGCCCCATCCATCTGGTGATTAGGGCAGGGCACAGTGCAACCATATGGCCATGATCAAGGACCCACTAATATCATCCYGAGTTAACTGGGAAGTGCTACAGCCCACTTAGTCTCCTAAGGATGATAAATGCCTCTCATTCTGGCTCTCCTCCCCAGTGGACGTGGTAGATTTGTCTTTTTGCCTGCACAGATGAACCTCTAGTTAGAACCACAGAATATGCTGAGTTGGAAGGAACCCACAAAGGTCATCGAGTCCCACTCCTGGCCCTGCACTGGACAGCCCCAAGAGTCCTACCCTGTGCCTGAGAGCATTGCCCAAACACTTCTTGAACTCTGCCAGGTTTGGTGCTGTGACCACTGCCCTGGGGAGCCTGTTCAGTGCCCAAGCACYCTATGGGTGAAAATCCTTTTTCTAATACCCAACCTAACCCTCCCCTGACACAATTTCAGGCCATTCTCTCRGGTYCTGTCACTGCTCACCACAGRGCAGAGATCAGTGCCTGCCCATCCTCTTCCCCTCATCAGGAAGTTGTAACTGCAGTGAGGTCTCCCCTCTGTSTYCTCTTCTCGAGGCTGAACGGAACAAGTGCCCTCAGCTGCTCCTCATATGGGGCTCAAGGCCCTTCACCACCTTCGTTGCCCTCCTTTGGACACTCTCTAAAAGTTTGATATCTTTGTTACATTGTGGTGACCAAAACTGCCCCCAGAAGGCGAGGTGAGGCTGCCCCAGTGCAGAGCAGAGCAGGACAATCCCCTCCCTGCCCTAGCTGGTGATGCTGTGCCTGATGCCCCCAGGACACTGGGCATTCCTGGCTGGAATACCAGTGATATACACAAAAAAAAATGAATTTTGCCCCTGTAACTGTCCATGAAACAATTTAAAAACCCCACTAAYCTGACCTTTCTGCTTAGAGCCCTAAATGAAGCCCCGCTCTTCCGGGGTCATAGGAACTCAACCTGCGGCCAGAACCCTGACACGCAGCACATTGGTGCAACCCAGCAGCTGAAGATTAGAGATGCAACTCCAGCAGGGATGCAGGAAGAGTAGAACACTGAGAGCTCTGTTATCTGGCTTGCTTTTACATATTAATGGAATGAGAAGAGCCTGCTTATCCAGCAGCAAACAGGAAGAAAGGGAAAGGCAGAACTTCATGTCTCCTTGAAGAGGCACCACTGTTGCATTTACATAGTTCTAAGAGTTCCTGTTGCACTGGGCTGTTGAGGAAGCTTTCAGGAATACTGATTTCTGGTTGCCAAGACACTAAAAACCAAGCCAATAACCCCCAGGGGATCATGGCACAAATATTACATGGGCTAAAATAACCTTTTTGAAGTTCTGATCATCAGAAACAGAAAGCAGGTCCCAACATATCACCTTAAATTGAAAGATTGAGTCCCAAGGGGGACCCAAAGTGGGATTTAATTGCTATGCCATAACTGCAAGAGCATTTTCATTTCACTTGTCTGCTAGAACACCCCTGCTTAGCAGTAAGGGCTGTGGTCAGGTCCTGTGTAGGGATATTTTTAGAGGTTGGAGCTGTTGCCAAAAGCCATCCTAACTCATTAGTGCCAACCTTCCCTCCAAGGTAATATTTGATGAATAGGGCAGCACAACTGCTGGAATGGCTCTGTGTTTTGGGACACCCCACCTTGTGAATGAGATACGCATGTGAAAGATCTTTTTTGATCTTTTTAGCCAAAATTGATGGCCTGAAACTGTGGGGAGCAAATGTCAAAATGCTCAGTAATGCAAATAATGATAGTATTTGGCTATTGAGYTTGTCTCTCATTTTTAAAGCATTTTTACAACCAATATAGCACAAGAGCCACAGCATTTCTCCTCTAGAACTCTCAAATAATAAGACCTACAGCAACATGATAGAACAGGAAATGCTTGGTCAGAAYTCGAGCATAATCCGTAGTGTTATATCAACAGACTTGTGTGAGCAAGATTTGTCTTTTTTCCCGAAGCTGTTACATTTCTTTTGCTTTCAGTACCTGGGCGCTGCCTTTCAAGCTGTGCATGGAGCCCTCTTCTGGAGAAATCTGAGCAAATAAAAGCTTGAGAATGCAGCAGTGTGGGCTCTGCATTGAGTGTAAGAGTTTGAGGACTAATTTTCCCTTTTCGCTCTAATGACAAGCTTGTAAAATCTATACATTTTTCCAATTTACTTAGTTGCAACCCGGTGAAACGTGACAGTTSTTGTTAAAGCTATCAAAAATATGGGGATTTTCCTCATTTTGTGAGCTTCACTTACAAATTTTATTTTGAGTCWTCTGTCTGCATGAAATGTATAACATACAAAAGGAAGCCTGTGAACAACTTTTGTTTTAAAGCAAATATTTTGTATATAGGCTTTAGAAAATAAAGGGAAACATTTGCAAAACACACAGACTTTTAAATCTATCAGATCAGAGCATRTATTTACTGCTTACTGTACCCTGCATAGTGAACTGCATAAGCTACCAGAGTACATTTAGTTTTTATTGTCAGCTTCAGATCAATAAAGCTGTATATTATAGTCATGCTTTGGAGTTTTAAAGGTGAATCTGAATTAAAGGATTACTTGAAACACCTTTCTCAGTTATTCCAGCTAATGCTCAGTTTTCCTCTTGSTGAAAACAGGACAAAGAGTTGGTAGTAGTGTAGAATAAATCCCTGCAAMTGGAAAAATTAATTTATTGCCCACCTGTTTACCACACTTTTTACAAACATATGTAATGGACTGCTTTGTTGATATGAAAAAGTTATTCCTCATTCTTATTCTTGTAATACCTCAAAAGGCAAATTTTTTTATGCTTAAAAAATGCAGTTGAGTTAGAGGCAGACCAAGAAAACACAAAACCAAAGTTACTAAATTTARAAATCATCTGTTAATAAAACATAAATCTTTTACAGCTCACGTTCTTACAAGCATAAGAGAATTTCCTAGAACTTTTTTTCTACACTGTAAACTCTGCTATCATTACTTTGAAACTAAGTTATTACTATCCTCTACTGCCACAGAAAGTATTGCATTACTAGATTGCTATTGCTTAGAAAGAATTCTATCAAGCTTGARCTTTTCTAGTTCCACTAGCATTGCATTATATGAGACATTCTTGCTACTCTTAAGGGAGAAAAAAAGAAAACTTGCAGAAAAAGATCCCCAAATGTGTTACAACCACTACACAACCAGATGGCTGCATTTGTTTAATATGTTGTTTCTCACATTCTTCTGTTTACTTTTCCTGTCACATGAAAGATGTGCATGTGGCGTGTCAAAGAGAAAAGCCAAACAGCTCTTCAGAAAATCCCATTTCTTTCCCTAGCATGCCACCAACTCCAATTCATACTTTAAGCTGCCAATACTCAACCACCTAGACCTGAAGACAGCATTACATGCACTTCCATATTATAGTCTGATTCATTCCCCAATTCATTAGCTCTCAGACATGATCTATAAAGTAAACTTGGAGATGCATTAGCTCACAAGGTAGAGAGAGACATTGCCAGAGAGAGCTGTATATGCTAATAAAGAAGGTGGAGTGCAGTTTAAGCACTCAAGCTGGAAGCAATGGTAAATAAAGCACCGCAAGCTCAGCCCTGCAACACACCAGAACTCAGCCTAGTCCGGGCAGAAACTCTGAAGTATCACTGGAAGTTATCAATAAAGTCCACAGCTGGTTTCAGAACCAGGAGTCTGCACCTGGGCAGGTTTGAAGTAGATGCTAATGTTAAAAAAATGTCAGCTATGTTTATCAGGCCTTAGAACTCTGTCCTCTTCTATCACATATGTGCTGCTTTCCCTACAAGGGACCACTAAAGAAAACCCAAACTCAAGCTGATTAATTCAGTGGTGTGTTAGA